>VZTU01007456.1:33369-58010 GCA_013400835.1 Zapornia atra | reverse complement strand
AGTAAACAATCTCACTGGCAGAACATCTCCTTTCAAGTTGGGAAAGTAAAACCAGTTATCTATCTTTCTTCCTTTCATTTATTCATTCTGTCTTTTCCATCTTATGGAGACAGAGAATTGTTTATTAGAAGTACAAGTTACGTTAAATAAGAAAAAAAAAGCCTTTTTAAAGAAGGTTGTATCAGTGTTTGTGAAATTCATTATGGGTCAGTCATGTACACAATAATAAATTGAAGGTTTGAATGAAGGAAATGAAAATGAGAAGCTGGCATTGTATTAATGTCTGGTTGTAAAAAGCTGTTAAAGCCTTTTCTTGTGTCTTCAGTATACTGCAAAGCATGTAGATGAAATCTTGCCATATTTCAGCTGAATTAAGACCTGAATCAAAGCCCGGTGAAGTGATTAATATCTTTCTCTGTGGCTTTGGTGGGCGATATCTTCACCCCTCTTAAATACAATGCTTGCTCAGTATTGTACCATGGGAAACCATTTTTCAAGTGTCTTAACAAATAATGTTAACAGTCTGTAGTGGCTGTCAGTTCTAGTGACCTCTACCATCTACATTCTCATAAGTGTTTTTTACCCTGTGCGGTCTAATGTCTTTTTTTTCTTCAACTATGACTACAATAGCATTTTCTGTGTCTTTACAGATACTTCACTAAAATACTTTTGTAATCTCCATTTCTTCTTCTACGATAATGTCATTTAATACTTTTTCATAGTAGTGACAGTGTATTTTTTTCCAGAGCTGACACTTGCAAATTAGTTTTGAGTGAGGGTATATTCAGAGACCTTGGGAACTGGCAATTCCTTTTTAAATCTACCATTTTATTTATCCACTTCCATGGAGCTGGCAGAATTGAAAGCAGAATACAAAGTCAATAGATGTGCTGGCAGGTCCTCCCAAGAATTTGTGCATCTTGGAATGGATTGTCTTGTTAAATTATTTATTTAACATTAAGGCTGCTTGCTATGGAATTTATGATCTTACTACAAGGTATACGGACACTGTTTCTGCCAGCTTCTTCAGGGGAGATAGACATCAGATGCCCTTGGCTTCTATTCACATGCAGTGACTTGTTTGGGGCAGAGACTGCTGCTATTTCACTTCTAACAAAAATGCATCGAATAATGCAGTAAGAAAAGGCAAGTGTGCAGTAGAGCTAATACAGAGACAAAACAGTTTATGAGACGCTAACAGTTTAGGAGACAGTTGGGGGAGACTTCTCTGTGATATGCCTCAGGTCTGGTTAGAATTCTCTTCCAGTGTACCTCTCCTTTCCTAAACACACTGTTCCAAAAATGTTTCAATGTTTGTTGGCCCAGATTTTAAAAATATCTTAATTTCTTTCAATTGTTGGTGTTTCCCCCCTGCCAGAGAACTAAAATGAGTTTAAGAGAGAATTGAAATCAGTGCTGTACCCGTGTCCTACTACATGAAGTGACATTGCAAGTGCAGAAGTGGCAATGAGAAGAATTAGAAAAACATGATTGGAATTGTGGATTTATTGTAATGTCTGCATTAATGCATGTTGTGCAAAGTGTGTTTTGAATGGTCGCATTCTGAATGTTTTTATTTTAAAGAAAAACACATCAAACAATTATTCAATAAGCAAGATTTTTTAATTGATTTAGTAATTATTACTGACATAAGGACAAAAGAAAATAAATCCAGAGTTGAATATTTTATTTCTGGTGGGATCATTGGTTCAACGTAGGAAAACTAAGTTAGTCAACAATACTGGGAAGTCAAAAACATATTAAACAGAAGTAATGCCCTTTCCTCTGCCCTTTATTGTTCTGCCTATTTGGAAGAAAGAACATTTAACCTCTATGTTAGCAGTGATAATAATAGTGGTTAGTACATCATAATCTTTCAGAGGAAGCCTACGAAAAGCTATTTAACATTATGACAAGTAAATAATACATAATTATTCAAGTTTTCTGTATTCACTGACAAAAATTAATGAACCTTTCAGTTTGAAGAAAGATTTCAACAATTATTCTAGCCCTTTCTATGATGTATTAGTTTAAGAATAACTAATATCTTCTGTTAAGGCTATATGGAAAAGTTGCTTTTTTTTTTCTCCTTTCTAGACTCTGTGGCTTTATTTCTAGTATTCTTAAAATAAATTCTTTGTGAAGATAAATCACAAAAAGTTATTGAATTACTTCCTGGTTTATAAAAATCTGGTGGTAACACTCTTCAATGACGTAGCTCTCCTTGGGGTGAACCCTGATCTAATTTTTTTTCCATCTCCTGCCCAGGTGTTTGCACATCAACAGTAGCTGCAGGTGGTTTCCCTCTCCCATTTGTCAGGTCTCAGAGCACTCCTCATCAGTAGGCTCTCAATTGAGAGACCTTGGATTACTTAGTCTATTTTGAATTTAGATGAAACATTGATGTTCTTTTTCGTCTTGGCAATGACAGTAATGGGAATTGGTGACCAAAGTTTTTTCGAAACAGAAGTTTGGTTTGTTTGGTTTCTTGGTTTTGTTGTTTGTTTTTTTTTTTTTGTGGGAGTGGTGTTACTGGTTTTTTTGTTTGTTTTTAATTAGAAAAATATATATAAACCATAAGAATACACTTTCTACCTTCTAAAAATTGTCATTCCCTGCCCACAGGAAGACTTAATTGTGAAAGAATCACAGCCATGCTATCTTTGGCAGAGTGTCCCTCTCCATAACTTCAGGGAAAAAATGTCCATCCTTGATCCAATCAAAAGTAACTTCACCACCTTCATTTCTCCTGATCTTCGCCCCCTTCTACATGCACATGGATCTGTATTTAATTGCCTACTGAAAATTCAACTCCTGGAATAATGAGGAGAAAGGAATAATGAGGAAAAAAAAAACATGTTTGATTTTATTTCTTATTTTTGTTTGCTAAAATTTGGATTGTTTTATCACAGTTCTGGTTTGGCACTTTTCTCCATTCCGTGGAGGATAAACTCAATTTGCTGGTAGGTGTCCTTTCTGTTTGTATAACATGTAAGCAGCTGAAAATGTCCTCATAACAGAGATCATTATGTCTATTTACTATTTTAAAATTCCCCATTTCCTCCAGTGGTAAGTTTAGGGGTCTTCATGTTTATCTTTGAAAAGTCATACAAAGCACAGATCATGCCTTTATATGTTTTGCGTCCATGAACCTTCAAAATTTTCTTCTGCATGCACAGAAAGTTACTGGTAACATTGGAACAGAGTATTCAGAATAAGACCAAATGTCCATGTAACCAAGTATCTATCCAGTTCTTGTATCTGGACCTGAAGCTAATACTGTCTTTGGTGGCGGCCAACAGCTGCAGTTAGGGAAGAGCAGAAGCCCAGGCAAGCATGTGCCTCTACATACTTGCTCCAGCAGTGGTCACAACTCATGTCCTTCCCTTGAAGATGCTTTGTTTTTCCCCAAAGGGATCTCAAATAACTTCCATAAAGTATTAACTAGTTCTTATTTGAGTTACAGGAAATGTCTGGAATTATTTCTTTAGTTTGTGTTGTACTTTGATCTGTGACTTTTCTGCCTTCCATCACACATCAAGCTTTAGTGAAAAATTATACCTTTCCTCTGCAGTATTTCTAGGTTTCGGAGTTGATAGGTGTGTACGACTGTCAGCGTATGAGTTCTACTGGCAGCATTTTCACCAAGGAAGCTTTTTGAAATGTTACTTTTGATTCTTCAGCGATTTGAAGTATCTTAAAGGTTTTATCCCCATTGGTTCATTTCAGCAGTACAGATTCCAGGAACATTTTTATTGTTGGTTTGTTTTATAGTTTTATGAATAATGTAGATGAGTGAGCAGCAAATATCAGATCCTTGAATTAGGCATTTATTCTGCATGTATATAAAACTGCATTAATCAAACCCACTAATCTGCACTGATGTTCTCATTTCCATAGTATATTATAGATTATAGTAAAAAAAAAACCCGACATATTTTTGCATTTGTCTTGCAGAAATGATGATTGAGCATATTTTGACAAAACTAGTTCAAAATACTAGCGTGTCTCCATGTAGTAATACATAGTATTTGAAGAAAGACTCTGATTTCCGACCAGAAGGTGCTCATTTGAAAGATTTTAAATAACAATAACAATGTATTATTCTATAGTGAAATATGGAAGTGGTTGAATTTGATAGAGACAATATAATCAGTTAGCTATTCTACAAAAATATATAGAGAGAGAAGCAGTGGTTTTAATAATCAGATTTTCTCAATCAATTCTAAAAAAAGCTCCTATAAGAGTTTGAAAGTACAATTTCCTGAGAGTGCACTTTACTCCATTGTCCGGTTGCAAATAAGGACAATAAAGAGTATTGACGCTAGCATGTGTGCGTAACACTAGCCAACAGTTAATGTTTTCTACCCCTGACCATAATCTGACCCCTCCAGCCTGATGGTCCAGCCAATTTTCCATCCACCTTAAGATCCAGTTACACAGTCCACATTTCACCAGTGTAGTTGCAAGGAGTCTCCCGGACACTTTATCAAAAGCTCTGCTGCATCCAAACTACACAGCATCCACTGTACTCTCCTTGAGTAGTGTCAGTCAGGCTGGCTGGGTCCAATTACCCCTGGGGTCAACTGTCAAGCCCCTCAAACCCCTCTGTTCCCTGTCACCTTCAGCCCTATCCCTGCTTCCCACAGCAATGGCTTGGTGACAGTTTGTGTCTGTAGGAAGTTTTTGGATGTTTTGAGGTTTCCAAGGAACTGTGCTCAAATCTGCAGACGCAAAAATATCACACAAGAAGGATCATTTTGACTGAAGATTCAGAGCTTTAGGTGAAGTCTGAATACCATCCTCTCAGGCCACTCTGTGGTATATGCCTAAGAAACCTTAAGATTAAACAGGCAGAATTTAAAAAGCCTGTTCAAACAGGTACAGCAATTAACAGAACAGGGATTTTTCCTATACATTTTTCAATTTACTAAGTAATCTCTCATTTTACTCTGAAGCATCGGACTTGTCTTGAAATGTTATCCTCTTAGAAAAGAGCATAAAGATAACTTTATTATATATTTCTTTACTTCATTTTTAATTGTTTATTCATTAAGGTCACTGAAGTGTGGTGGTGTTGTCTGCATAGATCTTTCCGTGAGGACATTCAATTGTTTTGTCCTGCTGATATTTGCCACGTAGACCCATGCACTCGATTTGGGGTTATTATCATTATCCATCTCATTTTGAAAGAACTTACAAATATGTTCATGGAGGGAGTATGTGTTCTTTCATATCTTCTTTATCAATGAAGCTTTCTTATGCATTCTGAATCAGTTGTTATGCAGCAACTCTAGCAAATCCGATGCACTTAAAAATCAGCATGAACAAAAATCAAGAAAAAAACCCAAGAACAAAATCAAGAGTGAAACCTGAAAAAAACCCAACCCTGTAACTATGCATATATAATAATAACTTTGAGAGACTGGGGATATACTTGGAATATCAGATTTATAATTCATATGGAATTTTTGTGATTAGCTTGTGAAGTTCCTGAGTCAGATTTTTTTCTCCTGCACTGCTTCACAATTTACTACCGCATATTGACACGTATGCTCCTTGTGTTTGATCCATGCAGAATGCATAAATATGACTTCACTTTTTCCCTGGGGATTTTTTTTCCTAATAATATTTAAGAAAATTCTTTGTAAGAAAAGATGAGAATTGGAAAAAAAATTTATTTGTGTCTAATAATTTTTAATTACCTTGCACATTTTGTGATGTTTGTGTCTTGTTTCTCAAAGATCTGCAAGATTCTTTTAAGATTGTTTTTCTTCTTTTGAGGATTCAGATAAAGCAGAACCAACCCCCTCACCTACCTGTGTGTTTGCTTACAGTTGGACATACCAGCTTTTTCAATTTAAAATTGCCACCTATGCTGCCACCTTTGAAAAACCTTGACCTTTGCAATGGATATTAGGAAGCATCATGATGAAGAGCTGACTGATACCAATTTTCCTGTGAAATACTTTGCACAGGAAAAATATATGAGAAAAAAAATCCTCAGTGGGATGGGATGGCGACTTTAGAAAGCAGAATGAGAAAATTTATCTTAATCACGACTTGTTTATATTTCTACTGCAGTAACTCGAGCAGGTTCTCATATGAGATTCTGATGGTATTGTTCATATTGGGAATGCTGATGAATAGATTTGTATCACAGTCTGTTAAATATTCTATGTTGCTAAATAATGAATCTCAGACCACTTTGCAGTTTACTATTCTGGAGTCTGCCAGTGACTCTGTCTGTCAGTAAAGGACTCCCCTACTCAAAGCCTCTAATGAAAGATGTGGAACTGTTGGAGAGGGTTCAGAGGAGGGCCACGAGGATGATTAGAGGGCTGGAGCACCTGCCCTACAAAGAGAGGCTGAGGGAGCTGGCTTGTTCAGCCTGGAGAAGAGAAGGCTGCAGGGGGACCTCATTGCAGCCTTCCAGTACCTGAAGGGAGCTTATAAGCAGGAGGGGATTCAACTTTTTAAAAGGATAGACAATGGCAGGACAAGGGGGAATGGATTAAAACTAAAGGAAGGAAGGTTTAGATTAGATATTAGGGGGAAGTTTTTTACAGAAAGAGTGGTGAGGTGCTGGAACAGGCTGCCCAGAGTGGTGGTGGATGCCCCGTCCCTNCTCCTTTGCAGAACTTCTTCCCGGAGGAAAACTCCGTAGTGAACAACTATGGCAAATGTCAACATACACTTTTTCAGATAAGAAATCTTTCTTCTCTTTTATTTTTTATTACAGTGATACATAAGCAAAAATGTGCTAGTAAATATTACATATTGACTACATAAACAGTGGAAAATGTTTGTGTCCTGTTAAATATTGGAATTGAATACTCCAATGTAATTAATCTGCAGGAATGCAGGTCACCTGGAATAGTAAATAGTAAGCTGCCCCAGCATCTTTCTCTATTTTTTGAAAAGCCATGTTCATTGTGTAATGTTAGGAAGTTAATAAAAAAAGGTTACCAAGGGTACTTTGAAGCTGGTATTTGTGTTAGGTATGATTTTTGCTTATCCTAAAAAAAAGAAATTAAAAAAATAGAGTAAATGACTTCCTAGGGGGCAACAACCATTTAATGAAGTTTAAATGGCAGGCCTTGTGAAACCTTTGCTTTTCCAGTTCAGTACACCAGTGAACTGCATTTAGAGCTTTGCAGTTTAGTGCCTTCATTCGACTAGCGAGGAGTTTGTATGATTTAATTTAAGGGACAGAGGAAAAGGGATATGAAGGAGCAGAATTTATTTTGCTTTTATTCTTTCCCTCCTCTCCACCATGTGAATGCAGTGTGATAAAGAGGTTATTCTACTCAAGACTCAAGTAGAGGTTACTTTTCATGACCGTGTAGCATGAAAAGTAACTCTAGCATTACAGACTTTAATATTGACAGTGATGGTGTTAAGTCAGTGGATCCTGGCTGTATCCAAGCATAAAACAAGAGTTTTAAGTCAGTACAGATGAAGTAAATCCGTGTGTGGATACAGCCACAACAAAGAGCTATTATAATTTTGGATTACTAAAATGTAACTATGTTTCTAAATCCTGTTGTAGATTATTTAGGGAGGAAAGATACGGCACAATTTTAAGATTGTAATTTCTCATGAAACCGTGTGATAAACCATGAGGCACAGGATGCAGCCAAGAAGCTGTGCTGGACAGAGCTCTAGGCTACCGAGATGATGATTTTCATTATCCTTTCTATGTTGATCAAATAATTGAAGCTATAAACATGTCTTTTGACACACCTATGTTTTGGGCATAAAAATGTGAATGAAAGGTTTTCACTTACCCAAAGTTTAACCACAGAGTGAAGCAAAGAGATATTGCAGAATTATGTTATAATGAAAATTTTAGTCATGTAAAAAAGCACATTGCAACAGTTTAATTTGATAATGTGTATGTGGGCTTGCTCTCGCTTTTATAAATACCATACTGTTTTGATAATTTTGCAGACACAACTGTGTAATAATTGCATGTCTGGAATGGTTGAAAGCATGAGGCAAATATAATCTAAGCAAGTTTTCCTAGAATAATTGTATACTGTCATGTGTGATTGGCTAAGTGTTATACAAAGTATACAAAACATAAGCAAGCAGGCATCTTTAATTAAATAAAAACACTACCATGCTGACATTCCTCTTTTTCCATGAACTTCAGGAGTGCATTTTTATGGTTCAGTTTGTTGTGAATAGGATAGCCGTGGAACTGGAAGCAGTAGACACTGTGCTGTGCAGATACTTGACCTGCCTGTAGACATAGTACAGCTGTTTCCCCAACACATCGTGACTGTGCTTTGTGTGACTATAGCTATGCTGTCCCTAAATCAGAACTGCTGTGTCCTGTAGTGTCCTATACCTCTACTTGCTAGGTCTGGAAACACTGATGGATGGCATTGCTGTGTCACCCCTGCATGCCAGGGTTTGATGAGAGTGTCTCAGGGTGTCCATCTCCCTTCCCTACATCCATCTGAATAGAAGATAATTGGCTGACTGAGAATTCTTGTACCCTCAGGGAGTTTCAGGGGGGTCAACATCAGAATTTGTCAATAAATGGAAATTGCCACTAGAAGATGAAGTTAAAATTAGTTTGTTGTGCGAAGAGTTGTGCGAACTCCTGGGTATACTTTTGTACAGTATACTTTTGTTTCAGCAACTTTATATGTTAAAATTGTGTGTAGTCTACAACTGAGATAATCATGAACCCATGCTTAAACTGAACCTCTAACTGTCCCCACCTCATGAAGGCAGGCCTATATTTGGATTCCTGATTTTGGGAGAAAGTAGAATGAAAACCTGATACCATTTTAGCATGAGCCAGAACACATGCCCCTCTGTACCATAGATGGAATTGGGTATGCAGTGCCTCCAAGTACCCCGCTCCATCTTCCTTGTAAAACACAGGGCGAGGGTGTGGGAAGTTTCAGTTCCCAGCTGGCAGAACACCACTTTGGAATAGATTCACCACTTTGTTTCTTCCCCTGTAAAATGGGAATTGTGAAGATAAATTCACTAGGGGTTTTAGGTACTCCGAAAATTTAAATGGACTGGGTTGTATAAATACCCAGGAGAAAGAATCAGTGAAACCAATCTATTAGGACATACTTAACAGTAGCTTACAATGGATAATTATCCATTGCTTCACTGCTACTGGGCAATTACACTGCCAGTAAACTAAATTAGTCCATCTGTGGGTTATGCGTCTCTAGGATATTCAGTTAATTACATTACAGTATATTTTTACTCATGTGAAGCATAAATATCTAGTGGTTAAAAGACTGAATAGTGAATATGGAGGTGTGGTATAGATGCAGCTCATTACATAATGTCCTCATTTATGCCACCATCTTGTCTCCCTCAGCTGAGGCTCTGAATGAGTTAAACCCCATTCTGTGGCCTTGATTACACACTGTGTGATTAACAGAAAGAGAGTTGGCATTGCCCCCTTGTAGATGAATGCTTTGGATTATTTTGTACGTGTCTGTAACCGCATTGAGCAATCAGCGTGTGCTACTGCTTTATGTAGCAGGAAAATGTGGGTGCTATATCAGCATTCTGAGGCAGGAAACCTGAAATCCTTTTAATTTGTCTTAAAATTTTCAGAAGTATGTACTTCACAACATAGTTACATAACCTGAAGCTGACACTTCTAAAATGTTTATTGTGGCTTACATGTGCATCAGTGTAGAGGTAATTAAAACAGTCAGAAGAAAATTTCTGACAAGCTGACATTTTCAAAGCAAATAAAGATTCTCCAGATATTTATAACTTTGTGTCAAGGACAATTTATACTCCATGTCATATTACAATATTTAATTTGTTTTTGTTGTCATACTATATTAGTTTTAAAAGACTTTTAATATTTCAGCAGCTGCTGCATTGCCCCAATCAGTAAAGAAAAAACACTCAATACTGAGCGTACACAACATGTCAAGCATGTTGTTTGGATCACTCACCGCTCACCCCTAGGTGAGTAACTTTCTTGAGCACAGTGAGCTTCTGGAGGTAACAGGATCAGTATGAGAGAAATTAGGAGGAACATGGCAGGAAACCTGCAGCTTCGATTGCTGCTAGTAATCATATCTAGTAATGACCTTATGCCCAGGACCCCTTCTCCCTTACATTGTGCTGTGTATTGTTAGATGTATCGTGCTGCTCTGAATGAGTAAAGGGGAAGAACCAGTCCCTCTCAAAACCAAAGCAAATTTTTTCCCCCAAACTGCCATGAATCAGCCCTAAATCATGGTCTTGAAGCAGCAGATCAGAAGGATCAGTTTGGTTTTTTGCCTACTAAACTTCTGCATGCCTACTCAAGAAGTGGCATTCTGCATATTTAATTAGAAATTCTTACAGGTATGCTATCTCTACCTCTCTCATGATTTATATCTGTGGGAGGTATTAATGGAAGCAGATGCTTTAGGGTCACTTCTTTTTTAAAAAAAAAAAGTTTCCATCCTGGTCATTACAGTTTATTTCATAATTTAGAGAGCTCAATTACAATATATCTAATTTCTGTTCTAAGTTAGATCTCCTTGTGATGATTATGAAATATTCTACTTTATTGAACAATAGAAACATATAGCATTCCAGGATATGAATAAGATAATTAGTATTATAGGAAAGGTCTGATTACGATAGCATTGCTGAGCCTTTGGTTTTTCTCAGGCCTCTAATTATCAAAATTCTGCAGCAGTACTGATATATGACACCGCCACTTGGATTGATAAATCAGAAATGACACAATTCAGAACAGTGCTTTGAACCTGTACCAGAGGTTAAAACTATTAACAGTGAAGTAGCTTACTGAAATTAGACTCTACTTGCAGCAAATTGATGTCATTGATTTGTATGACAGGCTGTAGTACTCAGCCTTTAGTGAATGTGAGTGTATCTGTGTTAAGCAGAGGGTACTGTCACCTTCATATTTTTAGAGACTATCCCAGACCATTTCCACTGTTAAAATTTCAATTAAACAAATTTGGCTGGAAAAAATATTCTATATGTTTTTATCTACCCCAAGCTGCTGGGAAAATAAACTGCCTTATCCATATTTGGCATTTATTAATAATATTTTGAATACCACTGTGCTTTTTAAGCTGAGTGTGGTGGAATTCTCATGTGGGATTATTAAATGAGTTGATTTGCATTCTAATGAGAACAAATGTTTGGGATTGCATTGTTAAAATGCTAAAACGGTGTGTGTATAATTATTTTGCAGCTTAGATTCGCAGAACTCATTTCCCCAAACTCTTTTTTTTAAATAACTAAAGAGACAGAGCATACTGAAGGCTGGAGGGGAGGTGATTAGGGTAATTTAAACTGTTCACAAATGACTTTGCTACTGAATGAAAGCATTTCTTTGGCTTTGCTGTGCTCCTTTCATTATCTTTAAGCGGCTGCAGTGTTGAGTCCCATAAGAAGTCTCACCAAGCTCTCTTTCCTTGTACAATTTCTCATTTGTATTGATTAATCATTTTGTAATTCCATTCTAGGTTGCCTTGCTCATCTTTAAGGCATGTGCTGCTTTTTCTTTGCTTGTCTATCCTGTAACGGTTATGTTGTCTCTTCTAATACCTGAGCTTTATCACTGCAAGTCAAGCTTTAAAACATTAATCCCTTCATGCTTTAATTTCATATTCTATTACCAGAATGAATGCAAATACTGTTTCCTTTTTGCTCCTTTTTAATCATCTTCACTACAGCTTTTGCAAATGGTCTAAGAGTAAAGTAAGCTTTTTATTACAGCAAAGTCAAAGATTTGTTCGGTTACTCTTTTCATACATTTTTCCAGAACTATTGCCAAACAAGAATTGTTTACTGCAGGCTTTCGAGATGTTCTGCTGCCTTTCTATTCCCCACCTCGTGCTCTGCAAAGCAGCATTGTTTAAAATGCTGCTTTCCTAAGAAAAGCTGCAAGTTGCTCAGGGCAAATTACCATGAGATACTGCAGGGAGGTTTTAATAACGCCTTTTCTTCCCCCACCCCCCCATATTGTCTTGTCATAAGCAATTGTGGTTGTGAGGTGTGGGTAGGGGCTGCTCTTTAACTTGCTGTCTGAACCACCAGGCACTACTCTGGCATTGCAAACTTATGTAAAATTTATATAGAGAGACCTTAGCAGCTCCATAGTTAAGCTCAAGTTAACTCTTCAAGCAGGTTTTAAATCCCTGAGATTGACACAAACTTTTTTCAAAGATCCCATCAGAAAACTTGTAACATTTTCAGCAGGAAGAATACATGTGGAAGATTCTAGCTAAAAA
Source organism: Zapornia atra (assembly GCA_013400835.1). Lineage (NCBI taxonomy): Eukaryota > Metazoa > Chordata > Aves > Gruiformes > Rallidae > Zapornia > Zapornia atra. The sequence continues at coordinate 45,753 of VZTU01007456.1, read as the reverse complement.
CCATTAAATTCTGAACTGTGGCCAGACCAGAAGTTTATAGTTCTCCATACAGTTTTTCTGGGTTTTTTTTTCAGATCCTGACCCTCCGTACTTGTGGCATTTGCAGGATCCTGATGTCTTGTAGAGCATAATTCTAGTGTTGGCTGAAAGAATATTCTTGATTTTTATTAGAATTAGCATCTTTTGTCAAAGAACCCACAAGTCTCAGGCTCTCCAGTTTTCCTGAGGGAGAAGGGAGGAGCTTCCTCATGGGAAACAACTCAAGTGTCACATCAGAGGGAAAAGGGCTGCTTACCAATTCCTGCTAACACTTGGGAAGGACAAAAACATTCCTTTTCCTTCTTACTGACTATTTGATTGTTGCTTGTGTAAAAAGAATTCCTTTTTATTGGAATGTTGTGATTCCAATGCTCCTCTCCAACAAACTTGAAATCAGTAATTTTGTGTAGGCTGGATAGGAGATTTGTTGGAACTGGGAACCTCTGCTTATATTGACCAGCCTCTGTAAAAGAAGGAGGCTCCACTGCCTCTTTCACTGGAGACTTAAGAATATACCCTCATACAATCTTCCATGGTGCATGATTTGTTTTTCTCTACAATCAAAACCAGTCACAAGTTTAAGGTAGTCCTCCTTTCCGATAGTAACTGCACCAAAGTGGATTGTTCTGTATTTGCAGAAGTATGGTTTCTTTCACCAAAATAATAAAATTCTGAAAAAAATGAAATCAAAATAATGCCACCTCACTGACACTTCATGGACATTGAAGCCCTCAGAAATACTTTGATTTTCCCTGTCATAGTTTGTTTGCTATTTTCAGCCACTCACAATGTACATGATCCATGCTAAACCTTCATGTTCAATTTCACAGCCTTTAGGTTTAAAGCATCAGACTATATGTTTCTATGAAATCAGTGAGAAAAATTATTAATATATCTGCTAAATTAGGGCAGATCTAAGTCCATTTTATATGTTTTTTATGGCAACATGATAAAACCATTAATCATTATTAAATCACGATTCTCATCAACACATATTTACAGCTTAATTAAGAACTATGCTTTCTAAAACTGCCAATTAATTACCAAGAGCAGCAACACCTCTCCACCCACAATCTGTTAAATCATTGGTTATCATGACCTTTTATTCTTTCCCTGTCTCCACAGCATCCTTTAAAATATCAAAGACTCCAGGCTTTCCTAACCACTTTTTGGGTTCAGGTATGCAGTAAAAGAGTTACCAAACTTAAGAAGCCTGTGAGTTGTGATATTTGTTAGTTCGGTTGGCTTTAGACCCTTGGTGTTTTGTGCTGGGGCAATCCTGTTACCTAATGGAGGATAAAACTCAACATTCACAGCACAATGTTTCACCCCATTTATTTCAGCAGTCTCTGGTTTAATTATGGCTATTCAGAAATGAGAGTTATCTATCCTTCCATTTTGTACTCAGCAAATCAGGAGCTGGCAGTCAATATGCTAAATTATATATATGTATATATGTTTTTAATAAACCACAGCTAGCTCAGTAAATAACTGTAGTGAGTCTGTCCACCCACGTGCATGCTTACATATCTGCTTCAGACAACATGCACTACTCTGGAGTGGTATGTGATCGAGATGAGAAGTAGAAAAGCATTTCTACTTAAATTTTTGCTATGTCTGGCACTGAAGTAGCAATTACGGGGTGTTTCAGAGTTTACCACAGCAGCAACTGTAGTTAGCTCCCTCTTTTTAGAATGCTCCTTCCAGAACTGTGGCAGCTTGAGTCTCACCTGAAGGAGCTCACAGTCAGGATTGTTTAGTTTGGGAACGACCTTTAAGATCATTGAGTCCCATTTAATGTTTACATAAATTGCATTTAATGTTACCTTGTAGCAATCACCACTGTTGCACCACTAAAGGTGGCTGTAGCCACAGAGAAAGGCGTGTTTTAGAGCAGAGGGGCTAGCGGTGAAGTGGGGGTAATACCAGTCATGCCTATTGGGAGAGGAAGAGAGGCCTTTCCCGCTCAGCTGAGCCTGGGTGACATTACAGCTGGTGTTGCTTGGGGCTTGGAGCAGCTGAAAAAGCTGGGAGGTAGAAGAGCTGAGGAGAGAAGGTGGAGGCTTGGTAGAGAAGGGGAGCTACTGAGGTGGTGTACAGGGTGGGGCAGCCCTGAGTTAAAATGGATGTGAGGGAGGACTTGGATGGTGGGTGGCTTCTTGGGTATGCTTGCTCTGCTCCTGAGGTGTGCTTATGGCATGCTGGAGTGGGAGGTGGTAGCGAGGGAGTAGTGTTTGATATGCCTGGGGTGGAAGCTGTGGTTGGTGCTGACACGCACTGGAAGCCCTTTTGTCAATGGGGTGGCCATTGGAAGCGCAGTGGGACCAGAGCAGGTTTTTGGCAGGTTCTGCAAAGGTGAGGTACTGTAGTCTGAGCATAAATATTTTAAAATGCTGTTTTCACTTATCTACTTGGTGACTGTGCCAGTGGGCCTCTTGGTACAGAACAGGTAAAACTAGAAACCCCTGCTAGTGGTTACCTGATCCTGCCAGGCAATCCTTTGAAATGAAAGGGGAGGCTGTTGTGTCCTTATTGCAGGTCTGTGCTAGAAGGGAGTTAAGGCAGTTCTCTAGCTCAGTGTGTCTCTTTTGTGTGTGTGTTTTATTTCTCTAAGTAGCCCTCAGTGCTGGCAATAAGAAGAATATTGCTTCTACTTTAAAGTTAGCATGGCACTACTGCCTGGGCAGAAATGCTTTGGGATATGTTCACTATATAAGCTAATGCCTCTGGAGACAATTGTATTTGTGGGTTTGTTTTATGATCTCATGACTTAAGCTTTGGCAGTATTATCGATACTTGTATTCTTGAGGAAAATAGTTAAGCTGGTGTCCTTGCATTTTCATGTTTATGAAACAACATTAATTCCATCACAGGTATGTTTAGAACGGAAAAAAGAAAACATCCCACCTTGAAAACCAAATATCTGGTTTGCTGCAGGGTGGTGTTTAAAGGAGGATTTCATAAATAGTGCACTCAAAGGGGATCCTTTCCTGCCCTGCTTTTCCAGAAATACCGTAGAGCATATGTTGTGTCCAGGTTCTTCCATTTATCAGACAGCACTTCAAAGACTGAAAAACCTTCAAGTCTTTATATCCATCATGCTCTGATGGGAAATTTTTCTAGAAAAACATATAGTTTATTCTTTCAGGCACTTAAAATATTTGTTATTGTGTAAACTTACGGCACAAAACTGAAGATAAAGCTGTCTTTTCTGATTAAAAAAACCTGTTGATATTAGATTTATATCTGACTGTTAGCAGGTATGCTGCATACATGCAGGTGGTAAAGTATTGAAATATTGTGTCCTTGCAGGTCTTTAAAACTATCAAGCTTCTAATAATCATGTTTTGTTTGTAGTGTAATGTGCAGAATGATGTTTCCTTTTCATGTCCAGTGATGGATGAGTCTTCTGAACAGGAAAAGGGTGTTTCCTTGTGTTTGGTTGCTCTCTCTCCTCTTCTAAATTCTGCTAGAATAACAACTGAATGAAGATAGAGTGAAATGTATAGCCGTTTATTTGTATTTCTTCTCTTAACATAATATTTGCTTATCTGTCCTGGTCTTGATGTCCAGGTTTTCAGGTCTGTGAGCTTGAGAAAGAACACTGATATACAGAAAAACATGCATGTGATGACTTCATTTTTATACAGCTGATAGGCAGTGATACACTTACAAAGCTGTAAATTTGAGGGAAGGCTGAACGTTAGTCAAATAATGCAGGTATCTAGACAGTGGATAACCTTAAGAGATGCAAAACTCTGAAGTTTTTGCCACTAGATGCATGATCTTTGCAAGGATGAAGAGATGGACGGCTAGTTTTAATTTTAATCTTGCTAACATGCTCGAAAAACATTTCTCACGCAGGAACACTGCGCTGCCATCCAGCAAGACCTGAACAGGCTGGAGAGCTGGGCAGGGAGAAACCTAATGAAATTCAACAAGAGCAAGTGTAAAGTCTTGCACTTGGGGAGGAATAACCATCTGTATCAGTACAGGCTGGGGGATGACCTGCTGGAGAAGAGCTCCCTGGAGGAGGACCTGGGGGTCCTAGTTGATGACACGTTGGCTATGAGCCAGCAGTGTGCACTGGTGGCTAAGAGAGCCAATGAGATCCTGGGATGCATCAGGAAGAGTGTGTCCAGCAGGTCAAAGGAGGTGATCCTCCCCCTCTACTCTGCCTTGGTCAGGCCCTACCTGGAGTGCTGTGTCCAGTTCTGGGCTCCCTGGTATAAAAAAGACAGGGACCTCCTGGAGAGAGTCCAGAGAAGGGCTACAAAGATGATTAAGGGCCTGGAACATCTCCCCTGTGAGGATAGGCTGAGTGAGCTGGGACTGTTTAGTCTCGAGAAAAGAAGACTTAGGGGGGACCTAATTAGTGTTTATAAATATCTTAGGCATGGGATGCAGGGGGAATTGGCCAGCCCCTTTTCAGTGGTCTGTGGGGACAGGACTAGGGGCAATGGCTGTAAACTGGAGCACAGGAAGTTCCGCACCAACATGCGGAAGAACTTTTTCACAGTGAGGGTGACAGAGCACTGGAATAGGCTGCCCAGGGAGGTGGTGGAGTCTCCTTCTCTGGAGATATTCAAGACTCGTCTGGACGCCTATCTGTGTAATATGAGCTAGGGAGCCTGCTTTGGCAGGGGGATTGGACCCAATGATCTCTCGAGGTCCCTTCCAACCCCTACGATTCTGTGATTCTGTGATTCTGTGATTTAGGGACCCACTCAGGATGTTAACTAGGTGCAATTACAATCCATTTACATGTTTCCATGTAGATGCATTTTAATTTCTTGATGTGTAGACCAGAACATGCGGATTGTTTTCTCAGGAAAAAGAGAAATACTCTTCATACTCTTGTCACTCAAGAGTATAAAGCCTGTTAGATAGTTCATAAGGATCATAACCTGTTTATATAAAACCAAATTTTTGGTTTTCATATTTAGTACAAAACCTAAATTGTTTCTCTGTATCCTTACTCCTGTTATGTTCACCCATTTTTTGCATATCTCATACTTGGCTGGCTGACATTTAATCTCTTGTTCCCCACCGCTTTTTCCCTAAGAATTCGGATGGACGGGAAAAGAAAAAAAGTAAAGGTTTCTAGTGAGAAATTCCCTATGGCAATAGCCTGAAAAAACATTTACAAGATTTCCATATTTTGCATTGAAAATTACTTAAATCACTATAAAGAATAGAGAGAGCCTGGGAGGTGAATGTGCAAAATAGGTCTCAGTTATCTGTGAACAACTTTCAGATCCTTCACATGCTTCTAATCATGTGCCAGGGCAAAAGTTGTCACTCCAGCCATTCTGTGTGTATGTACTCTTTAGTGTTGGGTCTGATTTAGGCACACCTTTCCTGAGTGACACCTATGAATAGAAAGTCAGTTGAAAGATCTTCAGTCTGCTTTGTGGTTTGGTGTAGTAGATCTTTTTGCGTGTAGTTGATGTGTGCCCCTTCTGAAGGGTTATACTTGAGCAGTAAAAATAAAGGAGGTGATCTGTTATCATGCACAGCAGCTAGTAATGCTATTAGTAGCTTTAAAAGTGTTCTTTATCTTCATGAAGAACAGTTCAAGATTATCTTCTCTGCTATCATTAAATTATTATGTGATCTGAATACTGAAGTTAAATTAGAAAATATGCTCTGACAATATGCAGATCCATAGAATTATGGTATTTCATGGCCCATTTGAAGTTAGTGATACAAGGATTACTTCATAAAAATAATAAGTAATTCTCTAGAATCCTTATTGAAAATACTTTTTTTCCAATATCAAGTAATGATCTATGCATGGAATATTGATAACTGATATTGTTAGGATGGGTTTTTTGGTCACAAATAGGACAGGTGAAGTGGAGGGAAGGAACCAAAATAGATTTTTTGTTTCATGACTTGTAGTGCAAAGACTGCACCAGGAATGGCTTTCCAAACATGCAGTCTGCTCAGGAACATGTCATGTTTAGAGACTAGATTATGCTTCTGCAACTGGTACTCTACCAGGATTTGAAAATAATGATCTGTAAACCTTTCTTTTTGGTGCTTTAAACAAACAAAGCAATCTTTATAGCCCATGATAACACTCATTAACAAAGCCCATGTTATGAGCTAGTGCAGGCTAGTATGTGACTGTGCAAAATGGAAAGGTTTCTTGGATATGGCATTTACACTAAAACCTATTTTGCAGAGATTATTTTCTATGCTAATTCTGGCCTGTTTATCTAATCAGAGCACTCGTTCAGGATGGGCAGGATTAATGTGTCACTCTGGAGCTCAACTTCTAGATTCTTTTCAGATGAAAGGCATCTTGGTTTTGCACTCTGTCCCCTTCCTGTACTTTGGTTCATATAATGCTACACATTAATTGTGAAATTTGCATTAAAACCAAACCAGAATCCATATCCAAAATAGAATCCTGATAAAGGTACATCCAGAGATGGGCATACAACACCTGTACTGAATGTCTTCATGTGTTGTGGATTCTCATTGCCTTTTATTATGAGCATCACAACTCATTCCATTTAGACACAGAAGTGTGAGCAGGTTTGCTGGGAGTGGAAAGACCTTGCTTTTGACATTAAAAAAATAATTTGCTTATCTATGTGGAATCATAATGCTGAGTTTATGGTGAAAGTGCTCTGTTACCTTAAATGGGAATACATCCCAGTATAATTTTCCAGCTACATGCAGCGTTTTCCCCATATTTGAACACTGGCAGGTTGAGAGGTATGTTGTTCAGCAGAAGTTAAACCTGTCAAGAGTAGAGTGCCCCAGATCTACCACAGATGTAATGAGACAAGCTGATCTAAAATTCTGATCTGTCAGTGAGTATAAGGTGGTATTATTTTTTTGTTCGCCATGTATGAATGTGGCCTAGATATCACTATTAATTTAAGAATAGAAGATAAACACAAGCACTAGTTTTTAAAATATTACTGATATTTGTTATCTTGATAACTGTGTAGTTACAAAAGTCAATGAGAAATGTTGAAAAACAGAAGTTGCTGTGCAGATATGTTAAGAGAAAGTGGGGGGGAAAAATATTAACAAAATCCATAGTAAGTAACTTTGACAATGTTTTTCAAACTATAGCTAGTATAAATATCTCAGCATCTTCTGGTATGTGTAAGTATGTTGATAGTCTCGTGAACACCCATCAAAAATTGAATTATTCCTGTCATTTTAATTCCCCAATCCTGGCTGCAAGAATATGGAGGTTTCTCTTGGGTTGTGATGATCGTCTCTTTCCAGTTCTATGAACGAAAAGTGTCATTTTCTCAGCTCAGAATGCCCCGATTGCTGGCAGGAAATGTCTGCTCCTCTGAATGACAGACTGCCACATCCTACTTTTAACTCTTGAATTTCACGTTATTACTAAAGTCATCGTGAATCGCAGACTCTTGCAAAACAGGTTCTTAAATTAAAAACTGTGTGATATGATAGTGTATTCAAGACAACCCTTGTGTAGCATGATACAGGAACTGCAGAAATATGCCATGGTTTAAAACTATAATAAGAAGGGCAATACATGGCGAGTTAGCATTCTGTGATAAATAGTATAGGAGTGTTTGGCAGAGTATGCATTTTAAGAGCTCTGTTAAGATGCAGAGTGTTGATAATATGTATCACTGTTTCACTCTTGCATGCTCTCCATGTGTGATCAGCTTGATAATTGTGAGCTTTTTTGTTAATACAGTGTATTAAATGAAATCCTTACCTTTCTTTGACCTTAAGGACTTTCCAAATGAGTTCATTGTATGCCAGACAAATTCGTAACTGTGGCTGCAGATACCATAACATGGTGTTATGCTCCGAATGTTGTAACAGGCAAAGAGAAACATACCTTATGTGTCAAGACAAGATTATATTGTTAGTATATGCAAAGTATAACAGTAAAATAAATATGACTTTTAATGTGGTTTCGTTACAAACAACAGAAAAAAATTAGTAGTACTACATAGGAGGAGTTCCCATAATATAGTTAAAATTATTTTACCCCACACATGTCCTGTTATGTACCTCTTTTCCTGGTGATGTTCCCACCCTTTTCCTTCTCATCTGGATCTTTAGGCTGATGGCTTCAGTCTGGAGTGCTTGTGGCAAAGAATGGCTTGGCAAACTGTCAGCATTTTGATCACTTTACTGGGAGGAAAATCATCATACTATTTACTTCCTCACTTTATCAATTACATGCGTTCTTTCCTGTAAATGTGTTTTTTTGTAAATGTAAATGTGTTTTTACACCCTGTTGTTCTTTCATCTGCATCTCCTTGTTACACATGAATTTTAGTACTTTTATGAAGCCTTTCTTTGTTATCCCTAAAACCATTCTTGCCCAGCTTCATTTTTTGCATTTATTTAACTGCCACTGGTAGAAGTGTAGACTTGTGGTCTCCAGTGCAAAGCCTGGCCCCCTCTATTTTATGTCAGTACACCACAGTGTCTCTGCTTCTCATAGATAGCCTCTGCTACCACTCCAGGTCTGTCTAACTCTGCACTGTATCACTGTGCTTGTTGTAAATATCCCATTCTACATGGAGTAACCACTTTTTACTATTATCTGTGTACAAATGTTAGTCGTACCACAGTACAACAGTGCTACTGTTATAGTAAAAATAAAAATAATCCAGGCAGGTCAAGAAAGGTGCATCTGGAGGCTTTGCAAACTCAGCACAGTATCTGAGGCCTGTTAGCTATGGTGATAAAATATTGCTGGGGTACAGGACTACAATGTCTGTGCGAGACCCTGTGCAATAGGGAAGTTTGTGGAACCAAATAACTGAAGGCTAAATTAGGAATGTTGAGGAAGAATTTTTAAATATTTGGTTCACAAGGAGCACTGACAATTAAGCATTAAAAATAGTTACAGAATGTAATTATCATCAGACAATATAAAAATAAGACTATCATTGAAAGAGGTAAGGACAACTAATTTGATGTTTGCATGGCTATAGAAGAAGCATGGCTTAATTGATATTGGCGATGGCAAGCAGAGGGATTTCCTTGCAGGGGCTGTGTACCTGGAAGATTTTATCCTGTGAATTAGTATTGATAGTCTCTGTCTATTTGTTGTGGAGCTGCACCTGCAATTTGCTTCTTGTTACAAGGGAGGAGCATGGATCAACATGGGATCCAGTAGACGTGAGGCCTATGTCATCTGGGTTCACCTCCTGCTTAGCTGATGCTCCTAAGTAGAGCTGGGTGAAGGCAATGAGGAGCCCTTGTAGATTTTTTTCCAAACAAACTTAGAAACTGTATCTAGCTTTCATTATGTGCAGTGCTCCTGTTCAGCTTTCAGGGTCTTCCATCTCTTCAGTGGTCATTTACTCTCAGGCGTTCATGCAATCCCCAAATCATAACAAGTACCTGTGGAGACTGACAGGAGACAAACAGCTGCATAAAAAAGTATTATGTGTTTTCACCCCAAGTGATGAAGATCTTTAACTTTCTGTTTCTTTCATGTTTATCTGACTGAATTTGCAAGGTTATTTCATTTATCTCACCTCCCTTTTTTTCCTGTCAGAAAGATGTGTAATCTTAGCTTGCATTTAAATAGGAAGGGACAATTATCAGAACCTCCACTTATTAAAAAAATGATACCAAGCTGGTAGGAAGTTAGCCTTTTTTTTCTCTTCTGTTCGGTTTTGGTTTTTTGGGTTTCTGTTTTTTTTCCTTGGTAGTAGGAAGGAATAAATAGGGGGGGAAGAATGAAACAGATTATGGACTTTGTTTTGTTGGGTGGGGTTTTTTTTTTCTTTAGGCCTATATTTCATTAGTGTTAGTTCTGAACACCATATTTTTCTGAATATGCATCACACTCATTTTGGATTATTTAATTTAACTTCTTTCCAGATGAACTAGCTTTATTAAATGCTTGCCATGGATGAGCAAACAAAATTTGTGTAGACTATAAATATCTATGATTAGTCTTATACAATATTTTGTAATCTAAGGTTTAACAATTATGTATAATGTTTTTATCCAAGCTTGAAGCCTCTGTGGGGAAGAAAGCAGGCTGAGACAGGGGGCAGGAACAGTTTAAAATCCATTAGTGAAACAACACCAGGACACCAACTACTAAAAAAAATTTTAAAAAGAAAAAAGTCTCTAGACATGTACAAATACCTAAGTGGTGAATTTCCAAGAAAATCCATCAAAATATTAATGGGGGCAGTTTTAGTTATTAATAGGTTCACCCTTTCATAGAAGGGCAGGTACCTTCTGAGCTATATGACTGCAGCCTAGGTAACATAGCTGAGACAGTTCCCAGAGTTGCTGGTAGGTTAGTGTTAGTTTATATGAGGTAGTACAGAGGCAAACCTCAGTTAAAGCCAACTTGATAAAAGTCTGAGCAGAAGTCACATGGCTTCATGTATGTCTGGTCATGTTCATTGAAGCTTTGGAAGCTATAGCAAATTTACACTTCCTAAAAGCAAAATTTATATCTGATATTTTTTTCTCTTCAATGAAAAAACAAGTTACTTGTTCTGGATTCGTTGGAGATTTCTTTATAGTTGCCTTGCAGTTTAAAAGCGGTGAATATGTAGTGATTTTCCTTGAAGCTGTCCTTTGTTTTAAGAATAAGAGAATAATAATGAAGAGCCATTTGTAGCTGATGACAATTTGCTACCTATGATTTTGTTGACTTGTGAGGTTCATGGTCAGTTGTTGTCTTCATTTTTATTTTTTTAAATATTTATAAAGCTTTACTAAAGAGTTTTTCTTCAAGTCCCTAATTGTTTCCTAGTGATTGCTAGGCGTGCACAGTATCTTTTTTCTGTGTTTTAATAGTGTTACTCTATTCCTATTAAAGGTTCAAATAGTCTTTTGATGTTGTTAAGTGATCTCAACCAATAAAGAACAATCCACAGCCCATGTATAATACACAGATTTTAACCAGCTGACAGAAAAAAAAAAATCTTATTTTCATTTTTGGTTCACTTTGTTTAGTGCACTGTGATCATGGACTATATAGACTGGATTAAGTGTCTATATTGGCATATTTGAGCTGAGTTGACCTACTGTGAATCACATCTGGATCCTTTAAAAGTTCAGAGGTTTGCCTAAAAGTGTTAAATATATAATTTGTTATCAAGATTTTTTCTTTGCATATTTAATTTATATCCTGTTAAGCTGTAAATTATTACTTGGCCATTAACTTGAATGCTACAGCAATGAAATAACATGGATGCATTATGGGGTTTGTTTGCACTCCAGTTTTCATAACAGTTAAGTTATTTAGTGCTGAAGTAGCTTGATCTTGCAATCAGCAATCAATTTGTTTGTTTTACTATAACTGATCTTTTTCCATAGTATTAATTATTAAAGCCAGGTTGATTATAGGTTTATTGAGACATACAGTGAACTTCCCCTCAGCAGGAGGGCTTGTTTCATAGCAAACGTGCAACAACCACAATGTCCTTTGGCTGCCATAGTGTAACGCTTTACATCAACACAGTGCCTGTATGCCTTTGCATCCCAGGTGCTCTAGGTGGTGGACTATTGTCATAAAGCCAAGGTGTGGATATGAGTTTTATGTCTCTGTATGTTTGCATGATGTTTGAATAGTTAGAAAAATGTTGCATTGTGAATTATATAAAGTGATCAGGCAATATTTACAAGTGACAATATTGGCTATGCACAATCATACGAGTTTATTCCTGAAATATATTGATCAGATCAGTAGAAAAGCACATAATTTTTCTTGCAAGTCTCTGGGACACTTGCCAGAGCCTTCTGACAGCTGTGGGTGACATGTTCTTATGCTTCAGGAGTTAAATAATATAATAGCATTAGTAACTCATGACACTGAAAGAAAACCTTCAATTCATGCATGTGTATTTCATGGAATTGTGTAAGCAAAATTATAATTTATGGGTGCAAAGCTTACACTAGTCAGGAAGAGGGGAATATGAGATTTCTGTTACAATTATTCCTTGATCTTAACATCACATACATATTTAATATATCTACTGCACTTTGGTTTCACGTGTAACAGTAGGAGTATCCAATTTAAAATGTTTAAAGATTAAAACTTCTAAATGGGCAAAATTTGATTAAACATGTGAGTTGATGTTTTATACAAACAGAACTGAACTCTGCTAAGAGTAATTTAGATGTTTTAACTATATATACCTCAATCAGTGTAACAATCAGAAAACATATGTCATGCTTTGGTGAAGAAATAAAAAGTTAACACTAAGAATGAGTAACTTTGAGGTTCCCATTTTTGTGACCAACGCTTAAGAATAGAGTACTCATCAGAAGATTTGAGTAATAGGGCAGTTCTTAATTATGGTTTCCTTTCTTTTCCATGTATTTTGATCCTGGAATGAAGTGTTA
>VZTU01007456.1:0-33327 GCA_013400835.1 Zapornia atra | reverse complement strand
GGTTGGTTCTAAGGATATTTGTTTAAATTATGTAAGAAATTTATGTATGGAGGTTAAGCTAACTGTACATTGATTTGCTTTGGTCACTAAAAATACAAATTTCACAATGATAACTAGTCACAGATCATAAAATAATAATAAAGAATATTAATTTTTTTGAAGGAACAGGCAAGCATAAAAAAAATGTAGTGGTATCGNGTGTTCAAAAGAGTCTGATGTCGTGACTTGAGACAGGAGGTTGTATAGGTGCTTTTTGGAGCTGCTCATTCTCTTCCTGTGGAATCTTACATGGTGCCCCAGATGCAGTGCTAAATAAGGGAATTAATTCTGTCCACTATGAAGCTCTAAATAAAGGAATGAATTCTGCAGACTGTGGCAGTTGTTCAATTTCCATTAGTCTGCTCTTGTTTTGCAAACTTGCCTGAAATCTTATATTTGGAAAAGTGGCAGACAATTTAAAGTGCATGGCAAGAGGAGAAATACTTGGATATACTGCTCTAGTGATGTCACTTTATAGATAAGTTAGTATACCTGTGTACATGGTCAACAGTGAAACTTACTCCCAAAAAGTCTGATGGCAAAGCTGCAAGTTTATTAATCTATTAATCTTTTTTCTGGATTTTTGAAGGCAAAAATAATTGACCAATTGATGACATAGGAAAAACAATGAGGCTTCATCCTCTTAAGAGGAACTTCAGCAAAAAGGTCTGTTGTAGTGTTTATCATTAGGTTTTTGAAAAGTTAATTAAGGTTTCTATTAACAACTTTGCATGGTTGGAAAGCTTCCTTCAGTACCTACAAGTACTTAGAGGTGTACTTAGTAAACACATGTTGCTCACGTTCTGTAGCATTATAATTCAGCACAGTAAAAGATACTTTTTGTTTTGATACAGTTAGATCTGAGTCACTGATCTGGAGATGAAATACTCCGCTCTGAGCTGTGTGGTTTGCCCTCTTCTTTCAACTCTCTACAAGTGAAATAGGTTCTTTGCCCCTTCTTTCCCAGTTGTAGATACTGGCAAAATGGATCTTTCTTAAGTGAATATTAATGTGTCTTGAATGACTGTAACACTGAATCAAGGAGTAAATGATCCCAAAGAGCCTTAATGTATCTTTCACCACAAACTAGACCAAATAAAACAACAGCCTCTTGGAAAGTCTATCTCTGAAAAGTCCAAAAGAGATGGTGAGCAGAGCCGGAAGATATCTATGAAGTTAAAAATTACTTACCTAGTAAATGTGCTGTAACATTGATTCTTTGTGCACAGATTGAATTCTTCCTATATTTCCTCTCAAGTGCTAAGTTTTTACAGGGGATTCCCAGACTTTTACAGACTGTATTTCAAGAGTTTTAAGCTCATTGAATACTGCTTTGTTAATATGTTGAATTATCAAATTACTAAGTTAAGCACCAACCAAGATATTTGGATTCATATATGCAATTAAACGGTATTCCTAAAGTTCCCACTTAATCAATTGCAGTCACGAGTCTTACACAGTCTGAAAGCTTCTCAAATTGATTTATATGATTGATGTTGACTATTTCATTATGAGATGTTTTTATCTGGGATTTTTATCTAGATATTGTAATGAATGCCACAAATATTACAACAGCTGTATTGATTACTTTGGTTTGATTTATGTATTGGTATTTTTTTTTATCTGAAACTCAAACATGCATTTTGAAGCTCTAATTAACATTTGTATTCTGACAAACTGGAACTAGCTTTTCTATTAAGGAGATGTAATTTCAAGTGTGCAGTGAGAAGACTTGCAAGCTGAGTATGATGCAAGGCCTAGGCTTTTTTTTAAAAAAAATTGTCTAAGATTTAATTACAATAAATGTTCCCTCAGGAAAACCTAAGATTAATGTCTTACTCCATGCATAACAACTCTGCATTTTTAACATTTCAAGTATATAGTTAAAAACATAAGTCACTTTAAGTTTTAAAATTTGTACATTAGAAGACTGTCTAAAAAATAAATTTTGAAATGAACTATATGTCTTCAACCTAACTCTGGATGAAATCATTGTCACTTATTACACAGCACTGAGTAGTGCAAAACAAAGCTATATGTTGTATTTTCAATCAAATCCCCTAAGAAGAACAGCACTATCCTTTGCAGGGAAATTGAGGGGGGAATAGCAAAATAGCAGCTGTATCATAGTCTGAGACATAGTAATCCATTACCAGGCATCTTGTGGAGTTTTAGCTAAAATGGTTTTTTTGTCTCTTTGTTTTGTTTTTTAAACCAACTAATTTAAAAAAAAAAACAAAACCACAAACTAATCAAACTAATTGCATATTGACTAAACCACTATAATTCAGTCACTATTTCTGCACTTTTTAGAGTGACACTAGCCATATGACCTCTAAATAATCATAACCTTTGAATACTGTGATCTATATATATCTGTTAATTTATACAGATGCAGTTCTTGCAGTTTTCTGTCTCTATTTATTACTAAGGAACCAACTATACTTGAAGTGTAGTAACTGAAGGCCATAATGACAGTATTTTAAGGGGTGTCTATAATTAGAAAGGAGTGAGTTGATTACAAATTCCTAGTTTGTGGAATAGTAAGAGAACCGTTTTGAACTTTGATGGAGGACCTTCTGTAAGAAGTCTTTCTAGTGTTTCAGGTGCACTGGCTATCTTGAGGAAAGTGGGGTTTTTTAGCTTTGCCTTTGCATTGTGCCCTGTGCACAATAGTGCGTCAGAGCTACAGGATGCCTGGATACAAATGGGTAGAGGCTTCAGGTGGCAGCTGCCCACTGCCTCCTTTTCTCTGAGAGATGGAATGAAATTTGGTCATCTTTTTTTCCCCAGCTCCATTGTCCATTTGCTTTCATAAGTATTTTTACCATGGATTAAGACCAGACTCAGACAAGGGGTTGCTTCAGTTCTTGCATATCTGAATCAGTCTGTTCTGGTTCAGTGAAAATGGTGATGTTCCATTTCACCTCTTCACATAGATGTCACCTGTTTTCAGGCTGGACACTGATAATCTTTTTCCTCCAAATACTTGCAGAATGGGTACCATAATCATAATTTTACTATTTTTATTCATCTGTTGCAAACAAGCAAAGGACAAAATATTTAATGGTGCACTAAATTCCAAAAAGTGTTGTGATATGTCCAGGTGGAAAGCATCAGGGTAAGTCATGCAGGCTTGTGATAGATCTATATACAGGGCAAACAGGACAGTTGCCTTCAACCTACAGGAGCAAATGAGGAAGAGGCTTCAACTAGGACATAGAAACTGGATTAACTTCCAGTCAATAGGCAATAGTTGCAGAATGTCAGCCATGCACTTGTGAAGCTTTGTTTAGCGGAATTTCTATGAAGAAGGAATTGAAGGGCAAGCCAAATCTACTGGTGTCAGAGCCAGTGTGTGATACAATGGCTGCATGAAGAAGCATGCATGTCCTCTACCTGGTATGAATCTTCATTCCAGTCCTGCATAAATGTCAGAATCAACATGGACCCTGTACGCAAATAACCAATGCATTTGCATTTATCTTTAGCTGTGTCTGAAACAAATTGGGGAAACTAAACTACATCAGATATCTAATTATTTTTAAGAATGAGAACTTTCTCTTTGTGTGCCCTACTAATACATTCTACAAAATCTTTTCCTGTTGCCACTCATTGAAACCTAGTACCCTTCCCAAACCTCTCTTGCTTGCCCATCATTCTAACCCTATAATTGCAGTCTCTGATCTCATCACTGAGTGAGGTTAATACCCAGTGGGGAAATCTTGAGTAATGATGTAATTAAAAACACATAATAAAACACATCAACGAGGGAACAGAATTAAGGCTTCTGTGAAATGTCTAACCCAATGCCTTCCTCACCACTCTGCACATCTCTGACATTGTCACTAATAGAACTTCAATCTTTTTTTCTTTTTTCCAAGCTTTATGTCATATATCAGCAGAATTGTTTAAACCTTCTGTAGCATATCATGGATGTCTCTCCATCTTTTACTGCATCAAAGATATATAATGAATAAACGATCAAACAGTTTATGTCTACAAAGGCACCTCCTTCTACAAGCCATGGTGCAAATAATTAATATTTTGAGAGACGATATTATTAAATCTGAGATTCAAGTATTTAGTTTTTCAAATATTCAGCTCTATTGCCAAGTCCCATAAACTGTGTAGCCCCATTTAGAAAAAAAACTCTAGGAGTACAGAATTGTTGTTACATATAATGAAATGCAAATGAACATCATACTCTTTAACAAAATAAATATTCATTGGAAAAATGTAGGAGACAAAGCCATGATCAGGCTCTAGGGAGTTCCTTTGAATCAAGGGTAGTACCACCATTGTGCTGGTTTTTGAATACTAACCAAAATGTTTTACTTTGCTGCTGAAACACACCCCATACATTTTTGCAGATGAGCAAAAGGGGAGTACAAAAAGCCTTTGCTAAATCTGAGGACTGTTCTAGAAGTGAAAATGCTCTTAAAGTCCTGTAGTATCTGTGTTATAGTGGAAACTTTTAGGCAGGATAGAAATGTATAATATGCATTCATAAATGGACTGAGACATCCATGTAATTTATCTTAGGAAAGCTAGCAGCCAGATTCCTGTTTGGCACAGTGCAGTGTCCCAGTGCATAGGCTACAGCAGCTCATTTTGGCCTATTGGACCATTTTTTATTTGGAAAATGATAGCTCATGTCAAGAGCATGACACAGATAAACAGGAATGAGCCAATGCTAGAAAGTTATTTCTGTAGTGGAAGTAAGGCCAGATGGAGAATCCATGGCATTTAGATCAGAATAGTATATAATTGCACTACTGCACAGTATCACTATCCATCAGCAAGTTTCAGTATTTTTTTGCCAGGTACCAAAACCTAGGATATTCTTATACTTGAGATTAGAAGCTGTGTTTTCATCCCTTCATAAATATAGCCCTCATTTGCATTATCATCTAGTTCTCTAAATGTCATTTTTTAAATATGAATTTATTAAATGTCAGTTGAGCAGGGTAATTTGAATAGTTATTTTCTCCTACCATTATTCTGTTGCCACTATCCTATTATTAAGGACATTTTAACTGTTGATTGCTTATATTACTGATTGGAACCTTTGTTTGTCTATGTTAAAAACAAGCTTTTTTTATGTGGCCTAATTTTTCTTTTCCTCCATTAGAAGCCACTGCAGACAATAGAATATAATTGCAAAATCATACAGCAAATTCCACTGTGTTGAGAGGCATTTTGTCTTGTACTGAAGATAATTCCTGCCTTCTTTTCACCTCAAACTGGATCTTTGGCATCCTTGTGATTTCAATTTGTCTCATCAGAATGTTTCCAGAAAAGACTCAATTAATTGTGGCTAGAATTGTCACTATCAAATTATCAATCTTCTGCAAAATCTGATTCTCTAATTAATGTTGTAGCATATGTGCATTAATCTGTCTGCTACTTCTTCTCTTGGAGACAGATAGTTACACTGCTCTCTTAAGGAATTATCATAATAAACTGACTAGCTATGCATGATGTTATCAGATAATGCATAGGCTGGTGGTAGCTTTTTGCACCATGCCCACCCGTCAATTCTTACATCATCGATATTTTTACTCACCTTACCGTTAAATCCAAATGCCAGAGATTCAATATGTATTTTAAATTCAGTAATTACTCGGCTTCAATTTAACGACCGAGTCAATATGGCTTGAAAATACCTTTTCTTCAAATTTTGATTTAAAAAAAAAAGGAAAAAACCGAAAAGTAATAAAAGAGGGAGCAGCAAGTTCCGTGCGAGGCCACGCAGCTCCCAAAGTTCTGTTCACAGTGACATCTAGCGGTGTCTCTGCTGCCTGAGCGGGGAGCCCCCGCCAGCCATCCAGCACCGTGACAACGAAGTGGTGTGTGAAAGTTAATCAATTAACTCTCCTATTATAGGAAATAGTACTGGCCTTAGATCTGTGCATTCGTTTGCAGCAGATGTGTCTAGTAAGTCCTTTGTAAAAGAGCTCACTTGTATCATGTATGTTACTTAAAAATCATGCATGTCTTTTTGCCAATAAGCTTTTTTTTTTTCCCACTTAAAACATAAAATAGTAGTAGCATTGCTAGTGAATTGAGCTAAAATACATGCTCTTTCTGAAAGAGCAACAACAGTCGGTGTGTACATGTAGGGTACCTCTTGTATGGGCAAATGGAATTAAATGAAACGGTACCAAAATACTAATTGCCCTCTTTTCCCTCCTCACAGCCATCAAGATGCTCTGATGCTGCACTCAAACTTGATTTTTAAATTCATTGTATTAAAAAAAGAATAACTAATTATTTAGGGATGATTGCAATAATCTAATCCCAGTCAACTGAAGGCCTTAGGTCACGGCCATGATACATAGTTTTTTTGAAAAATGTGATGTGAGGATCAGGTTTTAACTATCAGGGTGACTTCCCATTGATTTGAGTTTTGGCTGGTGGAGATCTGATCAGGATCAAACATTCAAAGTGCCACACATCCAGGAGTTTTTGTCTAAGCCAGGCCAACAGCTTATTTCAAATGATGCAGCCAGCTTTCCGTATGATCTTTTATTTATTCTTTTGAAAGATCATCTTGGCCCTTTCCCACTTCTCACCCCCACCTTTTGATATTTTTTTTTTTGGCATGCTGAAACCTGAGGCATGTTTCTCTAAGCAGATTAAAGAAGTAGAAATCCACATTACAAATAACTCCTCCTCTGTTGCTACAAAAACCCAAAATGCTTTTACAAAAAATTAAGTATGTTCTTGTTATCTCTTTCCCCATATTAATGACTATTCATTGGGTTTGCTTTTCCCAATCATTGGTTTTTCTACATGCAACCAATGTAGATAAAGAGGTAATATTCCTTGTAAGCAGTTTTATTGTTATCCAAGAGCACTTATGCAACTCTCCTAAGTGCCTAGAATAATCTATGATTTGTTTTACAGGTCACTGATACTTTTTGTTAAGATTACTTTTGCGTGTATTTAGGCACCTGAAGTACTGATATTTGGTGGAACAGCGTTAGTGAAAGGCAGGACACTGAACTCCACATGTGACAAAAACAGAACTGGGAAATAAAAAATAAAATTAAATTTTCAAAAAGCCTATATTTTAAGTTTGCAAAATATATAGGGAAGGTGGAAGTTGACATAGAGATAAAAAAGAGAAAATACACTGAAAATCTTTGCTTTGTAAGTAACTAATTTTTTAGTTTCCAAGAAGTTCTGCGTTCTTGCTCTCATTTCTGTTCTACGTGCTTAATATTGTACTTCTTCTTATGCAGCTCTGGCTACTTTGAGGGATTCAGGCAAGCGAAACTAGTTGGAGACAGACAAATGTAGCTGTCATTCTGAGGGTTTATGGTTTTGCTGTGATGGTGAGAAGAGCAAGGAAAGACCTGAGGAATATATGTGAATTTGGATCCTTTATCCCGGGACAAGTGTCGATGCCCTTAACACTGCACTATGAGATGTTTGAAATTTCTGTTATATACTAAAAAGACAATTTCTATTATATACTAAATATGCATATATTTGGGAAAGACTGTGGAGAATTCCCGTTTCCTCGTCAGAACTAACCATTTGCTCCTACTGTGCGTGCCTAAAAGTGATTCTCTTTGAAATTTGCTGTGTACTACCGAGCTTTATTAATGATTGAGTTCATGATTGGCCTCTCACTATAAGAAGGAAGGGGATTTTTTTTTCCTCATAAAAACTAAAAAGAAGCAGAACTTGTTGTAAACATAAAAACTATTTTAAAATGGCTATACATTATATGACTAGTTCTCTTTGCTTAAGCAGAAACCTTTTGACACACAGTCAAACAGAAGTTAAGGACAATGTGTGTAAACAGGACCCCAAACTTGAGAAAATGAAGTGTTGGTCAAGACTTATCAATGTGTTACTAAAGCTTGTTTCTCTGGAGCTGTGTATTGATAAGCATGCTTGCCTCAGATTTTCCAAGAAGCCTGAATAAACCCCAACAACTCAAAACAAGCATAAATCTTAAAATATAGTCTGCTGGGTTTTGACTTATCCATTCAATCCACATTCACAGCTGGACTCCAGTAGATATTTTAATATCCCAGCTGTTTGGTAGAGCCACCAAACACCATCTCTTCATACAGGACTCCTTTGAAAAGTGTGAAGGGAAGGAAAAAACCCCTAAGTCCTAACTTGACGTGCCAGAAATGTAAAGTAAAAGAGGTGGAGAAGAAGGAATGCAGTTCTGGTAACTGAAATCTATGGGAATTGCATGTTTGCTTCCAAAAGCACAGCTGTGCTTTAGGAGTCTGGGTTACTAGCAACTCATTAAAGTAATATACAAACATTGACTGTATTTGAGAGCAACAGCTGTGAAGTCACACTTGTAAATTCAAAAAAAGTAAATTTCTGTGCTAAGGCTTATTCAGTAAGTATCATCAAAAAAGGTATTTTAACCAAAATACAGTTTTTGATGCTTTTGACATTTAAACAATTTGGTATATGCTTTATTACTCTCATTGATGTTTAAAAGAAATAGTGCTTACAACAGTACTTTCATAAAGGATTGAGGCATGGGACAGGAAATTGTCAGTTATAAGTTCTTTACAGAGAGAGTGGTTAGATGCTGGGACAGGCTGCCCAGAGAAGTGGTGGAAGCCCCATCCCTGGAGGTGTTCAAGGCCAGGTTGGATGGGGCCTTGGGCAACCTTGTCTGGATCATGCCTAGAGGTTGATGGCCCTGCCTGTGGCAGGGGGGTTGGAAGTCCATGATCCTTGGGGTCCCTTCCAATCCAGACAATTCTGTGATTATATAAGTGCACTTCTCTTTCTGCTACTAATTACAATTCATTAATACCAATAGGGAGTGGTAGGACAGGTCTCCACTGCTATCCAAGATAGATAAAACTCAATCACGGAATAGCCCTGAACTCAGTGCTGGCTATGAAGTTGCCCAGGACACTGAATATATACCAGAGTAGCTTACTTGAACTGCAAATTATACTGCTGTGATTACACTGCTGTCAATATCGAAGCTGGGAAAGAGCTAGCTGAGAAGCTTTTATACTATTCTGCGCTAAATCAGTTGTAATTTTTCCTGTTTTCCTTACTTCTCTTTCTGTAAAATAGGAAAATAGTTGTTTACATAGCTGATCCCACTTTTTTGTGATTATTTTATTGTTTGAGAGTATTTTGATAGAATTACGATTTAAAAATTAACATCAGTGGATCAGAAATTGGTTATTTTTCAAACAGCAGGGAATTCAGTTCAGTAGTACAAAATCTTTAACGCTGCTGATAATCGATCACATCTGTACCTGGTGCACATATGGTTGTTCAAATTTCATTAAAATAATAGACAGTATTAATGCTACTGAATTACTTTGTTCTGTGGTTGAGTTGCTTTACCTCTAAGACCTTGCTCTGTGTTTTGGTGTCTAAATGCTTACTTACCTCAGGAAAGTGTAAAGTACTTGCATGTCTTTCAATTCTACCCTCAGTAAAACAGCAGCAGGAAAATCAATAGGGAGGCATTCTGCCCAACACTTCAAGAAGCAATATTGAGCAATCTTCTTTTGTTCCATGATATGGAAATATCTGCTTTCAAAAATAAAAGGTAAAGTATTTGCATATTCAGGAACTAACTGAATTTTTTTTAAATTATAATTTTGTTATGTACTTGGAACGAACTCTGCTTTGGTAACACTTGTGCAAATCTACCAAAATTAACTAATTGCATTATGTTGTTTGCTTTCACATATGTTTTGCATCTTGACAACAGCTGATACTTGTAAAAAGTGTAAGGTTTACCTTTGAACTGTGAAGTGATTAGCTCAGGAATTTGTGTGTTTTGTGCTCTATCATTGGCTAAATACAAAAACTTACCATTAAAATTGTTGCTTTAAAATAACTTAATAGGTGTGTAGTTTAATAGAGTATTATCTTTCCTTAGGGTCATATTCTTCTTCTCTCACACCAAATGCAGCTTTTTTGACTTGAAGTTTTTTTGAAGTTCTGCTTCAATGGGATCTCTGCATGAACTAACGTGCTCATTCTCATTTCCACTCTTCATTTGATTATGAAGTGAAAAAGGCAGACTTTTGTCACCACACTGTTAGCTTATTTTTCTAGATGTAAACAGCAGTCAAAGCTATTTTTATGATGACCTTTTGCTCCTATCCATAAATAATTACTGAGAATTTCACAACAGGAATTACTGGTTTAGGGTGCTATGACTTTCCTAATGCAATTCAATGCTGTCTAGAAAGTTAATACGCTAATTTTTATAATGTTTAATTAATATTATCCACACAATTGAAATATTCTGTTAACATATTTAGAAATAACTTTCTAGATAAATAGCTATGAGAAGACAGAGTTATGAAAGATAATGGGGTTGATACCTTTAAAAAAATCGAACCAACCCTCCCCCAAAAAAACTCACCCCAAGACACTTCATTCCTGATCATCAAGTTAACTCACATTACACTTTTTCAGGATTATAAACTTATGTAAATAAGAATATATTTAAAAATAGATGATTCCTCTTGAAATAAAAATATTTTAAAATAGGATTTCTCAGGGAAACATCTCAAGATTTAAACAAGTAAGTGTGGAGTGTTTTCCTTTGGCTTCTGAAATTAGGACAATATGCACTGTCAAGTAACTATTCCACATGAATGTTCATGCCTCTGCTTTTCACGGTGCCTTTCCTGATCAAATAAAAGAGTGTGTGAAACTATACATGCTCAACTTGAATAAACAGTTCTGATGTATTAACAAATCACTGTGCATCTAAAGAGCAGCATGGAATTTCACTGGTGTTTCCACCTGCCTTGATGTACTGATTTTCATTGTCATATCTTCAGCATATATCTTGGTCACATTTTTTTCTTTGCAATTTTTTATAACATAGTAACAAATTTTCTCCTAAAGCATCAAGGAAACAGATGTGAGCTGTTTCCAAGGCATTCTGAAAACATGTTTGTCAATCTATAAGGGTTCTCTGAGCTAGATTTTAATCTGTTTGCAGAAGTGTTTACAGTTTTTTGCTTTGCTTTATCTGATCTGTCTGCAGTCCTAATGATCCCAGAAGGTACCATGTAATAATGAAATGTGAAGGTCAAGAAAGAAGAACATTGCATAAATAACATCTTTCTTTCAGAATAGACAAAAGCATTAAACTATTTTTTAAAAAGATCCCTCCTTATTTTGGTGCTGCAAAGGCAGGGGAAAGTACTTCCATGGTCTG
Organism: Zapornia atra; assembly: GCA_013400835.1. NCBI lineage: Eukaryota > Metazoa > Chordata > Aves > Gruiformes > Rallidae > Zapornia > Zapornia atra. The sequence continues at coordinate 22,088 of VZTU01007456.1, read as the reverse complement.
GATTCTTCCTTCTTTTAGCCCCTGACTTAGCCTTTTTATTTTCATATCTGGGCAGAAGTGATGAATGTGTAAAATAAATAAGAGAATACACAGGAACTTACCTACTTAACTGCCTATTTTCCTGGTCAATTTGCCAAAGCAAAGAGTTTTCAGTATTTTCTGAAATAATAGCTCTTAATATGAATGGTCCATGGTATGTGGTCCATGGTTTCTCAGTTGATGTGAGGTACTGTGGCATTCATAAAAATAAATCCTTCTCAAGTATATAGTGCTATGAAACTGGCAGCCTTTTCCTTGCCAAATCCCCTGTGCTTAGTTAGAAGCTCAAATATTTTCTAAGACACTCCAGTGTAAATTAGACTGTCTCCAGATGTTTTGGTACAGTGACTGTTGAGGCTCAAATTCACTTTTAATGAACTGTATTTTAATGTCAGTCTCTCCTGTCTACTTAAATGACAAAGAGCTCATCTGACTTTGTAATGAATCCCCCAACTGTATCATTTATTGAGCCTCTGTCTTAACATTGTGCTGGTCCATGATAACATAGGTTGGCAGTCTAACTGCATTGAAGGGTTATTACCAAAGCTACAGAACTTGAAGAAATGACATCCAACACAGCAGGAGGTACAAGAATTTCTACTGAGGAGAACTGTTAGCAGTAGGTGGGAGATAGGTTAAAAGGGCTTAAAAATGATAAAGTAGGGCATGGCAATACATGAGGAAATATCCATCAGAAAAGCTAATCATAAATTAACCATGCAGTGCCAGATTCAGACAGTAATCAAGTCTGATTAGCTGATATATGTGCTTCTTGGTAGTGTGTAAAAGACCAGTATAGGTGATCAAGAAGGTGTATAAATCAATTGACTTTAAAAAAGCATCATGTGAAAATTAAAGAAAGGTGGTTCTAGTAGTATTGCTACATAAATATCTAAGATATCTGGTTTTTATAAGGAATAGGAATATAGTAAAAGACAGTGCAGGGTGTACTGAGGCACACATAAAAAATTGAATGCTGTCAGTACATTGTCTACATAGCAGCTTATGCTATGAAAGGGAAAGAGAGAGCTTGGGAGGAAGCTGTGAAAAGACGGATGTATAGAGTGAAGACTGACAAATTAGAAAGTAAGGTAGAAATTACCTTCTACTTCCAAAAGAAGTGACAAACTAAAAATCACTTCCATTTGATGCCATGAAAAACCAAAATCAAAACTCAGTAGCCTTGGTGACTGTTAAGCAGGTATTCTTTATTGCAGCACTGGGCACCAGGGGATCACTCCTGATGCACACTGAACAAGTTACTTGCACAGCCTATATGCAGGTTATACACACATACTCATGACCTTTTTGAGAAATTCATTATTGTAGGCTTCCACCCTTTCCTGCATGCATACTACAGTCTTTAGGTGGTCTTCAAGGAACCTGGTGGTCATTTACTTCATCCGCTTATCTTCATCACTGTGGTTTTGGCCATGAATTGTAGCCCTATCTTCCTCTTCTCGTTTACCAGAGTCACTTGACTGGTCTTGGGGCCCCTTGTAGCCTTGAGTTTTCTTGTTCTCTTACTTCAGGAAGTCTCCATTAGATTCATTGGTGCATAATATGTTGTTGACACCCACAAAACTCCAGACAGTAAGTTGTCACCAGATTCAGCCCATTCTTCACATTATATCTTTTTGAAGTAGGGAAGCATGTGAGCAGGCAAATCAATAGCCAATGTTCATGAAAGATTTGAAGGAAGAAGTACAAAGTTTTGCCTCTTGCCTTCTCCTCAGTGGTGGTGAAGCAGATACTGGAAGTAGGTTCCTCAATTAGCATTTATCTGAAAAGAACAGGTAGTTGAATGTACTTTTTTTTTACCTGGATCTGGTTTATTTTAATTATAAAAATGCCCCTCCAAATCTTTCAATTTTCTTTTAGTGACACTTTTAGTGATTGCTAACTTGCCTATTTCGGAGACTGAATAATTGCAGTCCTGACTCTGAAGGAGTCCCCTCTTATGGTGTGAAGAGATTTAGTTTCTGGATTTGTTTTTGTTTCTTTTAGGTGGAATGTTGTTCCTCTTCTACTTGAATACTGAGCTCTGTTTTCTTACTGTAGTTCTCTCAATTATAAATATTTAAACGTCTCTTCAAGATCTAATATTTTGGGATATACGCATCTTTACAATGATGTAGGACACTTATCAAAATGTGTTTTGTTTTATTCATCAAGTAGAATATGAAACAGTGATAACCATGTAAAGGGGATGAAATGTCTGTCCCATTTGGCATTTCTGTTGAAAGCTGAATTGATTGAAATGTCGTGAGTGAGCATTTGCACCAACCTTTCCACTTATATGTACTGCCAGACATTTCAAGAACTTATTTCTCTCTAAAATCCCATAGGACTGGACTAATAGCAGATTTATCTTTCTTTCATCCATGTGTATGATAAGTGTTATAAAGGCAATAGGAGCTCTGCTGGCTATGGCAGAGACAACAGAATGTTGTTGCATGTTACACAAAAGAAATTCAAAACTACAGTGAACGTTTTAAGTAAATATTTTTTAAAAGTTATGCTTCTGCTGATTAGTAGTTCTCAGTCAAAATTTGAATAGAAAATCTTCATAGCGTTTAGGCATATAAACAACTTTATATGATCAGATGCTCTTAACTTTGGAGTATTACAGAAAATAAGGGGGGGTGGGAAGCGATTTAGGGAAGTTTCTGTTAAATTTGAAGCAAGCTGTCATCAACTGCAACATGAGCCTCTCCTGGGGAGTCCTGTCTGACACCTTGTGGTTACAAAGAATGTCAAATTAGGAATCATTATCTATACAGAGTACTAGATCTGTGACCTTAGAGTAGACATTGGAATTCAGTTGGAACATCAAGAGGATTATTTTGGGGCTTAATCTTCCCATATAGTAGTTCTTATTGATAAGACTGTGCATATATGGCTCCTTCCAAAGGAGTCTTCAGCTGCCTCAGGTTTACACAGCCTATAAGCCGGCCTGGACTTCGAGGGCTGTAAGCTGGCATACTCAAGGCATTCAGAACTGCAGGCAGAGTTGATGTTGGATCACATTCCCTGCCATTGCAGAAGTATTGAATTGTGATGCTCATTATGTGGCTGTAGTCCATGGAGATTTGGATGCTGTATAGAGGATGCTTTCTTAAGCTGGAGAAGTTGTATAGACCCATCATGTGTCTTCTCAGGGAGGGGTGGCATATCCTAAAGCTTTTTTTTTTTTTACTTCCTCAGTGGGAAAGGGTCCGTTGCATCAGATTGTCAAGTATTTTGGACTGACTTGGTACACATGCCAACAACAGTACAGGAGGAAGTATGGCTACTCAGGAACATCCTTCAAGAATGTTCTTATTTAGCTAAAAATTTGGTATGTTTAGCTGCAAAATAGGAGTTGAAGAACATTGAGTAAAAATAGCGTTGCACAGAACTTTGGTGTCTGCTGGGAGGGGAGGGGGGAAACTGGGGAGGAGAGAGAAAGGCATCCCAGATAAAGGATGTGTAAAGCAGTAGCAACAATTAGGAAAATTTCTTAGATTCTGTGATAGCATCAAAAAGTGTTTTCTGTCTGTATCTTCATTGGCTACCTGTACAGCCATCAAGTTTGGCTTTCCCATACGTGTTATGGCACTGTCATCTTTAAATACAAAGGACTTGAATAATGTGAATGATGAAAACTGCAGTTTGTTGAAGCCCTTTAGAATAATGAATCCAAATCTCTGAACCCTGTATGACTTTTCTTACTGGCTTCTGGTCTTTTTATGTAAGTCATTTTCTAGCTAGTTGTATTTGCCTTATGCTTGTAAATGTTCTGAAGGGAAAAATAATAGATGGTGATTAAATTCTGAACAGTAACATCCTAGAGAACATGGAACATCTACAACCACTTAGAAATCTATCTGTTGGTTGCAGCAGCCTAAAGGAAATAGAAATAGCTTTTGTATACCCTGTGTTTATTGCCTGTCTTGTGTTACTTTTATTAAATTTGTATCTAAAATTCAGTTGTCTATTCAGTAAATACTAGTATTAGTCAGATTCCTTAGATGGTATAAATATTGATTTACTCTGACAGAGAATTGAATCAGTTTTTCCTATGTGTGTGAAAATGCTCTAGTTGAAGATTTTTTTCTCTAAACTTCTGTTTGTGTGCTGTGTGTGCCTTTGAAACGTGTTATACATGGTGACTGAACCAGGGATGTTTAAGCAGTGAAAACAGTTACTTTATTTCAACACTTAGTATCTTCTAGGGTATCCTGTGTTACAATGTCAGTAAATATGTCATGCGGAATGCAAACTCTCCAGCTATATTCAATTCAGTAAGCAAAAGTTGAATAAATAAGGCTATGAGAAATGGTAGTCTCTCTTGTTCTTGGAATGTCCTGGTGTATTCATCAGATGCAAAGAGAAGCTGAAAATATCATTTTTCTTGTCATAGGGGAAAATTAAATCTACAAAAGATTCAGTATTATATTCCATTGTGGTGTTTTGAACCTGGCTGGAGGCCAGACACCCACCAAAGCTGCTCTCTCACTCCCCTTTTCAGATGGACAGGAGAAAAAAATATATATTGAGAGTCTTAGGAGTCAAGATAAAGACAGGGAGAGATCATTCCACAATTAGCGTCACGGGCAAAACAGACTCATCACAGAATAAAGGCAAGAAAACTGTGTATTACAGTATACACCCAGTGAAACCAGAGTCAGATAATGAGAAGTGTGGCCAGGTCTTAAAGCACCTCCCCGCCGCCCCCTTCTTAGCAGACTTCACTTTAGTCAAGATTTCATCCCTGTGGCACAGGGAGGGGCGAGGAATGGGGGTTTTGGTCTGTTCCTCATGAGTTGTTTTCCTTCTTCACTGGGGTGGGAGAGCCATTCCTCATACCCTTCCCCTGCTCCAGCCTGGGGTCCCACCCACAGGAGACAGTCCTTCACAAACTTCTCCAACGCAAGTCCTCTCCCATGAGGCTTCAGGTCTTCCCCAGCTGCCCCAACATGGGTCATTTCAGTGGGATACAGTCATAAATCATAGAATGTCTCTCAGTCTCTCCAGCCCAGACTGCTCCAGCCTGGTCCTCCACGGGGTCACAAGCACCCCTGTGAGGCCATTGCATGCACGGGCAGTTTGAGGAGAGATGAGAGTTTCACCTTCAGATTTTTTTTTCTGCTTTAATTCTTTTTTTGTACTTTGCCCAGTTATCCATGTTGTGTATCACAGGTTAACACTTTATTAGTGATTTTGTATTCTTCAATCAAATCTCCTGTCCTTCATGTCTGATACTTTATATTTGCCAGCATGATATTGTAGCTGGGTTTTTTTATAACATGTAAAACACATTGCACCCAGGTTTGCTGTTATTTTTGTGTGCTGTTTGATCTCCAGTTACTTCCAATTTAGTTCTCTAGGAAATGCAACTTAGTTTGTCAGGGCTATATTTTCTCTGTTCTGCTTGTTATCTACATTGACTTTGACCTGTAAGTGTAGAGATGAGCTTGACTCCAGCTCAGTCTCTAGTCAAAAGGAAACATTGCTGAATTCATGGCTAACATTGCCTGTAGTTATGTTCTTGTTGGTTATAGCACCCTCCCCTTAGTTTTGTTACCTTCCTGTAGAATTTTCCTAAGACCTTCAGATATAAGCACAAATTTTAAAACCGCTACTGTGCTAGATAGACTTTATTTTAACACCCAAAGAGCTTAGTTTCCCCAGTGCTTCTTCAATTTTTGATGTATAACTGTTGGTCTAATTAAAGATACTTTCTATGTACAAGTCTGATCTGCCTACTTATAGAACACCACAGCAATGTATGCACAGTATCATAAAAATGTGCAGCATTAGATGCAATTGTAATAGTGTTAAGAAATATATTTAGGGGAGTGTATCACTTGACATGTTTTACATACATTTAGTGTCCCTTATTTTGAAGCGACTATATTTTTAAGAGGAGAGTATATTATATAACAGAGAATTCAAAAACACTGCATGAAAAATACTTCTGCATTTGTACTTTCAAAAAGGCTTTTTGCAGTCACACATGTGCTTGTGTAAGGATAGCTAATTTAAAGTTAACCCTGTGCTGCAAGCTGCTTAATTTCTGAACAAATACAGCAGTACTGTCTGTGTTGAAATGTGTAAATTGGTGCGTGGTATGAAAAGTTTACAGCTGCCAAAAGGGCAGTCACATTTTAAATATGCTGGTGTAACATGCTTGTTACAGACCTTGCATGGATGTCCATACATGTATGTATGTGCACGCTATAGAGTATGGATGCATATGTATTTGTTAGAAATCTTAAGAAAATACTGGATGCCTGCTATTCAGTACTTGTTTATAAGTTATTGTTGACCATGTGGCTTTTCCTGCTATGAATACCTTGATTTTTATTGTGTGGTTTTTATCTTTGCAACATTTTTCTCTCACTAAAAATAAATAAATAAAAATAACATATGTAAAGAGGGATCCTGTCAAACTGTGAAAAATTAAGATGACATGATAGGTAGCTCACTCCTGAAATTTTAGGTAACAGGTGTAATTGTTATTGAGTTTATTATATAAGTCTGACTATTGTCCCCGTTTTCAGTTACTTTCCAATAAGTCTCAGGGAAATGCATCTTTCAGAATGTGGTCATATGTCAGAAAAACTGTCATGTCTCATAGGAGCAGTGAATTTGTTGATATAGCAAGAATAGCCATGAATAAACTCTTCTTCTAGCCTAAAGTACAAGAGTTGTTGCAGGTAACAGAAAAGGTACCATCATATTCCAAAGTATGGAGAAAATAATAAACACTAGGAAAGAGTTTATTTTTGTTTGTCATATTGTTGTGTGAAGGATTATTTTCTGAAAGCTCCCTATAATGCAACTAAGATGCTTTCATTGCTTTCTGTCTCTTTTGGTGGTGCTGGAGACTGCACGCTGCTATAATTAGGAAGTTTTTTATAATCTGAGACTGTGCTTCTCATGGATAATTGTTCTTTGCAGGGAGTCTTGTTCTTTCAATGTGATGTACTGCTGATTCAAGCTCTTCTCTCCAGCAGCGGCTTTTTATTTTTTTTTTTTTTAAACTTCATGTCCATTCCGTGTTGAATTAGTATGGAATGCAGAATGTTGTAAGGCTTCTTTGGAATACAGTTGACTGATGATACCTAGTGACATTGTAGACTGATTTATTATTTGTAACTAAAAAATAATCTCATTGGTTTAGCTTGTTCATGACTTAGTAAGATTTCTTGTTGCTGTTGTCTATAAATGCCTTGCAAAAGTTTCAGGTTCACAAGTCTTCATAAATAAATATGCACAATGTCTTTTTTTATTTAGTTGGCAGGCTGTCTAGGTGACTTAAAACTGTAGAAGCTATGTCTATAAACACAATGAGAAAAAAACACAAATTCCAGAGTATTTAGTCTACCTGTTGATTTAATGGACTCGTCCTGCAATTATGAGAATATTTTAAGGGTGAAACATATCTAAAGAAATAGATCTGAAGATCATTCTTTCAGTGATTTAAAATACCACCAAGAGATCAAAATAAATTTATGTTATATTATCTATGACTTAACAAGGGAACTTTATGATGAGAATTTCCCTTTAGCAGGATAACTTAACTTTTATTCCAAATAAATGGTGTGGCAACTTCTGTTAATTACAACTATATTTTTGTATTACTATAATCTTATTTATGTTTGTACAGTATCGTGACCATTCTGGAAGCTTGGTATTACTGCATGCTTTTACCTATTCCACAACACTCATATGTGCTTTACAGTGAACTGAGTAAGTAGTCTAGGTAACAGTCATATGGAGCGCTTATCCATTTAAAGTTAGGACATAATGGAATTGTTTGTTGACTGATGTAGAACTTAGATTAAAAAAGAGAGAGAGAAAGTGATGTTTTTGAACTTATGGTCTTTAAATATGACTGGTTTTGTGGCAAAATAATTCCAAGCCATAAAGGGTTTTAATTTATTTGATAAAAACTTAAAATAAAGCCTGAAGAAATTGTACAGTATTTTCTCTGCATCATGACAATGGAGAATACAGTGGAAGACAAACTAAAATGGACTTTTTAGGGGCTAGTAAAATCAGGAGCAGTCTGACTGTTCATCCTTTCACTTGTGCTACATACACATACAGAATACCTAAAACTTGGAAATGAGAAAGTAGTATGTGATTTTGTAACTCAGTGTAGACCCAGTTCAGGGCAAATTGGGAAAGCAAGTTAGTGTATTTTAACTTGATAACGGGGTGTGTTGTGTTCATGATTGGTTTCATGGAGAATGAAGTTGATTTGTTTATGTTAAATATCACAGTTGGTTTACAACTGGAAACCATAGCTATAATGAGGAAAACCCTGAAGCTGAAGGAATTAATTAAGCTTCATAACATCTGAAGCATTGCACAGGTTTAGAAAATATTTAAAATAATAAAATTTTATTTGATTCATACTTAGGATTTTTTCTGCAACCTGTTTGAAGTATGAATCAAATCTGAAGTGTTTAATTTCTTATGTGATTCCTTCATAGTGTTGCTGTTTTCTATCTTCACAGTGCAAATAGGAGGACATTTGATTCATCTTTTTCACCAGGGAGCTCATAATTTTAACTTTTTTTCTCCACAACCTTATTGGTTTAGAAATCATTGCACGTTTTTCACGTCAGAAGTCTGCCAAACTCCTACCAACTACAGTTTTTCATAAGACACAACCCATCTATGTGACTAGATTTGTCAAGGAAAATTGACTGTTTTGCTGATGATTCTTCTAGTAAAGCTATTTCAGAATTAAGGAGACTGTTAAACTAGCCTTTTTGCTGATGATTCTTCTAGTAAAGCTATTTCAGAATTAAGGAGACTGTTAAACTAGCCTTTTTGCTGATGATTCTTCTAGTAAAGCTATTTCAGAATTAAGGAGACTGTTAAACTAGCCTAAGTGTGTATTTTTTTCCTATTAATAATAGAAACTTACCAATGGTTTGAATGTGGTTGGTTGTGTCTTTTTAAAATCTTGCACCATAACAGGTTATTTCATTTTCTGCTTCTTTCAGTGTGGAAAAGCTGTAACAGCTTTTGGGTTTTTTGCATTCAAAGTATCTGTCCCTTTGTTTAGGCAATTTAAGTTCTGAGAAGTCTGTCCTTTTTTTGAACATATGATTGAGAAATGTTAAGATACAGTATGCCATAGTTTTAAAGAGAAAGAGGTCTACTACTGACAGTTTCACAGTACCCAGATATTTAACATCTTATCTTGCTAAAATCTATCCATCCTGACACAGTTTATAATTTTGTTAAATGAATTGAGAGTCTAAGCACTGGATTTTTTAAAATATATTTATTTTTAGCACAAAATATCTTTCTGTATTTCTATAAATTCAAGAAATTGTGGATTTGTAACTTAAGCTTTTCCTTTTTCAAGTTGTTGAAGGTACTACAGGTTTGTCTTGACAGTGAAATTATTTGAAGTAGTGTCTACTAACACTCACCTTAAGGACATTTTACACCTTTTAAGAGGTGAGTGGGATTTCTGTGTAGTTTTGCTATAACTATTTTAAGGTATTCCTGTTGCATATACAATTACGTATTGGACCATCTTTCAAACACCGAATAGTGGAGGTTAGTAACAACCCTAAATTGAAGGAAATAGACATTTTCTAGAAGTTTTATGTAAATTATATAAAATTATATGGGAAAATACAGAAAAATACAAATAGAAGTATCTTGCTTTGCTCTTGTTAGGGTTTTTTTTTCCTGGGCTTTGTTTGCTTGCTGGTTTTATTCTGGTTTATTTCTCCATTTTACAGCATGGTTCCACAAAACATTGCTGTATTTCAACAAACAGGGGTAGGAGCCGTAGGCAGAAGCAGTGACTTTTCTCAGCCAGTTTTGTCTAAATAGAAATGTGTTTATTTATTTTACTTGTTTAATATATAGTGTATCAGTAGATTTAGTAGATTGTTGTGTCTGCCCTTAAATTTCTTAAACTCTAAGTTGATTTCAACTCATCTGCAAGTGGTATTGTTGTTTTGCTTCCTCAGGGCTTTGTTACTGCATCAGGCTACATCATTCCTCCTCTGAGCAAGCAATAGAACCCTTGTAATTCTCAGTTTAGGAAGACATGTCAGTCTTTGGTGGTTTGCTTATTGATCCACTGGTGACCAGCATTAAACATCCCACCTCCACCTGCTTATTAGCTCTCAAGTGGCTGATTCAAGCTAAATTAGCAACTTTCCTGGGTAGTTCAGCAGTTTGAGCTCCTTATCAGTTTCTGTAAGTCCAGGTATGGCTGAAACTTGAGTGATGCACAAAAATACTTTCTTTATACCCTTCCTGCTGCCCTTTGATTCTTGAGACTTTCACCTTTCACAGAGTTCTTTACAGTTGCATGCTTTCATGCAGAGTATTTTTCCTTATTCATTTTCTTTCCACTAGGATACTGCTTTCCGTGTTTGCTTAGGGTTTGCGAACTTGCCAGGGACTTCTCTGAGTAACAGCAGAAAGAAGAGCCAGTGGTTCCTAGCAAGGGCTTCACAGCTGTTGGGTTTTATTATTAATTATATTAATGCTTTCCCATTGTATGTATAGGATACAATATTTATCCACATTTTCATTATTGCTTTTCCAAAACTTACAGAAAAAACCATTTTGCATCTCTGTAGGAGCTGTGTGCAGGTTATTTAGGTACCACATCAAGGGGATATGCATCTCATGGACCGTGAAAGTTTTGCATAGAAGAAAAATCCTCTTAGGTTCTGTCTACCTCTACAGTTTTATTTTTTGTTGATAAATAAGATCATAGGGGTTTTTTGGGGGTTTGGTTTTGGGTTTTTTTTAAGGAAAGAAAGATATGAAGCAAAGAAAACAAAACCAAAACCAAAAAGTGAAACCCAAAAATGAGATCCAAAAACCATCCAGCAGCTAACAACTTCATTTCAGAGACATGGTTGGGATTAGTGGAGCGATGACCCCATATGATGTTACTTTATAAGGTCAGTTCTTATCTACAAAACCAGATTTGTTCCACGCTCTTTACAGCTGCATTGGCTAAGAGACTCATAGTTTTCCTGCTTCAGACTTCTCTAATTTCCCCATTTCCTTCTTACCAAGGCTGAATGGTTGTGTGATGTGTCAAAGATCACATCAGCTTCAACTGTCATAGACTCAGGGGCTGATATTTTAACTCTGGATGAATCTTTCTCATAAGACTGGAATAGATAGTGGTCACTGAGCTGTGAAATTCTATATGCATCTGTAACTATTCTTTTAGAAATAAAATTTCTTCACCAGGGGACTTCCATTATAGTGAAGTGGTGACTTCTACCATGTACCAAGAAATAGCTTGGTATATGCAAATTATTCCTCCCTGAAAATATTAATTTCAACTCCTCAACATGAATAATGTCAATTTCATGGAAAAGAACTATTGCATCTGGGCTGATATTTTTTTCCTAAACATGTAGCTGCAAGGCTAATATCTTAAGATAAATTTAACTTTTTCTTGAAGTGGACAGAATGCAATGCACATCTTTGAGAAAAATGTTTAAAAAGAAAACCCAAACCCAATAACACCCCCCCCAAAAAAAACCTCAAAACCATCCAAATGAGAGGAATATTAATGTAAAAGTTGAGGGCTAAGAAAGTAATTAGAGAAAAGTGACTTTACAGAATGAACATGATTTAAAAAGAAGGGTTTCAGGAGCAAAATTAAAATACTCTTTATATCACGTGTCCTGATGGTGCAGTGAAAGGGATTAAACTGAATATTGATTTTTGAAAGGTATGACTATGCTGTTAAAATGATAAAGATTAAAAAAAAACCAAAAAAAACCCAAAACAAAATAAACCTCAACCACAGAACACAATCAGCCTATACAAGAGAACACTGAGAGAATTGATCACCAAGGAGAGGTGCAACTGAGGGCCATATTCTAGTTTCCATGTTCACAAGGGAGTCATATTTTCTGTAACTTGCAGACATGCTTATTAGGCTGGTGCTGATGATCAAGGAAAAATATCAAAGTAATTCATAGTGAGGGCAAGAATATTAAGCTAATGGTTAAGAATTTCTGCCTAAAATACTTCAGCAGTAATAAAGAATTGATATCCAGTGTGATGGACAATGAAATCCAAGGTAACAAAACTGTGGAGACATTTGGCCATTTTCCAAGTTGGTCAAAACTAAAATAGATGGAAGAATTAATCCCTCATCATTAAAGATGTGCAATTTACTTCACTAGATTGAACCTTAAGCAATTAAAGTGATTCTTAAAAAAAATAAAATTTCTCAAGTGTTTATAGAGAATTTACTAGCTATGAGATTTATACTAGCCAGGTCATGGACGCCCAAAAAGTGTTCCAAGCTACAATATCTGGTTTCTTTAGCAGTCATCTCAAATATATGTAGAAATGGTCTAATTTCTTCATTCCAAGTGAGATTTTGGTCTAGATGTGCATTAGAAAATAGTTATCTAAAATTGCCTTTTCACTTCTAGGAGTGAGGAAAAGAAGGGGAAATGGGATTTCACTTTCTTTTACTTTGGTATTGCCAAATGATATGCAAACTGTGCTGTGAAGCCTTGGCTTAGAGGCTTGGCACATCTGAAAAAGGTATCCCTCCTTTCTCCACCTCCATCTCCTAACCCACCTCCTTCTGTTACTGGTATTTGAGCAATCCTGCCTGCAGAATGGAAAAGCAAATTCGCTTTGTCCTTTCTGTGCTGTATTTATCCTTCATGAATATCCACAAAATTCAGCAGGGATTTGGCCAAGAAAGTTGGATTATTCTTCCCTGGGAAGGAATTTGTAACTCTGGGAAGGTGGTGCTGTTTGTACAAGCTCTAAAAGCAGCTTTTAGAATTTGCTAGAGAAGCTTGTGTAGCTTTAAGTAAGGAGATTATGTAAAGTGCTGACTAAAGCTGAGAGCTTGCAAAGGCTCTGCCTAGCAGCAGAGCTGTGTAAAAGAAATTAATAAACGGCTTTTGAGTTCTTCCAAGGCAAGGCCTTCTCACTATAACATATTTTGGTTTCTTTGGCCATTCCTCAACCCAACTTTCCTTGAAACATTTGTGTCAATCTTGCGTTCGTTTTTCCTTAATATGTTAATATGGAGATTTTTTTCTGGCTAGGATATGTTTTTCAGGGGTTTTATTCTCTAAGCACTAGAGAGGATGGTCCTTACCCTTATCTTAATCCCACTTGATGAAAAATAAAAAATTAGTATTTGAAGTTGCTTGTAGATGTTAATTTGAAATATCACATGGAAAGAACCTCTAGTGATGTTAGGTTTGTTCTTTGGGGGTGTCTGGGATGCCTTCACTGATTGGAAAACCGTATTTTTTAATTCAATACAAAGAGATATCAAAAAGGAAGTTACCTCAAGTTGGAGTAGAAAGCTCAAATTGAACCTTGAATAAAACGTTACAGAAATGCTTTGGGACATCACATATATTTCAGAAAAAGTTTGCAAAGCTTTTAGATAGGAGTATGCAAAAGAAGCAGAGCTAAAAGATTCAGAACTTACATTGTTTGCATTTTCTTGTTGTGTGTTTGTTTCAGAACTAAATTGGCAGTTTTCTGTAGAGAAATGTTTTGATTCTGTGTTTAATGCCCTGTTGTATCCAGATGTATTAACATGTATTACACCTGGATGAAAGTAACGTACTGGTGCACAACAAGTTTAATGCTTTACACCAGTACTAGGGTGGAGAGAAAGAAGACACTTTAGGAAGAAGCTGCCTTGCATACCCCAAGTGATCTCCAAGTGTGCAACAGTGGACAGGAGGGGTGATGTAAGCCATATTTGGGCAGTGTGTGCTTGGGAAACTGCATGCTGCCCCAGGAAAGAAAATAATGCTGTTCCTGTGTGGGTGAGTGGACTATACCTTCAGCCAGTTATTAATTTCTCTTCCCAGAGAGGATAAATTGCAGTATTCTAAAGGTGCATAAATAGCAGACATGATGACCTATTCCTTTGCTTTGCAAGATTATTTTAGGCTTCAATAAGTATGATTTGGATAAACACCTGCATTGTACTGGTTAGAAGATTTTTGTCCCACAACTCAACTCATATGATTGAGTAGAATCACTGAACCAGTGATGATCTGACATAGCTTATATCTGACTTGTACTGTGAGGTTCTCATATTTCTTTACTATATTTTACCTATTTTGTTAGTAAGCTACTGTACAAACTGCTGTTGTTTTCAATTCAGTTGCTTTAAAAATAGATTGTCTGTAAAAATGAAATTGGGCCCGATCCTGTCTTCAGTAAAGCTTTTAAAAAAAGTACTGTTGAAGTAAATGGACATTATAAGCATTCTCAATTCATTATTGAATGCAGTATATTCATTAGAGAAGCATGGATATAAGAACTACCTTTTGATCATACTTCTTGAATAGCAGCTTAGTTTGAGTGTACAGTCTTTTTTTTAATTAGCTTTCATGACAAACATCAAAGAAATGAGTGTTTCTATAAACTTCTATTTGTAGAAAGTGTATAGAAAGTATCCCTCATTAATTCAGAACCACTGAATCAGTTGTCAAAGAGAGCGGCTGTGAATTCTGATAATTGCCTAATTAATCTAATGATACATTTTTCCTATGATGATCAAACTAGTACATTTCTGTGCTGGAGTTTGCTTCTGCAACTGAGATGCCTCGATACTGGTTTTGGACAGTGACTTTTAAAATTGAAATATGCTTAGGTGTATTAATAAAGTTGAACAAGTAAAAGACATTTTCCAGTAACACAATTATTCTTAGTAAATGTTAGGACATATATGATCTCAAGGATGTGGGGTTTTTTATTGCTGTGCAATGGTAGGATTATCATTGAGTAGAAGAATTTGTTTAATTGGTGTTTCTCCTATTCATTGTTATCCTACCCAGGAGGAGACTGTACTGGAGTATTTTAAATGGGATGTGGCAATTTTTGCAAATTAAATATTCCTAACTACCAAGGTGGCCAAACTATGTACTGGTGTTTTGGGTTTATTAGTCTACTTTTTGTACTTATTCTGATATATTTTTCCTAAACTGAAAAATCTCTTTTGGTTGCTTTTATTCTAAGCAATTCGTAGTTGTGTGAATCACAAAACAGAGCCTCAAGTGCATCTCCCCAAAAGAGCTCAGAACAAATTAATCTGCCAAGCATACATGCGTGGATAATCAATTAAACTAATATAGTCTTGTTTTAAAACAAAGCAAATAATTAAACATATACAACTTAATTCACATGTTATTGCTAAAGTATAGTCTGAAGGGAAATAGTGCAGTTAAGCTATTAATAGATAGTTACTGTAATTTTGTAGAATTAACTTGATATCAATTTCAATTTTATTATTGTTTTTGCAAGTGCTATAAACTTTGGAGAGTAAATGGAAATTTGAAAACAAATAAGTATGAGCAATTTGGGATTTTTTTTTTATTGCAAGCCTTTATTTTCCCTGCACTTTCTGTAAGGCCTTAAGCAGGACCAATTAGGACATAGAAGACCTCTTGTTTCAGGAAAATAAAAAAATTAGACAGTGATTTTTAAGTTTCTGCAGTATCCAGGGAATTGACAAGTAAAAATGATTTTATACTTTGAGCAGACTCTATCATCACTCTAAGATGCTCTCCATTGCCCACAGCACCCGCGTTATAAAATTGGCTTCATTTCTTCCTAAGCACTGTCTTTCTGAACAGAAAAGTAGCCTTGAAATCTATAATCTAGTATGCCATTTTGTTTTATCATCCTGTCCACTGTTTAATAGTCTCTACAAGAAATGTTGTTATTTGCACCATGTATGAATGTGGAAACTGTACTACTTAAATAACAGACAGCCAAAGGAAGCATGATACATGGCTGTAAGGATTACCATGTGGTACTAAGCAAGTGGTGCAGTGAAATCTTTTCAGCAAAGTTATTTTTCCTGTAGCACCTGGTAGTGTATTCTGGATGTCCTAATAGAACTTCAGCAGAATTATTTCTACATACTTATGAAAAGAAAAAGTCTTTTACAGGAGGTGTAATCTTCTCCTCCTCTGTTACAATGGAGGTTAACTGTACAAGAACAGAGATGTATGGAGATGGGACCTACGACTACAGTGTTTGATATGTTCTCCTCCAGTTACCACCTGTGCTTTAGGTTCCTGGAATTTAAGCAAATACGCTGGGTATTTAACAATGATTTCAACTTGTACAGCAATTATTTTTTTTTTAGGTGCATTAAATGTAAATGACATGTAAATGAAAGTAATTGTAGCCTGTACAATTATGTCTGAAAAGTTGAAGGTTGTATCTTTCAACCTGATGATAAAAGTACTGGGAACATGAAATAATACTTCAATGATGCCGAATTGTCAAAGAATTGATTCATTTTAAGGGCTAGAGGCAATGAAAAACCCCCACATGTAACTCACTCCTACTATTTCTTTAACGTGGATGGAATAGTTTCTATGACAAGAGGAAATGATAGAACTTTTCTTTTTCAAGGAAAGTATGTCACTTGTTTCATAAAATATTTTTCATGCTAAATTAATGTTCATGCTGTATAGTACTCTCCTTGATAGCTAAGATACAGATATGTTTAAATTATCTCCTGTTGCTAAATGGAGAGAAGTTGTTAAGGTATAATGACAAGATTGCTTCAAGCACAACAGGTACTTCAGTGAAATGAGAAAAATTTTGGAGTAGAGAAGTCTGCAGTCAAGATTAAATGATACCATTTTCTTTCTTCCTCACCAAAGAGATGATAAATGTGTTAGGTTTCAAGGATTTTGCTTGCTTCTATTTAGTCTCTCTAATCATGACCAGCAACAATGGTTTAATTTTGATGCAAGCTAACTGAAGGGAAGTGATATGTTCTTATAACCAAAGTGCAACTATAAAGCTGTACTTTATCAGTGCTTTTCCCCTTGAAATATTACTTTTTAAGGTATGGGGAAGCTTGAGGTACATTTTGGCCCCTCCTACCCTTTTTTTGGTGTGAACTTTGTAATGTTTACCTACCAACTTAAATTTCAAAATGTGGAATTTTCTGTTCTTAACTTACTGGCTTGTTTATTTGGAGTTTACGCTCTCAGGAATGTAGGCTGTATTTTACTGTATCTTCCTAAAGGGAAGATTACTATATCTTCCTAGATCAGGAATGTCCTGAACTTGTCATTACTGCAAAATATGTATTGGTGCCAGTAACAGGAAAAATTCTGAATAAAACCAGAATTCTGTGCTTTGGGTGGATTTTCTTTTGAGGAGAAGAAAAATAAAAATGTGACTTTTGTAGTCATAAGTCATCCTTTTTTACCATGCTTTCAAGGTAAAGGAATAGATGTTTTCTGCTTTTTTTAAACCTTTTTTTTTCTGTATTTGGTAAAATGTTCAGTAGCATTGTCCTCTTTGCAGCATCTGGGTTAACGTATCTTGATTTATTTAAACTGCGTGCTTTTAAAAGGAGCAGTGGAAGGATCTATCTAGGGATTTTTCAGGACAATTCTAGACAGTCTTATAACTTGTACTCACCATAGTTCCTGAAATCACATTTCTAATTTGACCAAGGGTGAACAAACTCTTAGCCTCAAAAGCTCTGGTGGCTTCAGTAATTTAATCCAATGCAGTTTGAAATATCACAAACCCTGTAATACAAACATAGCACAATATTGTTTTCATTAGTAATAAAATACTGGATTTCTTCTATTTCTCCCCTGATTTCTGAACTTTGTAAGATAATTTTACTCAAGATTTCAGCATTGCTTTTTGTCCAGAACTACATTGCTAGGCACACTTACTGAGTCCATTTCTTAAGTAGAAATGAAGATCCATATTTTATTAATGAGTTTTCAGATACTGGTAATTTCAGGGGAATGCTGCCTCCTACCATGTGAGTCAGCTAAACTGAATTTGAATCTGGAAGGTTTCTACTGCTCCTTCTTTATCAAGCAAAGCATTGCACTGGAGAAAATTTAAAACTTCTCTTGAATGTGCATGAAGAATCATTTTCAAGCTAGATTTTGGAGCTCTGAGCAAAAGTATATGGAGAGCTGTTCAAAGAATAATCTGCTCTCTGCAGGAACAAAGACATGTAGGGAATTGTCCAAGAAGAAACTGCTGATTAAAGTTTTGGCTGATAATCACTTTGTGTATGCTTGAATTATGCTACTAAAACCCTTTTCTGTTTAAAACCATCTGCAGGGATCGTATGTTTGTAAACAAAGACAGATTAAGATAATTTATTAATTCTTTGTCTGCCATCCTCTCATTATTTCTACTAGAAGTATCCACTTCTAAGCTCCCAACCATGTTAACCTTTGAGCACTGAAACAACATTTTAATTGGCTTACAAGTATGAATCGGCTTTTATCCTTATATAAAACACAAATGTTTCTAAATCTAATTCATGCTAGGAAATACAGTACCCACATGCTTTCAGGATTAAGTACGTTGCATTAACTTGACTGAGTGCAGATGTGCAGGGAGCCCTGTAAACCAGGCACATTCTTTGTTCTAGCCTGTGTGGACAAAAACTTCCAGTGGGAGAGGACAGGAAGCTGGTGTGAAATGTTATGCAGGTTATCTCTGCCAGCTCTTTGCAGCAGAATACGTACTTAATGCTCCCAAATGAATGGACAGGCTTTAGAATTGCAGAATGAGTAAGTATACTGGCTTAGCAATTAGCCACAGGAAAGTAAAGCTGTTTCTTATGTGGACAGACAGATGAAAGGTTGGTTAATTGAACTTCTCCTAAGTGCCAAATGTTGAGCAGCACAGAGGGGCATCCTGTCAATACATGTTTAACACTATCAGAGAAAGTAAGTCGAGAACATCCTTTTTACCAAATACCTATTAAGTTGCAAAGGAGCACCACATCTACCAAATCTGTCTAGGTCTGTGAATTAAAGCATCCCAGCAAAATGGTTTTACTTAGATGTATGTCTAGAGTTGAAAAGATTTACGTGCTTTACACATGGAGTAGAAAAAATTATGCAGAAAAAAAAATCCCAATAAGGCTTTAGTCTCTTTCCTTTGCTTTCTCAAAGGGAATCAGTGTCTGTACTTTCTTTTCCATTCAGCCTAGGCTCATACACTTTTATTTCCTAATCCTCAATGTTATCAGAAACATTTTAAATACATCTATTTATATATGCTTGTATGCCTGAGTTGTGTAATGAAGCTTGACCATAAATGTAAAAATTATAATTTTCTCATGAAAAAACCCTCTTATATATAATTAATATAAACTAGTAAATATTATGTAAATTGTGTGTGTTATATGCACATGTCTGCACAATCTGGGTACTGTTGACAATCAGGAGATGTGTATGTGTGTATATATATTACAAAAAGCTTCTAGTTGCCTGAACGTAGTCCTATGGGCCTCCCTGTTCAATGTAGGCCTATTCCTCACATCAGGCATAGCACAATAGTCTGCATTTGATAGTTCAGGGCAGTTCCTGAAAATGACCTGCTGGAGATGGGGAAGTCCCCCTCCGTTTCAAGCCCTGTGAACTGTAGCACCAGAGCTCTTGAAAAGCTGTTTGTAGCTGTTTCTCAGGCATGGTAAAATAGGCCGCTCTCAAGCTCTGTTGTGATGGAAGATGTTGAGAAGAGATAGTGGTGGATGGCACTGCTCTGACTTTCCTGGTGTACCCACAACCTAAAATAGCAAACCTAAAATTAAGAGCCCATGGCTTATTGAACTAAGAGTGCACCTGTAGTGAAGTGACACATGTCACTTGCCTGCAGGCTTTGAGCAGTAGGAATTCTGTTTCTTCCCTTCCTGGCCTGTCAAAAATGAATGCTGAATTCATTACAAGTTGCTGGTCCCAGTATATATATGAAGAATCAGAGCCAGTTGTGGTAGTAACTCCATAGAAAAATAATCAAAACCGTGATTACCTCTACATGAAATTAGGCACATGCACTGCACCAGCTATGTTTGTGCCAGTGGCCAAACTCTTACCTGCTGAATCTATTGCTAGTTTCTGGGTTCCAATTGCCACCAACACAGGCAAAATATTTCTGCTTTACATGTAGGCGTTGCAAATCAATACATCTGCAATGACTAGTGAGTTCTTTAGGTGTCTTGCTGGGGTTTTTGTCAGAGGATTTGCAATCTCTTTCAGTTTTACTGCTTCTGCAAATTTAATAGACTCTGTGTTTTGTCATAGAAGTTGTTTGGGAACCACAATCAGCATGGTCTTCCTTTCTGATAGATACATATTCTTTGATTTCTGTTGTTTGCACTCATTTTTCATTATGGACATCTTCACAGTAGTATCCTCAACATGGTAAAAACTATACTGTAATATTTTCTAGAAAAACATCATATCCAAATATGAGCTCACCTAAAAAGTTCTTTTCCCAAATGTTGTCTTCTGAAGATGCAGATACTTCAAGGGGATTACTTAGAAAGCTCAGTGTGCATACTCTCTCCAGCCTTTATTATTCTTGTTATGAGAACACTATCTCCATTTTCTCTTGCTTTCCATCAAGTATATTTCTCAAGACCTCTTTTACTGCAGCAGGTACTCAGTGGGCTTCAACAAACATAAATACCTCCTGAAAGCCAGTGTAGAAAATCACGTCACTGAATGAGTAGATGTTAGCTTTCTCAGACATCCACTTACTTTATCAATAGAGTAAAACAGACACGGTAAACTGGATGACTCTGAAATTGTGCTAGATCAGGTTGTTTTTGTTTGGGACAGTGTTTTATTCCATGGCCTTCATGAGTACGAAGGGAAGTCTGCAGCAGTATCATAGAACATGATTTCCCTTTATTCTGCCACTAATTATATGAAAGTCAATATGTGCTGCATAGCAAACAGGTTATAGTTAATGTTCTCTAATATGGTGTGAAAGGTAACTTCAGAGTACCTCTTATTTTTATGTGCAAGATGAAATTCTTCCATATCATGTAAAAGGACTAGGTAGCAGCTGCACCTATTTTATAGTGTTTTACATAATTAGGACTTGTATTTATCAGTGTGAATATCTCCAGTTGCAGAACAACTTCAGCACTGTGCTTTACTTGATTACAGTGGAGGGAAATAAGGGGAGTTGTGTGAAGGAATGTGCTCCCATTCCAGTTTAACTTTAATTACAGATAATGTTGAACAGCAAGTGGTTTTCTATTAGGTTTGATTTCCTTGGTTTGTTCATTATCAGAGAAGTGTTACTCTCTGTTCTGGGCCTGGGAAGGGGTTGCAAGGGGGATTGAAGTAATTTCCTGTGTACAAACTTCTTTTTTAGTTCTTTTCCTAACTGCTTTCTCCACTACGTGCAGCCAGCACTGGTTTGACATCGCATATAGTCAGCCTGCTATTACGAATGGTTTCAATATATAGACTACTGTGAGATGCCTATCTGTGCATAGTTTGATTATGAATGCTTTCAACTGAGTGGCTCCAGTTTCAGCCTATGCCAAGTGGGTATGTAGATAAACATACAAAGACCATACTGGGTAGATTTTATATTGGCTGTAAATTTATGCCACCACTGGTCACAAATCTATGTTGAAGTGAATGGTAACTTTCAGTTACCTAAATTAAATATGTTCTGAAATTTCTGTGAAGCTGTTCTCTGCTCTGTGACGACTATGGACTGATTGTGTTATCCCTTTAAGGATATAGACACACAACTTGAGGTTGTGGATATGTTCTTATGGAATGGTTGTGGGTCATTTGTTTATTTCCTAGTTTATTTTTTATATTGATGTTTATGATTTTCATTAGTTGTTAATTAGCTTTGTAATAAAATGGGAATGTGGGTCTGAAGCTTGTAGTTTAGAGACTGATGAAATGTATCTTTTTGGCTGTCTATTTTAATATGAGAAAACTTAAATCTTGAAGTATTCCTCTGCAATCTGCATATTNCTTTCGGGGTTAGGTATTAATGGTAAGGAATCGTGACAGTGCAGCATGCCCCTCAGAGGGAACAGAGCAAAAAAAGTGTCAGCCAACCACCTGCACTTAGTCAAGTTGCTAATTAAATCATGAATATTGAGTTGCATTGTAGATTTTTGCTGATGTTAGAGAAGGGTCCTATCTAATAAATACTGTTTTGGTGTAATGAGACCTTAATAAGATTAATATATTTTATTTTTATTATTATTA
>VZTU01007455.1:3992-15045 GCA_013400835.1 Zapornia atra | reverse complement strand
TGAGGGTGTTGAGGCACTGGAACAGGTTGCGTAGAGAGGCTGTGGAAGCCCCATGCCTGGAGGTGTTTAAGGCCAGATTAGATGGTGTTTTGGGCAACTTGGTCTAGTGAGGGATTCTCTGCTCATGGCATGGTGTTGGAACTAGATGATCTTTGAGATCCCTTCTAACCCAAAGCATTCTATAATTCTATGATTATTATGCTGAGAATAAACTTAACTTTATTTTTAAAACTTAATTTGGAAGTTAATTATTAGGTTAGATGCTATCCATGAAACTGGCATTTGCTTTAATGTGAAGGTAAATTTATAAAACAATATAAATGATCAGTTAAGGATCTGGAAAGTGAATCCCATGAAGATTAAAATCAGAATTCACCACTAAAGTCAATGTATTTGCACCCAGCTGCAGCATCAATTTTCACTTACTGGAGAGAAACAAACAAAACAATCCTATTTTCAGGTTGGACAGTCAAAATCATTGAGTAGTCAATATTATTTTTCTACTTTTCCTCACTCAGATCTCATAAATGCTTTCTTAAAAACAACACATTTTTCAGCTTTCTGCTTGTAATGTTTGGCAGAAATTACCTTTCAAGCACCCCATATTCTTCTCTGCAGAATATTTTTTGCTATGCTAGGCATTCACACAGCTCTCAATGAAAAACGCTTTTTCTTTCTCGCAAATCCTTTAAGATCTACAATAAAGCTTCACAACATAGGACCAAGGAGGTTTCCAGGTTAAGAAGCCCTCATGCATACTGCTTGCTAATCAGTGTGTTGTACAACAGTGTTAAACAACACTATTACAGGTTGCTAAGCCAAAGGTCTAGAGTTCTGTTTCAGATACTGATTATGTGGCTGTTAAACAGTAGAGCTGTCATTTCATCCATCAACAGAGTAAAATATTATTTTTGTTAGCTCAATAAGAATGCATTGCTGGCAAAATTAGATCAAATGTGAAATTACGTTTGAAAGCCCTATTAAATTATTTAAGCAAAGCTGTATGGATCTCTTAATAATGTGACGTGCTAAGCAAGAATAACAGTGATTCAGACTTTTAAGAAAGAAGTAACTTTGATAACTATTGCTTCCTTGTGATGCTGCTTTGATAACATTCCTGTAAATCTCTACTGGATGCCTGTAAACAGTAGCAGTATCTTTAGATGTAATTGTTAGATGCACGCTCCCTTAACAGGCAGAGCACCTTTTAAACTCGTTTGTAAAGCACTTTTTAGTGAAATCTTTGAATTAAAGGAGGGAGTAGGAATTGTTTCACAGAATTTTCTGTGGATTTTTGATAGCCCTGAATACTCAGTGTCAGTTGCTTGTTGTAACACAAAGTATTTTAGTGAATGTAAACAAATTCCTACTTAATTACAGCAGCTACCTACCCTTTTCTCTCTTTTACTTCTAACTTCTAATAAATATAAATAATCCTTTACATGGCTGATACCCACTCCCTTTCAGCAAAGCCTTGCTTCTGAATCAGGTTTCCAACTGAGATCATTAGGAATAATGAAATGAAGGAATTATTATGCTGTTTCGTAGTAGACACCTACCCCCCTCTTCTGTCATCTTCCTCTCACTCCTCACCTCTCACTCACAATCTTCCACTCCTCTTCCTTGATTTCCCTCTTGCCCAAATGTGTTTAGCAGATCCCAAACTCAGAATGAAACTGGCATCTGGACATTCCCTTGGTTTGCTTTTTGAACCCGATCTCTTGTAGAATTATGGAAATAGGGGAGCTGAACTGCCTGAACATGTTTTTTTGGATATGCACAAGGTATGCATAAGATGCACAATGTCCTTTCAAGAAACCTCTCTTCCCTTAATGAAATTGCTGCAGTTTACTGCAGAGAAATTATCTTCAAGAAATCGTGTTCAAAATCAAACCTTATACTTTCATGTAAGAATATATACAATAAGATTTAAATAAATGTTGATGAAACATCTTTAGGTAAATTAAATTATAGTTACACAACCTTATCCCAACCCACATTTCTGTAGCCAAAACACAGTCCTAGTCTTGTTGTGGTAGTTCAGAATCTGCATCCCACAAGTATACTTCTTTTACTCATTTATTACACCTAAAAATAAAATTCCTTTTTTTCCAGTATGTAAAGCAATTTGCAATGATGACATTCTGCAAAGTTCCACGTGTTCCTCAGTGAAAAGCTTAGTCCTGAAAAATGTAAGTTTTCTTAAAATTAAAAGATTTGGCCTTAAAATATCAAGAAAGGAAAAGGAAAAGAAAAAAAAATAAATTTGGTCTAGTCATACAAAAAGACTAATCCTCTCATACTTTCTGTATGTGTTTACGAGAAATGAGGTATATTTCAGCACAAAATGTATAAATTCTCCAAATATTTTTTCAGAAATTTTGACACAAAAATAGTGAAAGTAAACTACAGCCAGCAGCCTTTTCTGATGTTCCTTCTCATCTCATTATTTTATATAACTATTCTATTTGTCATAGTCTTATTTTAGTTCTGCATCTTTTCACAATAACAACAGTTATACAAATAAGAACAGTTAGTTTTCAAAATGACATTTTTTTATTCTTCAAATTTTCCCCATCAGAAAACCTTCTCATCACAGTGAGAGAGAGCTTGATCGTGACAAGTCTAAATACCCAAAGGGAAATAATTTTATTTTAGTGATAATTCTAAAGCATATTTCATTACTTAGTATTCAGAGCACATTACAAGTATTAATTAGTTCTACCATCCCTACTGTGATGTTATTATAATGCTTTTACACAGGAAAAAAACCAGACAATTAATTAACTCAAAGTCATATGAAAACTCATTCCTGGATCCAGCATTGTAATTCCTGAGCACCCTCACTGCTTACCCTTTTCTCTTTTTCCATGATAATCTTTTTTTTATAAATTACTGTATAATTAGAAGGGTACTAAGTTTCCAGTCATTTACTTTTGAAGGAGGTCATAAAAAATTAAACTTATATTTTTGCTTTATATATCTCAAGTTCACATTTACTTTTTGCTTTATAAATACATCAAGTTTCTAAAATCTCTGGAGTGCCCAGTAATATTCCTAAAGGAGGAAATGACAGAGAAAACTGCATCTGTTAGGCAATTAATTAGGTACAACAAGGTTTATTATCCTTCTAATTCAATTCCTTTAACGCTGGCATATTTCTGTCTTCACTTATACTAATCAGCACTTAAGGAAAAGACCCAAATGATACTTCCCAGCATACTCCACATAGTAGTGTACAGCTTACACATACGTCAAAAAAAAAGAACATCCCCCTGGCTCAGTAATTGACCTGAAATTTAGCTGAATGAATAATAACATATGGTCAAAAAATTAATCCTAGGGGAGGTAGCACCGCAGTGAAAGACAGTAGGATCTACTGCACCTAAAAAAAAATAAAATTACAGACCTCAGGAAAAGATGTATCCAAATTCAGCAGTCTGAAAGCACATGCATATAGACAACAAGTGATTTTAATTAGCAGGCTAGTCACTAGAAATTCATGGTGAAAGCAATATTAATATATAATGTTTCAAAAGCTAGATTTTTTTTGGCTTTATAACAAAACAAATACTCTAATAACGTATGTTGGTTTCATATAAAATTTTCATGCTAAATATGATTAAAAGCCTTTCCTGAGCAATGTACACTGGATAGTAAGTGCTTTCAAAAAACAATGATATTAAAATCCAATTCTACTTTTTGCTGTATATCTTTTTAAATGAGCACAGAAATGTGTAGGATATACTATGTGGAATGAAATCGGTCTTCCTTATCATCTTCCAAGTCTATACTTTCTACAGAGTTGTGAAGATTGACATGTTCTTGGCATTTCTGGGTCAATCTCACTGCATATGGTCCTGACTTTTGCTTATTGCTGTCTTTATTGGGAGACTCCTTGTCTTTACGCATACTTTACTATGAAACAGTAATGTCAGCTTGAATTTTCCCTCTGGCCTTGCTGTGGACCTGATCTGATGTCAGTCTGTCATACAGGAGCCTGGTAAGCTGTCTTGGCCTTCTGAGCCTTCCTGGTCCTACACCTATGTCTCCATACTGTGTGCCTGGTGACCTGGTTTATCCCTGTCATGCGTGCATCAGGGTCTGCCAAAAGCCAGAGTCATGATGTACCTAAGCAGATTGGAAATCAACTGACACATTACTTCCAGACATAGGATTTCCTTTTCCTAGATGTGTCATTTAGAGCTTGCAAATCCATTGTAATGTCTAGACTGTGGCTATCATAACTATTTCTTCTATAAGATCTTCCACACCCGCAAAAAGTGGTTTCCTCTCCTGAGGTGTTTTAGGGCTTTTTTTTACTTTTGTTTAAAAAAAAAAAAGCCATAGTCCTTGGACGAAATTTGTAAGGCAGTTAAAACCAGAAAGCTCCATTATATTTTCTATGTTTTGTGGGTTTTTATATGTGTGCATGTATGTATATGTGCAAATATACATATATTCTGTGAATGTTTTTGGAATTCTTTCTGCAGTTTTCCCTATGTATAACTTTCTTTTGAAGGCAAAGTTTATGGTGCCATAGTTACAACACTTTTGCTTTAGGTGAATACATTTAATTGGTCTACAGTCATCGACAGCAGTGACAACTATTATGTAGAGTCATTCAAAAATGTAAACAACTTTCTGTGAAAAATGTTAAACTTTTCTTTAAATTTTTACTGATATTTTTGTCAATACAAAAAATGTTTTCAGATTGTACTCTTATTTGCTTTCTTCTTCTCATCCACATACCAAATAGATATGGCGGGATATATGGATATCTTTTTCATAGAGAGTTGCATTGGAATAAATGAATATTCTTTGAAGTGCTGTCTTTCTTTAGTCATCTTTCTTTCAAAAGCAATAACAAGAAAACTACTTCACTGATAAATTTTTCCATCACTTGAGATTTTTCTCTGCTAAAATGTATTTTTTTTTTGATTAAGGGTAAATTCTAGAGCAAATACAGGTATTTTAAAAAGAAATTTATGATAATTAAAAAGACATGTTGCTGGTTATTTTCATTGTGAACTTAATATAACAAAGATGAGGAGGCATAGACTGATCTTAAATTTCAGAGCCCAGCAAACATAATCAAGGGAAAAGGAGAGGGGAGAAGGGTGAGGGGTAAGAGGAGGGCAGGGCAGAGCAAGAACTGATGATACACATAGAAGTTTAGATCAAGTATATTATATGAAAATGCTTCAGTGTGTTCAAAATGGCCTCCAAAGTACAAAACTGGTAGTTTTAAAAGTGTTCTGTGTTTGGCTAGGATAGAGTCAATTTTCTTTCTAATACTTGGTTAGCTGGTATACTGCTGTATTTGGGAGTTAGGGTGAGAGCAATGTTAATAACACGTGTTCACACGTGCACTGCCATCCAGGGAGCTGGGAGGCGACACCACTGGGACAGGTGACCCAAACTGGCCAAAGAGGATATTCCATGGCAATTATGTCATGCTCAGCATAAAGGAGTGGTGTAGGGGCGGGGGAAGGAGTGCATAGTTGCAGGACATGCAGTTTAGGGATGGTCTGGCTTTTGGACACCTCTGAGCTGTACTGCCTGAGTTGTGCGATTCGGTGAGAAACTGAATCACGTATCAGCAGTTTTATGCATTTTGCTGTATTTTGTACTGTTACTGTTACTTCACCCTCCCTTTGCAGTCCCAGTAACCTGTCCTTAGCCCAACCCATGAGGTTTGCCTTTTTTTNGGACAGGTGCCCCAAACTGGCCAAAGAGGGTATTCCATGGCAATTATGTCATGCTCAGCATAAAGGAGTGGTGTAGGGGTGGGGGAAGGAGTGCATAGTTGCAGGACATGCAGTTTAGGGATGGTCTGGCTTTTGGACACCTCTGAGCTGTACTGCCTGAGTTGTGCGATTCGGTGAGAAACTGAATCACGTATCAGCAGTTTTATGCATTTTGCTGTATTTTGTACTGTTACTGTTACTTCACCCTCCCTTTGCAGTCCCAGTAACCTGTCCTTAGCCCAACCCATGAGGTTTGCCTTTTTTTTTTTCCTTTGCTCCCCATAGAGAGTGGCTGTGTGGTGCTCAGCTGCTGACTGCGGCAAAACCATGACAGCCTGTTTTGGACATCGAATGTGGGGCATGAAGGGTTGGGATAAAGGTAAGTAAAGATTTTTTTTTTTCTCTGTAGTAGAGCCAAGCACATAAATGATTATCCTGCAACAAGATCATAGCTTCAACACAGCCAGTAACCAAGCAGTGTGAATGTTTAGAAAATCACAGCATTTTATTCAGAAACATAAGGGAATGATTTTATCAAGGTCCTTCACAAGAGTTTCAAAGGAAACAAAGATTTCTGTCAACCAATCCATCTTGGTTCCCTTCTCATCATATCTTTTGGGAAAGAGAAAGGAAGGGAATAAAATATTGCATTTTACATTTGTTCAGGAAAGCCATTTGCACAGAACTTTGGGTGAAAATTTCCCTACATCTTTTGAAAATTGTAAAAGTGAGATACTTATGTGTGCACTAGAAATTAAAACCTGATTTGCTTCCTTTGTTACAGCAACACACAAAACATACATTTGTTACTGTGTCACTCTCTTATTGTTTACAGTTATAGCTCTTATATTTTTATTTTTTACCACTAACAAAACAGTTGCAGTTCT
Organism: Zapornia atra; assembly: GCA_013400835.1. Classification (NCBI taxonomy): domain Eukaryota; kingdom Metazoa; phylum Chordata; class Aves; order Gruiformes; family Rallidae; genus Zapornia; species Zapornia atra. The sequence goes on along the minus strand of VZTU01007455.1, from coordinate 8,408 downwards.
TCACATTAACTGTCTACAGGTTGTTTTCTGGAGTGGTTTGTTTTATTAAATACATCCCACTGTATGAATACAAAAACTTAGGAAATTTCTTATAAAAAGCAGAATTGAAGATCCATGAAACTGAAAAAGTTTGGAACTTAAAAGTATACCAGAAAACAGGATATTCACTGTTCTTCAGAAACTAGAAGGTGTGGCAAAAAGGAGGCTAAATGATGAAGTTCTAATTTGGCCTTTTAAGTGTCGGCCTCCATTTTTTTTTCCCCCTCCAGCAGGCAAAAGAGAATTGGCTGAAAATGTATTCTCAATTTTCATCTCCCAAATTTTCTCTTATATTTTCATTAGGAATTAAAAGAATTGTCCTGGTTCTGGCTAGGCCAGAGTCAACTTCCCCAAGCAGTCATCACAGGTGAGCTGACTTAGCACAGGGGAGCTGAGTTAGCACAGGGGAGCTGAGTTAGCTTGGGCGGTTTTCCACACCATCTGACATCACTTCCCCGTAAGGGGGGCTGGATGGGGAAGAGTAGGGGCTTGATGCCTCTAGGACAGTCTGAGTGTGGCTGGGGTGTTGGTTTGTTTGGTCCTTGTGTCTGGCAGCACTCTGTCAGGTTGGAAAGGTACTCTGAATTATTGTGTCAGTATAATTGGATGTTATTTTTCTGTGTTTGCGGTGATTTTGTCAGTAATCTGTCCTTACCCCAACCCACAGAGGATCCATCTCTTTCTCCTCTGGGAGTGAACAAGCAGTGTGTGGTGCCTAGCCAATGTGTGGAGCTGAACCACCGCAAGAATTTTTAAAAAAACCAAAAAAACACGCCCAACCAAAGAAAAAAGTGATCACTTGCTGACCACAGAAAGTAGTCACAGAGTGGCAAAAATGAAAGTTTAACATTACACAAAACCTGCAAATTGCAATTAACAGAAAATATAAACAGCTTCCTGGGTTTATTGTATTTTGCCTTTTATATATGCCTCAGACACATGAATGCAATGGTCTTTAACTTTCCTCTTCTCTGAGGAATGAAACATCTGACTTAGTAGTGCTAGGGTAATGTAAATGATCCTATTGTTCTATGATTCTATATAGTAATGAATCTGTCATATCTCATTGCTCACTTAATTCAGATTGTTACTTCTTTGAACCTTAGTAGATTAGATAAGAAGATACATGAACAGCACATCTTGTAAGAGCTGTCCGTCACAGTCAGATTTTGAAGGACTGCTTCTCTTGTGCTCATAGAATCAGCTTGTCTAATTCACCCTTTTGCAATTCAGGATCACTGAAAATCTTTGGTAACTTTGTTTGTCTTAGCAAGTTTAGCTACTTCTTTCACAGAGTCACAGAATGGTTGAGGTTGAAAGAGACCACTGGAAGTGGTTTTGTCCACCCTCCTCTGCTTAAGGAGGTCCACAAAAAGCTGTCTGCAGGCAGATTTTGAATGCCTTCAGGGATAGGGACTCCAAGACCTCTCTGGACAACCTGTGCCAGTGCTTGGTCACCTTCACAGTAAAAAAGTGTTTCCTGACTGTTGCAGATTTGTGTGGCTGGGTCCTGGTGAACAGGGAGCTGCAGGGGTGGCTTCTGCAAGAAGCAGCTAGAAGCAATCTGCAGGTCCAAGAGAGTAAACAGCCGATTGAAGGCCAAAATTGTTGCTGACCAAGGCCAAGCCCATTGGCGATGGTCACAGTGCCCTCTGGGAATCACATTTAGGAGAAAACAAACCTCAGGCAGCTGCTTTTTGCCACTAGAAGCAGGAGTGAGAAGATGTAAGAAACTGTGCAGGCACCAATTTCTATAAAGAAGGAAGGGGGGTTGGGGCACTGAGGTGCTCGAGGTGCCAGGGAGAGAGACATTCCCCTGCAGCCTGTGGAGAAGACCATGGTGAAGCAGACTGTCCCCCTGCAGCCCGTGGATAATGATGGGGAGCAGAGATTCCATCTACAGCCTGTGGAGAGACCAACCCATGCCAGAGTAGGTTTACTGGGGAACTTGTGACTCCATGGGGGACAAGGCTGGAGCAGTCTGGGCCCAAAAGTCAGCATGCCATGGAAGGGAGCCGCACTGTGGCAGTTGGTGAGGAGATGATTCCCCAACAGAAAGGGCTCACATAGGCTGTCTCCCATGGGTGGGACACCATTTCCCCATTCCCTGCCCCTCCCCACGCCACAGTGGAGTTGGGGTAAGAAGGGAGTAAAATAATGACTAAAGTGAAGTCTGCTAAGGAGGGAGGGATGGGGGGAGGTGCATTAAGATCTGGTTGCATTTCTCATCATCCGACTCTGGTTTCCCTGGGTATGTAGTGCAGTGTAATATATTAGTTTTATTTCCATTATTCTGTGTTGAGTCTGTTTTGCCTGTGACACTAATTAGGGAGTGATCTCTTCCTGTTCTTATCTTGAATCCTTAGCTTCTCAGTATATATTTTCTTCCCTTTCCAGCTGAAAAGAGGAGTGATAGAGTGACTTTGGTGGGCATTTGGCCTCTAGCCAGGGCCAAACCTCCTGTGTTTCACTTTGTGACCATTACCTCATGTCCTGTTTTTGAAAGCACTGCAAAGACCCTTGGTCTGTCTTCCTTTCACTCTTCTTTCAGATATTTATATACATTGATAGAATTTCCCCAAGCCTATTCTTCTCCAGGCTGAACAGTCCTAGTTCTTATAACCTTTCCTCATAGGAGAAATGCCCTAGTCCCTTTGTTAGACTCTGTCCATGTCCCACCTGTATTTGGGAGCCCAGAGCTGGAAACAGTACTCCAGTGGTGTCCTCATTGGGGCAGAGTAGACAAGGAGGATCACTTCCTTCCATCTGCTGGCAAAACACTTCCTGATGGAGCCCAGAATATCATTACATTTCTTTGTGGCAAGGACACATGGATGGCTCATGTTCAACTTGGTGTCCATCAGAACTCCAAGGTCCTTTTCTGCCAAGATGCTTTCCAGCTGGACAACCCCTGTTATGTACTGGTGCATGTAGTTGCTCCTCCCCAGGTGAAGGATTTTATACTTACTTTTATTGAACAGGAATGAGTTCTGTGAATCAATTTCTTCAGCCTGTCCGGGTCCCTCTGGTTGCAGCACAACCATCTGGTGTATCAGCCACTTCTCCCAGTTTTCATGATCTAGAAACTTTGTGAGGGTACACTCTGGTCCATCATTTTAATTAGTGAAAATGTTAAACAGCATTGGACCCAGTACTGACTCCTAGGGTGCACTGATGGTTGCTGGCCTCCAACTAGATACTGTTCCTCTCATCACCATCCTTTGGGCCTGGCTGTTCAGTTAGTTTTCAGTCCACTTCACTACCCATCCAGCCTCTATTACAATAGTTCCCTAAGATGACAGACTTAACATTACAAAGTATTAGCAGCTCTTCTCCATGTCTGTCTACTCTTGCCATACTCACACATACACAGAGACAAAAAATCTGTAGCTAACTCTAAAACGCCAAAGGTGGAAGTGGACTGACTCAAAACAGAAAATCATAGTGGTTATTTTGGAGTACATTGTATATCAGGTTGCTTTTCAGCCTGACTTGACAGGAAATCCCATATATGAGATTCTACCTAGAGTAACTGACAGCTAAATTTCCAACCAGAAGAATGAATGCAAGCAGTACCTTCCAGGCACAGCTTCATGCACTGCCAGTCTGCTCCTTATCTTGCCACAAGCAGGAAATTTGTTAAGCTGTTGAGTATCTGCAATATTCTCGAACTCTGCCTTCTTGACTATAAACCAAGCACAGGTGTGCTTCTAGTACAAACCTAAATGTGCTTCTCATTTTCTGGAAGGAAGTCCAAGAAGCATTATTCCATAAGATATAACAAAGATATAATATCATTAGGTTAAAATGACATTAATATGCGCATCCTGGTAATACTATTTATCTAGTAGTAGTCCCTGCTGGAGTATATCACAGAATTACAGAATTGTAGGGGTTGGAAGGACCTCAAGAGATCATTCGGTCCAACCCCCCTGCCAAAGCAGGCTCCCTATCTCATATTACACAGATAGGCGTCCAGACTAGTCTTGAATGTCTCCAGAGAAGGAGACTCCACCACCTCCCTGGGCAGCCTATTCCAGGGCTCTGTCACCCTCACTGTGAAAAAGTTCTTCCGCATGTTGGTGCGGAACTTCCTGTGCTCCAATTTGCAGCCATTGCCACTTGTCCTGTCCCCACAGACCCTTGAAAAGAGGCTGGCCAATTCCCCCTGCATCCCATGCTTAAGATATTTATAAACATTAATTAGATCCCCCCTTAGTCTTCTCTAGAATGAACAGTCCCAGCTTACTCACCCTTTCCTCATAGGGCAGATGTTCCAGGCCCTTAATCATCTTTGTAGCCCTTATCTGGACTCTCTCAAAGAGGTTCCTGTCTTTTTTATACCAGGGAGCCCAGAACTGGACACAATACTCCAGG
>VZTU01007454.1:228537-260116 GCA_013400835.1 Zapornia atra | reverse complement strand
AAGGAGGTGATCCTCCCCCTCTACTCTGCCCTGGTCAGGCCCCACCTGCAGTATTGTGTCCAGTTCTGGGCTCCCTGGTATAAAAAAGACAGGGACCTCCTGGAGAGAGTCCAGAGAAGGGCTACGAATATGATTAAGGGCCTGGAACATCTCCTGTATGAGGAAAGGCTGAGTGAGCTGGGACTGTTCAGTCTAGAGAAAAGAAGACTAAGGGGGCACCTAATCAATGTTTACAAATATCTTAAGCATGGGATGCAGGGGGAATTGGCCAGCCACTTTTCAGTGGTCTGGGGAAATAGGACAAGGGGCAATGGCTGCAAATTGGAGCATAGGAAGTTCCGCACCAACATGCGGAAGAACTTTTTCACAGTGAGGGTGACAGAGCACTGGAATAGGCTGCCCAGGCAGGTGGTGGAGTCTCCTTCTCTGGAGATATTCAAGACCCGTCTGGACACCTATCTGTGCAATATGAGCTAGGAAGCCTGCTTTGGCAGGGAGGTTGCATAGTAAAAGTGTTGAGCTAATGAAGTGCCTTAATAATTTTTTCTCAACTCAAAATTTTCAAATAAAAATGTAGTCCCTTTCTAAAAGAATTTCTTGTATCAAGAATGATGTAAAGGAAATGAAATACTACAAGGAAATCAGATTACTAGATCAATAGTCCCATCTCCTGATAGACACATAAGAAGTCAGTGGCCAGATTTTCACTAACGTTACTCGGGGAAAAAAATTACCTTGTTTATATTATTGGATTTAAAATCAGATATGAGTTAAACATTTATCACAAAGAATGGACAGAAAGAGTTTCTCTAAGGATGAAGCTCTTTAATACAAACATTTTATAAGCTTTCTCCACAAAGACAGAATCCTACGATCTCACTTGAAGCCTTGTAGGAATCCTGTGCTATGGACTATTTCTTTGCTGACGTGAATGTATGAGACTGACTGAGGGTCTAGTGTACTGTACGGGAAGTCAAGAACATAAGTACAGCCTGAAAAATCCTAAATGGGATTTTCACGGGCTTATCATTATCACACATGCATAGCAGATGTAGTTTGCTCAGATAACTGGGTTTGAATTTGCAATAGCACCATGCAAACTTTTTCTGTGTAAGTAAAAGTAAATACCGCAGAAAAAAAAGTCATAAGACTGGATCAAGTCTTGGTGCTTTGAGGTACCAAGTAAGTATTGTTTTAACTTGCATTTTCAAAAAAGATTTTCAGTTCTTTTAATGCCAATTCTCAAAGCAAGAAGCCTGCGTACTAATCTGCTGGGTTTCATGTGCTTTTCATTTGCAAATGTCACCAGCGATTTCTTTGAAAGTCTGCAAACTGCTCCAAGACACCAGGATCAACACTGACCTGCTTTGGATCTTTCAGTGCTGAGGTAGCATGTAGATGGATAATGCTAATACGTGTAAAAGCTCAGAATAAGGAGTGCTAGAAATCCTTGAGCCAGCATGGGTTTTTAGTGACTTAAATTTTATTTACTTGCATTGTTGAAATGAATAACTTGGAAGTTAAAAAATTTATAAGTCTTCATTTACTCTTTCTGGGGGAGAGGATACATTCAGATTTAAGTATATATCAATACTGGGCAAAAAAACCCAAAACATAGTTCTTATTATAATCTTCACAGATGTTCATAGTTCTTGTAATTCTAACCTTCCCATTACTAATACCCTTGCAGCCACAGAACATCCTGCAAAAGAGGGGCCCTGAACCCTTATGAATTTCATTCTTTCCTCTAATTCAAATCAATCATTTCTGTGTCCAGCTTTGACACAGTAGGAACTGAAACTACATTGTTTATATTGCTCAAAATTACTCCAAATCCTTTCTTTATAACCTTCCTATATCAAGTTATGGTTCCGGGCGCTGTGCAGTTCACATCAGAAAATTGCATAATCACTCGACCTAGAAGCAAGAAGGTTGCAGAAATGAGGTATATTTGCCCTATACTCAGTTTGGACAGTTATTCTTGCATGGACACTGCTAGTAGGTCACTAGGTTAGATGGACACTCTAGATGAGAACAGACATCTATTTATCTATCTATTTCTTAGTAAACCCAAGATCTGTAACACATGCAGTGCTGCAGAGCTGTGAACCATGTAATTTCGCATTCGAGGGGAGAGCGGTGTGAACTGTAAGATTTTGAGTACGCCAGGGTCATTCTTTGCATTGTAAAAACGCAGAACACAGTGATTTAGAAACTCCTGTGGTCGTGAAAGACCACCATTGTATGTGCGCCTGACCTACAAGCTCCAGAGCCCATGTGTGAAACAGAACACGCAAGATAGTACTTTAAAGATCAGCACATACAGGTTTGGCAGAGCCTGCCAAATGCTAGAATATGTGACCTCTTGTTGATAATTCGTAGTACGATTTTTCAAAGAAAGCAGGAAATGGAGGCTTGCTGCAGGAAAAGAAAAAAAAAGACAAGAAAAAAGAAAGAAAAAGTTGACTCTTACTTGAAAGCACTCTCTATATATAGCTTTCCAGAAAACCTTGACTGAACCACCTACTTTAATCATATTTGTTGTTAATTTAAGTATTATGCAGGGTGTCTCGAAAGAAAGGGAAGTGTGCATGGGAATAAATACAGGACAAAATATGTGTGCTTTCATTTTAACTCTTAATGTAAGACTTGTATAATGATGCTAACGAAGTCGTTTAAGAACCTCTATTTTCCTGCCTGGAAACTGGGGATAAAAATATTTTCCTCTTCCACTCACAGTGGTGCTTTGAGGTTTCAGGATATCCTTAGAAAAACTTTACTGGTCCTAGCAGGAATCCCTGTGAAGAAACCGTTCAAGGGTAAAGCAGAAGCATTATTAAAGTTAAGTATGTGGTGGGTCACATCTGTGCTGGAAGCCAAGAACAGTGGTCCTGCACTTCGGTACTAGTGAGAACAAGGACAAGCTGTTAAACAGGAACAGCCAAATAGGTGGAAACCACAGCACGCACACATGTGCCTCCCTAAATAAACCGTCTTTGCACTGTCCAACTTGGGATAACAAGGGACAGAAAGACAGCTGTGGTGTCATCACAGCAAACTCTAGTTACCAGTGGCGTGATATCCTATTGCTGTTTCTTCCAAGAGGTATATTATAGGCATGGAGAGAGCTACCACACATCTATAGACATTTAGCTCTGAATTAATTGAATCTCACTTTGTTGACTTGGACAGGACTGTACTTATTTATACCAGAAATTTGGCTCTCATTATAGCCGCCTTTTTTTTTTGCTTTAGTACTGTGAGAAAAAAACAAAACCAAACAAAACTCTGCTAAAATGGGTCACAAGTCATTGTGCAGAGCCATGAATTTGGCCCTTGGCAGTATGTGCCCATTGTGTCCGATTCCACCACAGCATGTTTCACAGATGTTTTCACAGAATGTTAGGAGTTGGAAGGGACCTTGAAAGATCATCTTGTCCAACCGCCCTCCACTAGAGCATGTGGCTCCCTGCTGCAAGCAGTCTACAGCGTTCAGTGACACTGGGACATCTTTCCTGCAGAATATAGCAATTAGCTCTTTTAAGGAGCCCTCATCCTACCACTTACTGTGTTACTGAGGGACGTTGCTGAGTATTTGAAGATGGAGATATGTTAGAGCATACTTTGAAGTTGTAAAATTCTGCCAGTTTTGGCTTAGCACCTAGGACAAGGATGAACTATTCTGCAAGGGAGCTGACAGGTAGCTGTCTTCCCCAACTGTTCTCGGGACATGCGGGAACAGAGCATTGCTACAAGCACACGCATACAGGTTGCTGTTATAGTGGTCCTATGGCAATGTGCAGATATTTTGAAACATCTCACTGAGAGTTCTGCAAACATTCTGCTCAGCCTTTACTGGCTGTACTATTGCTGGACATCATGAGTTGATGCAGGTGTTATTTTAAGTCTTTATGTTAGGAGCAGAAGTCCGTAGTATACAAGAATGGTGCAAAGGGTTGAGCCCTAGTTTCACCTGTGGGTGGTAATAAATCATAGCACAGATTAGGACTGCCTTTTTCACTCCTTTCCACTGCATCATACTGACCACTAGAGCTTGCTGTATTAACGTTCAAGTGAACAGATCCAAAAGCTCTGAACCAGCTCTACAAAACCATTTCCACAGAAAGCATGAATTCCTTTACCACAAAATGTAAAAATGACAATGCCCTTCTCCAGCTGTTGAGATGAACTCAACTTGAAATGCAGAAGAAGCTGTAGGAAGTGTATGATTAAGTAATTGGCACTATTTTCTCTCCATTGGTACATTGCCAATGCTCCAGCAATGTGCTAAGGGGCACTGTGCTATTTTCAGATTAAGTGAAAAATCAAGGTCCTGACTGCTGATCATTTCAGCTAATTAAAGATCCCTTGGCATTTATTTGCAGAAGAAGGGATATTAGCTTTGATGAGCTGGCAAAGCTCCAGCTAAGAGAAGCAAACGCTGCAGATCAGGTTTTCCCTGAAGGTGAGCATCCCTTTTCACTCTCAGCAGAGTAACACCAAAGTGTGTTGTAAAAGAGGAATCGCCTTTCACCTGGGAAGAGGTTACAACTGCATCCACATCTCCCTCTGTGTAGTTTGTATGGGATGTACTAGGATGGAAAATGAAATATGATGGCAAAAAACTCATTTAGGTTTTTGGATCCAAAGTGGACATTGGTGTGGGCAACTGGATTTATTTCTGAATGAATTTGCAATGATTATTCAATGTTGTCACATTTAAGAGTTCTTGATTAGATTCATCTACTCCTGACAGAGGTACCGAATGTTTTGTTTTTACTTCCACTCATACCATTGGTTCATCTGGACCTATTCCCAGTGACGGCATTAGCTGAGGGAACAATGACAGAAGAGACACTCTCTTCTATCTAATTTTCCATGACGACTGCCACCACAGTCCCAGGGAGTGAGGCACAAGGAAGACCAGTTCTAAAGAAGTCTTGCTCCAGCACTGTAGCTCTGGTAATGAGTGTCCTCACTCACTGTTGGGATGTGGCATGTTCTGTCAAGACAGGGAACGGATCCCACTGATCTTTAACAATGCCTCAGCTTGTGGAAAGTGATTCTTTTTCAGACACACGTGATTTGGCTGCTTTTTTATAAAGACAGCTAAAGCCCATCCTTTGCCAAATTTCAGTTCCCTGCATCAAAGCTTGCAAGGGCCAAAGCATCTCACCAAAATTGCTTCACAGCAAACACTTCTACCATGAAAAAAAAAAGTATTACCCCCCTCTTCATACCCAACAAAGCTTCTCTGTGTCATAGTTTCAAAGAATCCAAAAGAAAACAAACAAAACCCACAAAGAAACTGGAATGGTTTAAACCATTTCAGTCTAAGTAACTAAACTTCAGCAAAGCAATAAGCAAATCAAAAGGGGGCCATATAGGAACATCAGGGCAACTTAGCTTCTATTAGTTGCTTGAAATAGTAATGATATTTACCAGGATGATGATAGAGAAAAAAAAAATTGACTCTGAGATAGCAGTCAGACACAATCCTAAAGTTCTCTCTTTTAACATTGCTTCCATCTGCTTCTATTCCTATGCACTATGTACACAGGTCTCTCGCGTATTCTTGATTTTCATAGAAAATCAGCTTTGTGAGTGCTGAATTACTTTTGGAAAAGAGCCTATGTCATCTAGCAATAGCATTTTGAAATTGTGACTTTCTGTCTGGTTGTCTGTGCAGAGCCATGCACTTGGAGCATTCATAAACAATAAAATCAGTCATTGTTTTTCCTGAAGTAAGCCCCAACCCAACAGATGCAGTTATAAAGAAATCAGTAGAACTAGAAACAAACACTTTAGGAATTGCCAAATAATCTAAAAATAAGAGCACATGATGTGCAGCAGAAATAAAATATTCTGCCTCAAAACTTGAACAATAGTGATCAGAGGCAGCCTGAAAATTTGAGGGCAAGCCAGAAAAACAACAGTTTTTCAGCACTAACAGTTCAATATACCCAAATGATCTCAACTATAGACCTTTGGGGCAGACTGAAGAGGCACAGGGAGGATTAAGTAAATGGTATACTGGGAAAAGTGAGGAAATGAGCAGATGCATTTCTCAAAGCACTTTGGGTGACCAGGAGGATGCAGATAGATGCTCTGTTATTCCTTGTGGTGCTCCTGAGGCAGCAGAGGAGCCCAGCTGCTCGGCTCCTCCCATTAGTTACGATGAGTTTGCATCACTCTATGGCTTTGCTCGTTGTTTGGCCAGACACTTGGAATTGTTCTGAGTCTGTAGCTCAGACCCCTGCCTTCCTATCCCTAGAGGCAAATGAAGTTTCTATGATTCCAGATATCCTATGCTTTCAGAATTATGAAGGTGCAAAGGAAAGTCAATTAAGCTGTTAATATCAGCCTTCTCCCAGTAAGCAAACATTAGGTGTGCCCTTTAATTCAAGCCAGCAGAAAAATGTCTTTCTGAGTGAATTTTTTACAAACATCCCTGAACACTTCCTAAGCTCTAAAGCACTTGGCGTTTTATGCACAGCTTTAAGAAAAAGACCAAATCAGACACTGTTCTGCTTTAAAGCTGAGGCCACAGCCTCCCCCAGCTGACTGCTGCTGTTCCCAATAATGAAACACTCAGTGTTTGCAGATGACTTTCTTCAGTCTAACCATTCTGCAAAAGTGATATACACTTTCTGGGGGCAGTGATCTTTCTGTTCTTCTCCAGCTCTTGACTTTCAACTCAGGAGCAGCACTTCAGTAATTTCCTCAGACAAGTTCTCAGACCAATGAGCAATCTGTGTCTATCGAGGTCCATTGGTATTGAACTGTAACCCTTTAAAGGAGAGTTTAATTTCATTTCAAGATAACACGTACCTCTTCCTTTTAATAAGCCTGCCTGAGTGGTACTGTGATGCTTTTGAAATTGCTTCTTCTGAGTCCCTGCTAACGTTGTTGCAAGTTTTGCCTAATATGAAACCCTTCAAGAGATTTTTCCGGCTACTCACACAGTTGTCATGGTGTTACTGTAGCCATAGGCACAAACAGGGAGGTAACTCGTGGAGGCACCTCATTGTAGCCAGAGATGTGAACAGGTGCCGACCATCACAGTGCCAAATTATGTAGCCAGACTGGACTGTAAGTCTTAATGTAAAATGAAAAGCCTAAATTAGAAATTCTTTTCAGCTGTTTCCCTATGTCGATTTGAGCTAAACAGCACACAGACCTCAATTACAGCTTCAGATAAAGGAGGTTTGCTTTCCAGACACAGCTCACAGATCTTAGATAAATGACCACAAAGACAGTGATAAATTTCTAAGAAGAAAAATGGGTTATTTATGGACACAGTTTCTTGTATGATCCCCTGAATGCACGGCAGCCTCTCTCATTCTCAGTGCTGTAACCCCCCTTTCCTGGACATTGCACGAACAGTCCTTAATGACTAAGACAAAGACTGGTGAATGACCGGATTCAACTACAGCTTTTTGGGGGTAAGCAGCAGCAATAAAAACGTGACAGTATTGCCAATATTTCCAGATACTGCCTAGTCCCAAGCATGGTGGAGCCACAGAGTGAGAGTTAAATGGCCATTTCCATACCACACTAAAGCTGTCTTACATGGACCAGGGAGCGATCCAATTGCATACTCTGAGGGTGGGATTTGTGCAGTGGGTATAATCCTCACATCACCTGGGCTTGGGCATCACCTCATGTGTTCGCAGCATGGAGCCACAGCCTATTTCTTGGGACTTTCTGGGCTGGAGGAGGACTGGGGTGCTGCATTGGTATCATTGATACTGTCACAGCTTTGCGTTTGCCAGTAGGTAGGAGAACAGTATGATCGCAATTAAGCTATGTGACTCCTTCACTGAACCATGACTTAAAGCACTAGGTGTTTTCCCTGGCATGTGATGGATTATTGTGCTTTATTGTGAGCAAGTGACAAAGAAAATGGAAGGCTGTGGATCTCACAGCCTTAAACGTACCATAAATTGAAGTATGGGCCAGTGGGAAGATTTAACTAACCTATGAAAATTAACTATATCTTTTCCTGTCTACCATCACATAATGAATCTTCCACTGTTTTCCCTCTTGCAAAAGTTGTAGCAATTTGCCTGCAGACTGCACAACTTATCTACTACTACATTATACCCACCTACACATCAAACACCTACAGGAGTACTAAGTGTTACCTTGGGGGATTAAGACAGGATAGTATCCATGGATATATTCATCAGTCCTTGCTAATTTTCTGGCTTTTATAGAATAAATCACTTGGTTTGGTTTGGTTTGGTTTCAAACGTTTGTTTGTAAATACTGGTGGTTGATTCCATTCTGGAATGTTAGAAGACAGAGATCAGAGCAAACACAGAAAGCGTATTCCTAGTCCTGCCCTACTAGGTTACAGAGGTGTATGTGTACTAGCCTATATGTGGACGTGCATGAATGCATGTATATGTATGCACAAGTACATGCTTAAAAATCCCAGTCTGGCAGATAGCAGAGAGACATGTAAAATAATTTCCACTTCTTCATGAGAGTCTTGACAAATAATTTTTCACTGATTAGCCTCAAGTTTGGGGAGATGTAATTCTCAATTTGTTCTGGAAAATACCATTTCCCTTTTTACAAGCTCCTTGGTGGCTGTGGACCAGCAGATATATTGTCTAGACTGGTAAATTCCATGGTTGGGTGCAACTGGTATAGAGCTGCTTTCACTCTTAAGGTTCCCAAGCAGATCGTAAACTGTGCGCAGGGCTCACACCCAGCCCATCACTGAAATATAGTCACTGCTGCAGTGGAATTCAGCAGCTGCTTAATGGTTCATAGCTCACTCTTGTTCCCAATTAGGCCAGTAGCAATCTTTCTGCTGCTTTCAATGAGAAGGTTCTTGTGTGCTAAGCCAGGCATGTGCTTAAGTACCTTGTTAAATCACAGTCTAAAGGCTTGAACTTTCTCATATAACATTCATAGTGACTTCACTGGATGCAGATTTGAGCCTTCAGGGAGGAAATAAGTAGGAAGATCAATTGAAAACACAGAGTGAATTTTAGGTAGATGGAATAATAGGGTGAAAGTGAAATACACACAACTAGTAAAGCAGATGATCCAGATTTTCCCTGTCTCCTCTAGCTGGGCATGTCAGACACCAGAAAGGGGCCAGTTTTATTCTTAGAATGGTTGCCAACCCCAGAGAGGAGAATGCTTAGAGCAGAAAGGTAAGGAAAGAGAAACCGTTAAACCCAAGCTAATGAGAGCACCTTGAAAACTTTCTCTAAACTAATGTGAAATGAATAGTACACATTTCAAGCTAAATGAGTTCCTTGGGGCAGGCCTGAAAATGTTTCTCTCTTTAGTGAAACGGACAAGAAATTTTAGGGCGTAACAGTTAATCTGCTACATGAACTTTATTCCTAATGCACACGTCCATGACAGTAAGAAACATTTGCTAGGAGCCTGCTTCTGAAGGTGTAACACAATGGCAACTCCCAGGGACTTCAGTACCAGGCATGAGCAGACAGGGAATAAGTCTCAATTACCTTTCTGATCAGGTCTGAGCTCTGTTTTCACCTATACAATCTCTCCCTGTTTTTTCAGCTCTCCCTTCGTACTTGCTTGCTGACAGAGAGGAGATAGAATTGCAAAGTAGCCATTTATTTCACCATTTATTTCAGCATTATGGGGGCATTTGATAACTAACTGAAGAAACCTGCCACAGGAAAACCCACAACTATTTCTAATTTCCTGCACTGTCTCCCCTCACCTTGGCCTTTTTTGGGTTTTTTGGGGTTTTTTTAATGAATGAACTGAGAAGACAGACTGCAGAAGCTCCACCACTTCAGCACTCAGTTTAACAGATGAGATGAATATGAGAATACAGAATAATTTTCTTTTTTTTTTCCTTTATGAAGGCAGCATCTTTTGTAATTTCTCTCATACAAAGAGTTCAGTACAAGTTCCTGTCAACTGTGCATGGACAGATGCTTTTCAAAACAGTTCGATTACTCAGCTTTCTCAAAACATTTCTCCACTGTGAATATCTTGAACCAATAATCATATGATTAGCTGATGTGAAATTAAGATGTTACAGTGTAAACTAGTGACTAATACAAACTAATAGGAAATTTACTTACGCTGCTCACCACCAGAATATGCCTCAAATTCTAAACTGTCTAGTAGCATCTGCTCTAGCTTGTACACCATCTAGACGAGGGATGACATAGGTTGCAACCCTTCCTATGTAGCTAAAAATATCAAAGTTTAATCAGAATAAATTGGAAACACTTGTAGAGTTTAATTTATGACCACATCACTGTAAAGCTATAAATGTGAAAGTGAAACACAAAGAAATTGCCTCCGTTAGGAAATCCTCAGTTCTGTAAATGAAACTATTTGAGAAATATGTTGAAGGGTTTAAGACAGGGTTGTTTTTTTTCTTTTTTTAACCTGGGAAATTTGTAAAGGACATTTAAAGAATTATCAACCTTTGATGCTGGAAGAGCTGGTAACTTTTGCTGCATTATGATGTCACTGTTTAAACTTGTTCTTCAGAGAAGGACTCAGTTCAAGATGAAAATACCCAGTATTAAGGTGTCTACATTCCAGATAGGTATCAAATGTATTGAGGCCACTGGAGAGTTAGAATTCAGTTAAATTACTTCATATATTTTCCTGGTATAATTCTAGGCCATAAAGTATGAAGTCTGACTTCCAGTTACTACTTCAGAAGTGCTCAAGGTCCTGCAGCATGTCAAGAAAGACATGGATCTGTTGGGGCAAATCCAGAGGAGGGACAATGAGGGACCGGAGCATCTCCTTTGTGAGAATGGGCTGAGAGAGTTGGGTCTGTTTAGCCTGGAGAAGACTGAATCACAGATCATATTGAGAGTAGATCTCATCAATACTTTAAAATATCTGAAGGGCAACTGTTGGGAGGATGGGGACTGACTTCTTTAGTTTTGTCCAGTGACAAGACAAGGGGCAATGGCCACAAACTGGAACACAGGAAGCTCCATCTCAATATGAGGCGAATCTTCTTCCCTTAGAGGATGACAGAGCACTGGGACAGGCTGCCCAGAGAGGCTGTGGAATTTCCATCTCTGGAGATACTTGAAATCCACCTGGATGCTGTCCTGTTCAACCTGTTCTAGGTGATCCTGCTTTAGCATGGGATTGGACTAGATGATCTCCAGAGGTCCCTTCCAACCCCAACCATACTGTGATTTTGATGTTCTGTGACAATGGCCTTAAGTTGAAGGAGGGTAGATTTAAATTAGATATTAGGAGGAAATTATTTACTCTGAGGATGGTGAGGCACTGGAGCAGTTTGCCCAGAGAAGCTGTGGCTTCTTCCTTCCTGTCAATCTCCAAGGCCAGGTTGGATGGGGCTTTGGGCAACCTGGTCTAGTGCAGAGTGTCCTTGCCCATGGGCTTGTAACTAGATGAGCTTTACCTGATCTGTTCTATGATTATCATTCTATGATTCCAGTCCCAAGGAGGTGTCTGGGATTCTATATAACTTCTCAGATTTCATGAGATGCATACATGTAGGCAACTGAATTAATTTTCTAGTCAACACAA
The DNA here is from genome assembly GCA_013400835.1 of Zapornia atra. Classification (NCBI taxonomy): domain Eukaryota; kingdom Metazoa; phylum Chordata; class Aves; order Gruiformes; family Rallidae; genus Zapornia; species Zapornia atra. Next base: position 248,581 of record VZTU01007454.1, on the reverse strand, counting down.
CAAAGTGAACTTTACTGGGCTATGGCATCCTGAGACTGCACTGACACCATGGGCTATAATGAGATCTCAGACACCCAGTGCACATGGAGATACCCACATATAGACGTTATGCACATTTATCTCTAACTGAATCTCAACCCTAATTTCTGTGGTTAACAAAGTTTGAGGATAGTATAAGCCTTGTCATTCACAGTATCTGTGCTCTTGTCAGTGGATCTATTTCGGTGCAACATACTGATGACCGCTACAGACTTTGCTTTATGTTTCCTTGAAGTACTGGTATCAAGTGGTCTGTATTTTCAGCCACACTGCACTGTACTGAACTGTACTGCAAACTCTTCCTGCATAAAGCTTCCAAAATTCTGTTTTTTCACTTTTCCTGTGAAAGGGTGTATCTTAAGGGAGTGGTAAAGATTGAATTTATGAGGAGGTCATGATGAATCAGATCATATCAGTCACGAAAGAGCTTCCAACTTCTTGGTAGAAGCTCCCTGAACATTGCTGATACTTGTGAATATTTTAGAATAGCATGCAAATAATAAGTGAATCAAATGCTTTTAAAAATTAAAGACCCACGGGTATCTCTAGGATATATTCCCTTGTTCTTGTATGTATCAGCCCATTCCAGGCACTGTTTAAGTTGAAACATTATTTTCTAAAAACTTCAGAATCCCAAATTTTCACGTACATCTTAATTGAGAAATGCAGTCTAGAAAGACAGGATGGTACATACAGATACTTTACGTGACTCAGTAAGTGTGGATCCACTATTCTTTCCTGAAACAAACACCTCACCCACACAGAAAAAGTCATTCACCAGGAGATTTTTGAGGTGCCCGAACAAAGTAGGAGACTAAAGGTCTGCCTGGCATATAGGTCAATGATGGTAAGTTTGGTAGATAGTTCTCACAGTACTTATCCTAAGGTAAAAGCAAGTGTTACATAAGCACTCCTACCTTAGCTAGTTTCCCTTTTATTCACACATTCTTTCTCTCTAACTTTCAACATTTTCTGTTTTTCAGATATTTCAGTATTTCAGCATTTTGCATGTGAAGGTATGGAAAGACCAGAGGAGGGCAGGCAGAGTCTGGGATGGAAAAAAACCAGCAGCTAGAAAGAGATGCTTAAAATATGTCAGAGAAATCAATAATCCAAATGAAGAAAAAAAAGAGGAGGAGAGCTTTTGTACTGGATCTGGAAATTCACCTTTGCTTTTCACACAGAAAGAGCCCTGAAGCTGAATGTTGCCTCTTCCTACAGTTGTATCCAATTAACAAACATGAGGCAAGGTGACAGGCAAGTTCTCCACTTCTCCATTTCACTTAATCTTCCTCCACCTTGGATTCTTCTCCTAGATGAAATATCTAAAAGTTTCCTCTGTGGATTGATTTCTTATCTCAAGGATACAAAGTTTATGGTTATTTATTGCACTGCTGCGGCAGGCACTTCAAAGGATGAATCAGACAAAGATAACCCTTCTTTTATATATGACAAGACAAGAAGTGGACAAAGAGCTTCCTGGGGGAAAGTGGGATGGGAAGTATCTTAAGAAAACTATGCCCATAAGTGTTTCTGCTCTTTGCACAACTCTTCAGAAAAAAGTGAAGATAAATCCTTCCCTCTTTGCTGGCATATTTTGAACAAAAAAGAAAGCCCCCAAACAATTCTATGATTCTGTGACAACCTAGGACAATGCCTTTCTCCTGAGTAACAAAGAGACATTTCTCAGAGTATGTTTCAGAGGCCACATGGTGGGAAGAAAAGTTGTATACTGTTCATCAACCTATATAGACTTAGATCCTGCTTAATTGAGATTGGAGGAAAGCAGTCACACATGTGCTCTAGAGAAAGAAATATGGGGCACTGACTGCAGGATCTTTGGGGTTTGAATGACCAAGAATCCCTCAAAAAAGTAGTGTCACACTCTGCTTTCTGTCCAAGGGTGCCATAATCCTTCAAACCATGACCAGCCTCAGAGGTCCCAGCTAGAAATCATACCTTTCCTGTGGTGGAAGGTCCCCTACTATTCAACATTGAGAGAAAAATCTGGATGTGATGGTGGTAAAAAAAAAAAAAAAGCGTGACTTCTGCAATATCAAGGCTGGTATGAACAAGGGAGCAGATATTACTTGTTTGGTATGTAGTACTCAAAACAAGAATAAGATACAGAGAGAAGGCAAGCAGTAGTATTTATTGTTTAGCAAAAGAAAAAAGTATAGTTATTTACTGTTGTCAGGATTTAATATGAAAAATTAGTTTCCAGAGTCTAGAAACAAGGGAAAAGAAAGGTCATAGAATAGAATATGAATACTCATATTTACTGTGGTTTTGTTGGTCCACACCAATGCTAAGTCAACAAAAGAACAACCTCATCTTTATGAGAACTGCCCACCCTCAAAAAAGTCAAGGGCTTTTCAGCTTTTCCTACTGCCCTGTGAACTGAGAGGCTGGGGGTGCACAAGGTGCTGGGAGGGAACATGGCCAAGACAGCAGACCCAAACTGGCCGAAGGCATATTACATACCACATGACCTCATGCTGAACAAATGAAAAAATGGAGAGAGTTGTATGAGGGGACAGTGGCTACTACTTGAGGACTTTCTCTTCCCAAAAATAGCTGGAAAATACTGCCCATACACTGCCCAGTCTCTAGACCACCTGGCACAAAAGTTCAAACATCATCTTTAAATTTGGATCTCCCACTTTCCCATTAGGACATCTGAATTACATCCTTTTGAAAGAAACTATAAGTACTCACATAGAAGCAGCTGAGTGTACTCCTGCAGAAGCAAGAGATTAGCAGCATCAGACTAATAACTATGCACAAAACCAATCGTCTGAAAGATGCTATGGCAGAAAACTGTGACAGGAACTGGATTATACAGTCATAAAAACTCGAGAGATTTGTCAAGGGAATGTATAAAGCCAGAGTTGTTCCTATTTCTGTTCAATTTAATTTCTTAAGTATGCCTGTTTTTCTTGCTAACATATGATTCTGTCTCATTAAAAAATTATGGAAAGAAGCATTTTATTTTCTCTCTTTCTCTGTATGCATATTAATATACCAACACTCTAATACATGAGTCTCATTTTCTGTAGCTAGCTGTTGAATTTTCACATGTATTGTTAACAGAGGTGGCAACACCACCTACATTTGAAGTTTCCCAACACTCCTAATACATTTTGATTTTCAGTGGCTTAAAATTCTGTCAAACTGTAACCACTCAAACTAAAATGTTCCAGACTTGGTATCTGCCTTAGGCTGAATATTTAAAGAGACCATCATTCAAAATATTTCATCCATTTCTCAGAAAGACATTTGGGTAAAACTCACTGATTGCCCATATCAGGAAAAAAATATATAAAAATAAAACCTTACAACTGTTTGCAGGAATAACACTGAATATGTTAGATTTTGTGGTAGAGACTCAAAACTTAACAGGTGTCAAGTGAAACCTGGACCAAGGATGTGTCACATGCCATTTCTGTCTCCTAGCTTTAGCCTTTCAAAAAGCCTGAGTTAGTCCATGATTAGACAAGAGCTGAGGCAGTTGGCAGCTGCGTGCTTAAAAATTCCTTCCATGCTGGTTGTGTTTTCCTGCCTTCTGCCAGCTCTCGAGGCCAGGAAGTCTCTCTTTCTCTCTCTCTCTCTCTCTCTCTCCCTTTTTGTGGGAACTCAGTGTTTTCCCTGCTGATTGCTAAGCCCAGGCTCTATGAAAGAGGATACAGTCCAATTTGAACTGGACAAAATTCATCTCAGCAGGAGTTTAGGAGTTAGATGTGGCATCATATACCGGGACAGGTACCACTTAAAGAAAATGGGACTGATGTATCCAAAGCTCCACAGCTCCTAAACTTCACATTTACCAGTAGGCATTTTGTGCATCTCCACTGGGAAATTGTGCATTCAGTGTCTGTTAGTGCTGCTCAGCAGAGAGGATGAGAACCTCATCCAGCAGTATACAAAATTATCTCAAGAGGCACGGTGTCTGTGCAGTGGATCTAAATGTTGCCCTGCCAGTAAAAGTCCATGTGCACATAACTCAGCTGCTACCTGATGCAATTTGTGCTTCTTGGTGGTTTTCTTCCTCCTTTTTCTTTATTAAAAACCAAAGAAATTACTTGCTTTCTCCTTCATGCACAAACACCCTTTCGAAAGAACCCTGACATTGCAAAGATGAGCACTCAAAGCTTGGAAAGCACCAAGTGTGAAAAGCAAGGCAGTCAAGTGCATAGCCTAAACCAAAGCTTTTACTGTCCACTTTTAACTATCTTGCTTCAAAATTAACATGTGAACCCCCATGCTGCAAGCCATGTACACATATGAATGGACAAGGTTAGACTCTTAAGTAGGTTTGAGTTTTGTTTATTTTGAATGGTTTCAGACTTTTCCTGCTTAATGCAAAACTATGGCACAATGTTTTTTTCTTCAAACTATCATCTTTCTAGTAGACATGTTTACCATGGAAATCCTACCTTTTTGCAAAGTGGATGGAGTTACAATGGAGAATAATCACATTTTGCCACTGTTTGGCTAGAAGCATCCAACAAGATGTCACAGTGCATAGCAGGGGAGAGTTTTTGTTGCTATATATTACCCATTTCCCCTAGAATTGACACTGCTGATTTTTATCTGTCTTGATGGTTCTTTACCCCATAGCTGAGCCAAGAAGTTCCATACCTGCTAACATGAAATGTGTTTTAGTCATTATCATGGTCTTAACGAAGCTGGGCCTCTTTAGCTTGCAGAAGAGGAGACTGAGGGGTGACCTTAATAATGTTTATAAATAAGTAAAAGATGAGAGTCAGGAGGACAGAGCCAGGCTCTTCTCAGTGATGTTCAATGATAGGACAAGGGGCAGCGGGTGCAAGCTGGAGCACAGGAAGTTCCATGTGAATATAAAGAGGAACTTTTTCACTGTGAGGGTGATGGAGCACTGGGATAGACTGCCCAGAGAGGTTGTGGAGTCTCCTTCTCTGAAGATATTCAAAACCCACCTGGATGCATTCCTGTGTGTCTAGGTGATGCTGCTCTGGTGGAGGGGTGGACTAGATGATCTTTTGAGGTCCCTTCCAACTCCTAACGTTCTGTGAATGATTCTGTTGTCCTCTAGATACTGTATTACACTATACTGGAGCCTCTGCTGATGGCATAAGACAGTCATTCAGCAACAGGTATAGAACAGTTTTCCTTCTTCAAAGCCTTGGAATGGATCACCAAGGGCTGTGATTCTGGCACATAAACTCCATTTAGATTATGACACAAATCATTGCAATAAACCAGTTCAAAGAAGTAGGTTTGGGGTTTGGATCGTGTTCTACCTTGCATATGAATCCTCAGGATGTAGCTCTGTGCTGAGACAGTTGTCCCTGGGCTGAACAGTGGTCCATGCAAGAGGTAAGCCTTTCTAAAGGAGAAGAAGAAAATGTTGTTTAAATGGAATCACGGTTTGTCAGTACAGGCTTGAAGACTTGGAAATATTTTAATGAAAATAATATACAGCACATTATGCAGTATAGTCAAATAAAAAGCATCACATCCTCTACCTAAGAGACTTATTTACTTGGCACTTGGAGAGTACACACAGCAATACAAAAATGTGTTATTTACATATATGAAAAAGCAACACAATTTTTTCAACAGGATGATTCCTGCCAGCACCAAGTGATCTGGTCTGCACGATGAACTGCTCATAGCCTCTGTCTTCATCCAAGAGAATGCCCTAAGACTTCAGGATACTTCAATTTGAACATTAAGATATTGGGTATAAATATGAAAGTTATCTATTGGGTATAAGTATGAACATTATCATGTTTTTCATTTTATGTCTAATGGGAGCACTCTGGCATGCAATCCACAAATAAGGGCTGCAAGGACTGTATCTTCTGTATGAAATCTCCTCATATAATTTTCCAAATGAAATATGACAGTACTGTAGGCAAGACACTCTTGCAACTTGTTTGCATATGTTCCCCTGGGGAGTGATACCACAGTTAGTAGCTCAGGCTTTCAGGAGGAAACAGGCTACAAAAAACCCCAAAAGGTCTATCTATTATAAGAAAAAACGCGGAAAACCACAGTTCCCAAGGTGCACAGCAAAATGGCCAAAGCACAGCACAGTTCCAAGTCAAACAATGCATTTTTTGTTCTGGTTTAAAACTCTAATTGGATCCTCTGTATCTAGCATTTTCTATCCCAATACCATCTTCCCTAGGCAACTCTTCCAAATAAACTATATTGTTCTGTTATCGTGCCAGCACCCCTTCCCCTGATGTCAATACACATTGTTCACTACAGCTTTTGAAACAATACTGCAATGTTTCTATCACCACCTTTACCTTTTTCTCCTCACTTTTAATTCCTTGTTTATTTCATTTAATACAAGTGTGGAGATCAATGCTAGACAGGGACAGAAATACTTTTGATGTGCTTTTAACAAAGAAAGGTATCCAGTACTATCTCATAACAGCATGACTTCAACCGCAGCTTGAAGCCTCATTAGAACCAAAATTACTTCAGTTCATGTGTTAGCATTTTGCTTTATGCTATATGCTGAGTGAGTGCCTCAGCATTTCAACTGCAGATATCCTTTCTGGTCTTAAAGGATCCTAACTGTGTTTAATTTCATTTGCATTTTTTCCTTTCCAATTGACCCTGGAATTATTAAACATCGTTTGTCAGGAAAATTGTTTGTCTTGAGAAATAATTAAATTGACCTGTTTCTCCTCTGAAGCTGATTAGAAGTTTAAGGACAAATGATGTATTTAGTCTAGCTATAACTTTACAGTTGCAACTAGTCTGCAGACGGTGGCCACTTCTCCAAGTATATATCCTCTTGCCCCTTACTGATGATAGTGGAGTGCCTGGAACACTCAACTAGGGAACAATGAGTGTACCCACATACGTATTATTATACATATAACACATTAAACACACACACATATGTACATACATATATGTGTGTGTGTCTATATATATATATAAAACTAGAGAAGCTCTTTTGTTTTTCTTTTCTTAATTGGAGGTTCTGAATTAATTTCCTCTAACTCATTTCACAGGGGAAAAAAAAGATAAATGAATAATGCCTTTTCCACAGTTAAGCATATCTGCTTAGTACTTCGTTTGCCACCATGTTATATACACATATCAGCAGAAGTGGAAACACAACCCACATCTTGAGATTGAGCTGAGGGATGTTCTACATTGACTTTTTCACTGTGAGGCATCTTTCTGTGTCACCCAATTTTCTCATCATCACCCTTTTTCTTTCAAGAGAAGTGAGGGCAAAACCAAATGGCATTAGAAGAAAGGAAAACATTAGATACAAAATAAATGAATACAGATAATGGTTCTGAACCTGGAAACTTTTCAATGACTTCTTGACACTAGTTGTAGTGAAAGCTCAGGGACTTCTGAGAGATGTGTCATTCAGGATGCACACAAAAAAAGCTAGGGATTTTTTAAGTCTTTTATGAAATAAGTGGTAATAGAAGTTGTGAACAGCTCACTGACGTAAAGGAGCCTTTATTTAGCCTTTCATAATAAGCTGTAGCACTAAAAATCCTGAGAAATTTTTTCCAATATGATCTATTTTTTGCCTTTAATTGTCCTGCCTCCAGCCTGGACATCTTCCTGCACTATCATGATGACAATGTTTCATTGCTACCACCAGCAACATTATTAGCAATCTTTTTTTTGCTATCATTGTGGGTGATTCTAAAGACAGAATAGAAATTCAGAAGGCCTTCACCTGCTTCAACATATGTGTCTGTAATATAGATACCTACATCTGGCTAAACGTACATTGATCTGTGCCCTTGCCAAGTTTGGTTTCCTAGTATAGATGTATGCATTGTGAATCTTTCAAAATCTTTCTCTTATGATAAAGATATAAAATCCATTATTGTTTTCAGTAAAGTTCCTAAAATTTAAACTCAAATGCTATGTTAGAGTAGCAAACAACATACAAAGAAGGAAAAATGGAACTAGTAGGAAAAAAACATGTTACAGGATATTGCCTGGAATATATTCTACCCTCAAAACACCCACATTATCTCCCATTAACAGTAATGGAAATTTTGTATGCACATCAAGGTAGAATATACAGCCAAGCCATTGACTGCTTTGATATATATTTATGAATGTAGCTATACATTTATTCCTTCAGCCAATTTAAAAACCTGTGATTCAGAGTTTAAATTTATTCATTAATACCTGCAGATAGAGAAAAACAGCATGGAGCCAACATTAATTTAAAGAAAAACAATCTGATTATATGGTGAAATATGGCAGGCCTAAGGAAGAAAAAGAAAGTTAATTTTTTTCTCTCTTGAGATTAGACACTGTCAGAATGGTTATCCCATTGAGATCAATTGATTGAAAAAAAATTTAGAAATTAAAAATTTATGGTCCAATTACAGACCAGATCATTAGTGTCAGAAAGGGTACATATTATTTTGCATAGGCAACAATAGAAATAGATGTCTTAGAATATGGAATTCTAGAATGTTTTTGCATCTATGAACAGTTTTGACAGAGACAAATTGTATAAACATTATATCGTAGAATAATATAATGGCCTGGGTATAAGCAACTATAAGGATCATCTTGTTCCAACCCCTCTGCCATGGGCAGGGACACCCTCCACTAGACCAGGTTGCTCAAAGCCCCATCCAACCTGGCCTTGGGCACTGACAGGGAGGTGGCAGCCACAGCTTCTCTGGGCAGCCTGTGCCAGTGTCTCACCAGCCTTTTATAGATATCACACAGTAAATTACTGTGAAATTAGAAAGTTTGAGAACTAAAATATTTTAGAATCACAAAACCATTGAAGACTAACAGCAAGCTGTTACCTATCTTCTCTTAAAATTTCAGAAAAAATTCCTGCATTTCAATCTATTTTTAGTAACTGTTATTATATTTTTATTTTGCACCTAGATGCCCCAAAAGAAGTCACTTATTATTTTTATCTAGTTCCCACTTAAACTATGAATAGTGTGTTTTGTGCAAAACAGTATTGTTTCATAGCTTTCTTCATATTAAGCTTTGATATAAGAGGAAAAACATCTAGCTAAACAGATGAAAAATTAAGGGCTACCTTAAATGCAAAGTTATCTCCAAGGGCACCAATTTACAAATAAATGGCAATAAAACAAAACTTGGGACAGATACCCAATACAAACCACAATAATTCAATGCTCAGATATTATGGACTTGCATCTATGATTCTGTATTTGCAGTTTCTTTGGATTTGTGGAAATACTATGTAGTTCTCTCCATTCACTACTTCAGAATTCAAACATTAAGCCTTCACTTATTAATTTTTTTAAAGTGAAAAAGGAGGATTCCTTTCCTGATGCTAACAGCTAATCCAGCTTCTAAAACACCTTGCTAGATAAAAAAGCAAGTATTAAGAAGTGAATGCTTTGCTTTTTATTTTCTAAGTGGTTAAATTTCATCAAGCCTGATTCTTTTATTACAGCGTCAATGACATATCCATTACGGCCATGCTATAATGCTGAAACCCTTTGAAACTGATCAAATCTGCTATTATCATAGATCTCAAATGATTCTTTTTATGTCAGGAAATTATGCAATCACTCTTCGAGCTCTCTTATGACAAACTGACCCAATTCAAATGTCATGATTCTGGTTTTGAACTCTGGATGGTTTCTGTTGATGGCAGATTTCCATATTTGATACCTCTGGTGTTATTTATGCTAGGTCCACCAACCCTACCCAGTTCATAGTCTTCCAAATCACCTACAAATCAAAAATTTCCCAAATATTGCATTCAGACCTGTTGCAAAATATCAATCCCATCTTCCCCAGACATGAATGGATGACATAATGATTAGATCACAAGACTGGATACATATTACCAAGATCACCCTCATTAGACAAGATTTGGCTTAAAGCTTCCTTCAGGTTCTGATTTCTTTGAATTCAATGCAAATTTTATACTTATGTGTCCACTGTGACTTTTCTTGCAGTTCAGTTCACAAATGGTTTTCCCCTTCTCATTCTCGTTTGAATGTGAACAAAAAACTAAGGCTGCATCACTTTGTTTCATCTTGTTTCATAATGAAAAGACAAATTTCACAGAATTTAATGCAATACTCCAATCAGACCAATTGATCTAAAAATGAAAACCAAGTTCACACAGAAGGCAATGAGGTACAGAATGCTGAACCTGCAAAGATAGTTTGGTTTTTCATAGGAAGCCGAAGAAACTTTTTTAAAAAAAAGTTTTCACCAATTCAAGATTATTTTTTTGTCTGTCCCCAAATAATGTTAGATTAAGAGAAACATATTTTTCAAGCTGAAATATATGACACAGGATGGTTTTATGAGTAAAATTAGGTCCATTTTGTAATGTACGATTTCAAAATAAAAGTCAGTTTGTCTTAAAATTTAAAAACCTTTAGATTTATTTAGTAATTTTTTTTCAACTGAAAGTGGTGAATTCAGAAACAAGTTATGAAATTTGTAGTTGTTCCACTGTGAATAAATAAATGCCTGAAAAATTTCACTCCAGTACATGAATGACTTTGAAACATGAACAAGGGTAAACTAATCTTCAAAAGCAAACTTAAAAACTTCCATGCAGTTATTACTATAAACATATATCTCAACTTCACTTCATGGTGCAAAAGGGAGTCAATGAAACATTAAAGAATAACTAAAATCCAGTCATCCAGTCCATTCTGTTTCAAGTGGAGAAAGGATCTTCTCATCAGCAGAGTGCTGAAACACAGATTTTTGGTTTCCTTGGCCTGTAGCAAAGATGATGGTTCCACTGCTATTTGATTTCCGTGAGGTCTAACTGACTGCAGACATCTAAGCACTAAACCGTAATGCTTATCGGCTCTCTTACTGTGGCCGTCATGTATAACAACTGCAGAATACTCTGCTGCCCTCTGCTTAGGGCAAAATCAACCAGAAAAATATGGGTCTTTTCCTCTACTGAGGTGATCAGAATCAACTGATCAAACTTAATGTCCCTCCAGGTCTCACTGTATGGAATAGAGTAGTAGGGACTGTAAGTATGAACAATCAGGGTACACACCAGCAGAAGTAGTTGTCACTGGGAAAGCTGATTTAGGGCTTTTTCCAATCCTGCTTTAATACCTAATATCCACAAGATCAATTGTACCACCTTCTAAGTTCCAAGTACTGCATTGATTGTCTCTACCCAAAGTAGGCCCAGATCAGAAGACATGTGAAAAGATGTCAGTCAAAACCTAACTAAAGTAAAACACTACCTTTCATGAAGAGATCTCCCCTTCTTGTGCCCTTCTAAAGAGGTGCACGGAACTACACACGAGACAAAAAGGATACTAGGCTAGGCACATATAAAAGAATCAATATGTATAAGCTTTGTCCACTGCTAGATGAGAGGATTTCTACCTATAAAACTACAGGACACATGGTCTTTACTCAAAAAGCAAAGAGTGTGTGCAGATTTTGTATTGAAAGACAACTGTGATTCATCGTAAATTTCTCCATATATTTGCCCTGAAGGATATTAAACAATCCAAATGGAAAACTAATTGCAACCCACTGCCTGTTCTTCAGCCAGGCCCTGACAACTGTTATTTCATAAAAGCTAGTACACTGTTTCCATTCTAGAAGGTACTAAGTTATCATATTTAAGGTAAGACAATAATGTCAGCAGGCAAGATGGAAGGTTTCTTCTCCTTCAGCTATACAGGTACCACTCTGAAGTTATCTAACTTAATGAGAACCTTCTAGATTTCATCTGAAGTTTAAGAAGAAATAATTAAAAGTGAAGAATACTGGCATTTTGGGACAAATTCAAGCCAGGTCCCCAAACTGTTTAACACCCGAAATAATATTGTCTGAGTGGACTTAGTACATTCAGGAACAGTATGAATAATTTTCTTTTCCTCCATAAGTTTTAAATTCTTTGTATTCCCTCCTTTTCTCATTGCTGTTTTGCCATTCACTCTAATGTAATTACTTCAACAGCTGACATGCTCAAGTAGTAAAGGTTTGAGTAGGTACCGTGTACAATTAGAAGAGGAATGAGTTTGACCTTGCTGACATAAAAGAAAAAGCCAGGAGAACTATGGGTGAATACATATAAGAAATTAGATATTCAGGTTGAATATAATTCTTTAGTAGAGCAGTACAAAAGTAGTAAAAAACGGAGGTTTGTGTCACTGAATGACAAGGCACAGGTCAAGGTCAGCCAAGTAACATGGAGCTCTGAAAAAACCAGACATCAAAATGCCGAGAAATTATATAGTGGAATCTCTTCTGCATCATGCCTGGCTGAGACAACTGTGCAATTAAAAATGTAAATAAAGAGAGAACTTGCTCCTCAGCAGGTCTTAAGGGCTAAAAACACCTGTTCACAAAGCTTACAAGAGATAAATGACAGTTAACAGGCAAGTTTATAATTAATTTATAAAGAATTAATCAGTGAAGCAAGCTGCTCGTCTTAGAAATCAACACGTCTACTGATTCAAGAAATTTGCATGCAAAACCAGTCTTCTCAAAGACTCGCCACCATGCTTCATTTGTTCCACTGCAAACTGGTTTGTTTCTTCAAAATATGCATACAGAAGTGCAAACACGTTTTTGCACATGTCGAATGGGAAGTTACAATTGCAATCACTTGTTGGAACAAAATTGGTCACATTGAGCACAAAATAAGTCATAGCTCCTGTGTAGTTACTTTGGAGCACGTGTTTGGCAGAAATGAATTTTTAAAAACTGCTTTGAATATTTGCGCTTCATAGAAGTATAAATCGCATGCTATGTGTTCTCTGTTAGTTGCCTGAATGGTTGCACAGGTAAATTTTGGTCATACTAAGAATTTCATATTTTCTTGACAAATCTCCTCTGCCAGCCCAAGAATAATATATCAAAAATTTATGAAAAAGATATTAATGTTTTTGAGTTAGAAATAAATCATTTAGTAAATAACCTGCAATAAACACGTACATGCAGACAGGATGAAATCTTGTTCTCCAGGATAAAGGATAGACCATGATATATAATGCAGTATCAAACGGTTTCGTTTCCAAGAAATTCATATGAACATTTTCTTGATCTGAAGGTGCAGGGGTTCACACTCCCTGAGTTCCACTTGGAGAGTTTTGGTTTAACAGAAGTTTCCAACTGAAACTTGTTCAAAACTGACAATGTTCATCTGTGGTCTCTCTTCAGTCTACTGTTATGAAATGACCAACTGCACTCAATAATGTATGGAAAACTGAATAAATATTTCCAGGAGCTATGTAAAAGTGTCTCAATTCTCTGTTACTCAAGCAAAGTACTAATAGAATCTTACCTACTGCAAATTATCATCATTGTTACAATAAGAAGCATGTTCAAACCTAAAAAAAAAATAAAGCAAATACACATCAAATAGGAAACTATTTGTAAAGGCAAGAAGGAAGCAAACAGTTTTAGAGATTACATCAACATCATAGACAGAATGTTTTTTACTGGAAAAGAGGGAGAAATGAAGAGTGATCTATTTGGGCTTCTTTACATTGCAATTTTTACTTGGAAAAGATGGTGAGCTGCATATTTAGGATTGCAGATGCAGCAAGCTACATTCCCCTGCTTCCATCAAAAAGTTGTTGAAACACATATTGTCATCCATGACCTAGGAGAACAGCAGTCTGAAAAATAGAGCAATAAATCAGACGTGAGGAAGCAAATAATCTCATCCTGACTTTTCTGTGTGAGTCAACTGACAACACAAGTCTCATAGTAATTCTGAAGGTTATGGGTCCTCATAGAAAATCTTAATAGAAAAACCTTTGTCCCCAGGCAAGCTTATTTGCAGACCTTACAATCATATGCTCCCGCAGAGAGGCAAATATTGTCATGAAGCCCATATCCTTCTGTTTCTGATGCCAGAAAATGAAGGGCAAAAAGAGTATATGTAACGATGAGCATGTTGGTAATGTTGGTAAAGCTATTTATGCAATTAAATCATACCAACCATTCAAGCACCATTTCCACCACAACCACAGGAACATGTGGATTTGAGAAAAACCAGGAGCAGTACAGCATGTGCTCCCATATAGGGGCCCTTTTTTTGCTGTCCTCTTTTCCTGCTGGCTCAGGCAATTAGAAACACCTTCAGTCTGACCCTGCTATGCTTGTGTTGAGTCAGGTGAAGCTTTCACCTGAATTTGCTCTGACTTTTCTTCCTCGTACCTGGAGAAATTCCATAACTAAAGCTCAACACCTCCTCTTCATCAGTCCTTTAAACTGTCAGTTTTAGTGCTGAATTTTTTTGTATGAGGCATGGTTTCTTCCCAATAATCCTCATAAGCCACAGCCCCAGGAGCCTATTCATTGCCAGCAACATGCAGAACAATGGAAGAAAGAGGCCTCAGTTTTAACCAAGTGCTGGCCCTTGTAACAAAATGAGTGCAGTCAGCTACGTGACCCCAGGCAGGCTCCTATCCTTGGCAAGTTGTCCAGACACTTTTTCAGTAGAGCAGCTAATGGTATAGGTGAAACTTAATCCAGTATGTTCACAGTCTCAAATAACCTGGGTCGCAGTCATGTGTCCCGCTCCTCTGACTATCTCTGCCTGTTTCATAAATGTCATAGCTGTTACTTGTTCTTGGAATTTCTTTTGTAGTGCAGTAACAAGTTCCTTCCTAACAAAGCCTGGGTGTGACTGTGGGTCTCGACAGTTCAGAGGGGGACTCTGCCTGGATGGCACTGAACAGTTTTGGCTCCTTTTTTCCCTGTGGTGTTCTCCAGATTGCCCCAGAAAGCTTTGAACTTTCATTCCTGCTCTTATGCAGTGTCCCAGTGCATACAATGCATACCCTCAGTTACATGCCATAAAACCAGCACTCTAGTGGTCTCCAGAAGCCTGTTAAAATGTTCCCCAGGATTTGAATGGAAAAACATCACAGAAGATACTGAGTGAGAATATAACAACAGGAAAACACTCTTGGTCATAATAACTCCAGTAAGCATTTTGTCTCTTGCAGGGGCACTAGGAGATGCTATACAAGCAGCACACCTGGACCATGTGGCCCATTCATGCTCCCTCAGCTTTTGCAGTCAACTGAATAGTGATACTAGAAAGTACATTCTTGCTGGTTTGTGCTGCTAATTGACCTGCTGTCCATAAATTTGCCTAACGTCTTTCTAAAGTTGCCAGTGCCATTTTCATAAGTTTCTGTCCAGGCCACCATACTTCATGTAGAGGAGCACTTTCTTTTATCTGTTTTAAATCAATCATTAACTTATGTTAATGTATGTCTCTCTATTTCTAGTACTGTGGGCAGTCCATAAAAAAAAAAGATTCTACGTTTTCCTTATCCACCCTTTCATGACTCCATAAAACTCCACCATGCCACTCTCCACAGCTTTGTCTCTTCAAACTGAAACACTCCAGCCCTTCCAGCCTCACTTGCAAGGCAATTGCTCCATCCTTGGTTATTTCAGTTGTCAACACTACCTCTCTGTAAGACTTACCCTGCTGATGGGTCTCAGTGCTGGAGCAGATGCATTTAAGAGTACCAAATTTAACTACAAATTCTACAGTTTTCCATTATCTCATTAAAAGCTCATGTTTTGGCACTAACGCAATCTGGGTGATGAAGCAGGGGTGGTCAGTGTCAGAGAACATGAAGAGAAAATCTGTATGGTTAGCACGAATATACAGAAATACTAAGCAAGTGCCTAGGCTGAATTGTGTTTGAATACTTCTGAATTACTTGAGAGACACCTAAAAGTGCCTCTTAAACTCTGATCTGTCATTAATTCCACTGTTGAGAAACTGTGTTGCCTTTTCTGCCTTTATCTTCATATATATGCTAGTATAAAGGACAGAATTCTGGCCCAGGGCTTTTTCCTCCCTGTGGATTGGAAAAATTACTAGAGAGCTGCTGGAAATGGAGACCTCAGGAGCACTAAACAGTTTGTATCCTTCCCTTTGCCAGTTTCTGCAAGGGAGAGAAAAATTCTGAGGTTTATGGGAGATATTACAAAAGCAGCAGACCTGAAGAAAATGTTTGGGTTTTGTTTTTTTTTTTTCCTCTGTACTTTTCTCCTTCAACACCCACCAACAGAATTAGACAGAAACCCTACTGTGGTGGAGATTTGCAGGACAGCAGCCTGGAAAGCCCCAAGTAAACTGTGACAAAAACATGCCAATACTGCATATAGGCAAAGTCATCTGACCTTAGGGGTTGAGACCTCATTGAAAGCATCGACTTTTCCAGGCAACAGAGACATACCCAGGGAGTGCAGTGAGCTGTCATGAGCCTAGGCAGAGTAGGTAGATTTAACAAAGAGTCAGGCTTGGGCTTGAGAGAAAAAGGAAGCTTTTGTTTTCAGTCTGCTGGAAGCCTGTGGGTGGGATTGGACGTATTCACCCTCTAAATATGATTTCACCGCTTCTTCCTAACAGTCTTTTGTTCTTTCATTTGGAGTAATGATTAGGAAAAAATATATATGCATAGGTACTTCTTAAAATGCAGTAAAATATGGGTGATACATGCATGCATTTTTAACACTATCAAAGAAGGGAAAAAGAAAACCTTATTCTTTCTTCAACTATTAGAGAGGAGGTCCAAAACTTTTGCTTCAGGTACTTTCAACCACAACAGAGATTGGCTTTCAGAGGAGACCTTCTGACTTTGTAACTTCTCATCTTGACCCATCATAGCAACTCTTATCATTGTCATCACCAGAACAAGAAGTGATGTCATTATCTGTAGCCGTAGCAGCAGCGGCAGCAGTAAGCAATTGAATTTTCTGTATACAATGCATCTGTCATCAGTTAAAGTGGTAAAATTGTTGCCATAAAGAAAAACTTGGGAAAGGAGGGCAGATTTAGATTTTTCTTAAACCTGCCATGGCTTAGTGAGTGGCCTCTCTTTGCCTTCCAATAACACAACAGGGCAGATAGAGTCGACATACAAACCTGGTTAACTTTTTACTACCTCAGACACCTGAGCAGTAGGTGAAAATAAGCTTGCTAACATTTTCACAGCTAAAAAGTATCAGAAGTGATGAGTTTTTAAAGTTTTTATGGTTTCGTTTCAGAGCTAGCTTTAAAGTGATTTTTCCATCTTTCTACTATTTCACTACCTCAAAAACTTAGTTATACTGAAGGTTAAAAAAATGGTTTTGTTATGACAGTAAATGTCTCTTAGTGACATATTCAACTGAAATATTGCTAAAAATAGGAAATCAGATAGTAATCATCAGCTGGTCACTAGCTCTTTTTTTCTTTATTTTCCAGACAGGGTTTTAAGTAGCTGCAGTAACACAAACTAAAAACCATGAACATTTAACATCTTCTTACAGAAGGCCTAAAATATTCACTGATCTTTTAAATTGATTTGTCCAGCACTCTAGCCAACAGTCTATCATCTTCCTCCAGGAATGATTTATAGAGGGCTTCTCTAATTAGGCAAAAAGGATACTATCAAATTATTTTGGAAAAATGCTAGATAAAGATAGAGGTAGATAAAGGAGGTAACGGAAGATGAACAATTTCAATTAACCATTTACCAAGATAATAATTTATTAGTCACATATGGCTCTTGTATTACACTGATAGGGACTTCCTAGAGACAGAGAAGATATTCCTCTTCAGCCACACCGCTGCACTTCACAGAATCACAGAATCGCAGAATCACAGAACTGTAGGGGTTGGAAGGGACCTCAAGAGATATCATCAGGTCCAACTCCCCTGACAAAGCAGGCTCCCTAGCTCATATTGCACAGATAGGCGTCCAGATGAGTCTTGACCAGGGAAGAAGACTCCACCACCTCCCTGGGCAGCCTATTCCAGTGCTCTGTCACCGTTACTGTGGACAAGCTGTTCAGCGTGTTGGTGCGGAACTTCCTGTATTCTAACTTGCAGCCATTGCCGCTTGTCCTGTCTCCACAAACCACTGAAAAGGGGCTGGCTAATTCCCCCTGCATCCCATGCTTAAGATAATTATAAACACCAATTAGGTCCCCCCTTAGTCTTCTTTTCTCTAGACTGAACAGTCCCAACTTATTCAGACTCTCCTCACAGGGGAGATGCTCCAGGCCCTTAATCATCCTCACAGCCCTTCTTTGGACTCTCTCCAGGAGATCCCTGTCCTTTTTATGCCAGGGAGCCCCAAACTGGACACAATACTCTAGGTGGGGCCTGACCAGGGCAGAGTCTTTAATTTTAGACCTTTAAATATGATCATTTTTTCTCACAAATATAAACATGCAGTTCTTGGCGAATGCAGTTGTCGTGGTATTTTATCATCATGATTTCTCTGAGCCTTTTAAGTATCCACATAATGCCTGCTGTAAGAGCCACTGCACTGCCACACTCCAAAAGTCCATCCACACATTATATTTGACATATAGCAGGGGAGGAATGTCTGAACTGGAAAAGTATAGACCAAAAAAGCTCCTGCAGTGGATGCTTAATAATAACATCCGTAGGCATGTTCTCATTTGGCCTCGAGATCTTTCCTCCAGATCTGGCCTGGTGTGGACAATGCACTCAAGTCAAAGGCATATTTTTTTCCGTGCTTTATGTACTATTAAATGCATATATGAAACTAATGCAGTTAAGAGCATTCTCAGTATAAAGTATATAACTAATTAATTTTGGAAATTTTTCTGACATTGTGATATTGTATATGTCCAACCACCCACTTCACAGTGGAACAGAACCATCTCTTCCCAAAATGTCATTTTGTGGTTCTCAAAATGGAAGGGATTTTGACTTCCACCAGCCTGGTTTGCATTTGCATCCTGTGTGGCCATATTTCAAATTGAAAACATATGACACAGCTGTTCCATAGCTGAGAATACTTCATCCTCTCTTTTCATTATGACCCATTCCTCGAAGTTCAAATATAAACTCACAGCTAATCTGCCAACCTTTCCACTACAACAGAGGCAGTGTTTTAACTACACAGATCTTCCAACTAACATTGTTACTTATTTACATCAAAATAAACATCAGTGCTAAAGTTGACATTATCTCATAGAAATTCATAAATGAGTAGGACTTGATCTAACTAAAACCCGAAGTCACTCTCAAGAAACAGATATCGATTGGAGTCTGGAAAAAGTGCTGATGACCCCCAAAGGAACTAGCTAAAAACCCTGAAGGCAAAAGAACACAGAAAGTTGGGGGACAAGGTAGCATAGCATGCATCACTAGCCCGCAGATGGTTAACATACCTTATTCCTCTGGTTCTCTTCAAACCATTGTAGATTACACTAAAAACCAAGCTGTCCTTTTAGCAAAAGGCACATCAGACCGAGCAGGCTGTTCTTTTGGCTTCCTCTTGCCTTTGCTAATGCTGAAAAAGGAGCTGTCCAGCAAGAACATGAGATGGTAACAAGAATAATCAAATAAACATCAAGAGGAATGAGGGAAAGCTTGAAGTTACCTACAGACACCTCCAAGAGAAGACAAGTGAACATAAGATTATTGCTTTTCCAGGTGAGGTATCTGTATCGTGAACCTACCTGCTGAAGATGAACTGAAGCTATACTCTGTCTCCCACTCAGAAAACTCCTATGAGTCATTTAAATTTTTTCCACATTGACAACAGATATATCAGAGAATTTTAAGTCACGTTCCATGCTGTTTGTTGCCTGAGCCATGATGAAAGGAGCTGCTATGTTAATGACTGACTATGGTACATCTGTGGACACAGAACAATTATGTTCCTCATAGGGCTCTAATTGCTTGCTCATGTTTTAAAAAAGAAATAGAACATCAAGAGTTCCATATATTATACATATATATTATATATAATTTTTTATATATATATATTTATATTTATATAGGGATCAAATGACATCCTATTAAAGTCAAGAGGGAGGGCATACATCTCACTACAGTGTGGATTTCTATATCTAAACTTCTGGCCATGAGCTCTTTTCATAGTCAATACGAGGCAGGTCAATAAACTCAGAAGACTTTAGGGTGTAATTCCTCTCGTCCTAAAGCAGACAGCAGCTTTTGGTCAGATCAATCACACTCTAAACTCTATTGACTGTATTGGAGTTCACT
>VZTU01007454.1:141385-228507 GCA_013400835.1 Zapornia atra | reverse complement strand
ATAATAGGATAACTAGCTCAGACACAAACTTAACAGCGTGGATATCAAAAGCTAGATAAGGTAATATCCACCAGGGGATTTGATGTCATCTACAATGTACACTGCCAGAAGCTTCGTTTGGGAAAAAAAGATGGCCAAAAAGATGAAGGAAAGAGTCAAAGCAAAGAAATATTAAGATAAGAAGCATATATCTTAATTGTTATCTGCTGTTGAATATATTATTTTATTTGGATTGTCTTCTACTTTATCAACCTTTCTTTGATAGGACTTTAGCACTAAAACTGTATTCTAAGAGGTAAATCTGATGTCAGGGGAACAATTCTAAGACAGGGGATGAAAGGCAGAGATCAAAGTCAGAGATAGAGACCAGCAGGCAAGGCCCTAAAGGCTTCCAGCACATGCTAACTCAGCCAATCAGTGTGGGCAGTACTGAAAATGAACATCAGTATAGCCTCCTGTTGCTGAGTATTCTTCTTTTTTTCCACATTAACATTACAGTGATTCCCTTCCTTTCATTTGATTAATCACAAAAGGACAATATTTTCATGCCTGGAACTAGGCCATATTTTTACTGTATGTTTTTTGTGATATTTGCATGGCAGTGGAAATTAGCAAAGATTGTCATTAGAACTCCATTCCAGCATTCTATCAGATAAACAACAAATTATTTGGGTTGATTAAGTTCACCTTGACAAAGGGGTCAATGTCTGAGGCATCATCTGCTGACAAATTCATATCCACAGACTTCAAGGGGAATATTTGTTAGTAATTAACTTCAACTTGTTTCTAGGGTAGGAATTTAAGGGCTTTCCTTTGGCTTTGTTTTTTAGATCAGACATCTAAATTCCATTTGCTTCTGAAAGAGCTGAGCAGAAGGCACAATGTTACTACAGTACTTTCCTTGGAATATTAACTGTGGTTTTGTGACTGTTAAACAACTAGCTGTATGGAATCCTTGAACCACTAACACTGTCGGTCTAAAATAATACTCACCCACTCTTATTGGAAAAAAAGATAAATAAATAGTCATGAAATTCAAAACATGTATCCAATATGTACATGAAATAGGTTGGATATTTCCCCTGAACCTTCTTACATTCATTTGACCAAACAGTAACAGAATTTACTCATAGTTTATCAGATCTTAATACAGAAAAGAAAAAAGAAAAAAAAAAAGTTATGATGTGGTCTACTTTCAATGGAGAGACAGAAAGAAAATCCACATACACAAGCATGCATGCACATGTACAGTCACCCATTGCATAGTTGTTTTCCCCCAGAAAAACATTTTGTTTAGACTGAGAGTAAGCACCTGAGTCACATTATAGAAACATAATTAGGGATTTCCAACTTCCTCTGAAGGTTCATGATATTTTCTGATTTTCTGTACTGGGGGGAAGATTCATCCTTGAGAATGAGAAGAAAGCAGGAAACCGTTTTTGGGGGTGGATTAGTCTGAAATTCCATGCTGCTAAAAATGCATTGGTTTTAAAATTGCATTAGCACATATGTGTTCTGAGAGCAAGAAACCCGACATCCTTTCTGTGTTGACTTCTCAGCCCACAAGCTGTTTCCTTAGCAAAAACAGCATATCACAGAACCCCTTTTAAGTGTCTATCCAAATTGACTATGGGATAACTTGACAGTTGGAGCCATCACGGTGCTGTATATCGACAGCTGGTTGCTCTTCCCATCTTGTAGGAGGCACTCAGCACCTTACCACAATGGATTGTTAACAGTTTAATTTGTATGTGGGAATCTAACAATCAGTAAGAACTAGAAGAAGTGAATATATTTATATATTGTTTATTTAAGCTGGGATCTGGAGCCTTAAATCACTCATACCTGTTTTCATTGGTGGTCTTCAAGAAGCTCAAGTGAACTGACTGAAATTAGAGGAAGACAGGATTAAAAAGGCCTAGGACTCTTTCAACTTCCATTATTGCCTAGTACCTTGACCCACATCGTGTGCCTAGAGGATGGTTTCAAAGCTTTGTAAAAATCTGGCTTCTGTATCATTCCTGGATGGTTTCCAGCAAGAAATATTAGCAGCTCACCATGATCTTTCCTCTTGGTAATATTCAGCTAAATGACTGTCTGCTCTCAGCTTCACTGATGTAAATCCAAGGCAGTGACACTAAACTCAGAGGCGAAATTCAGTCCTGTTTCTTCAACTTCGTTGACTTCAGGGGACGTTTATCTGTAAGCCAGGGCATAGACCAAGTGCTCCTCACTCTTTTAAGATTTACGCTAGGATCACTGAAGTCAAATTTCACCCACCGTCAATGTCATCACTTGAAAACCATCCTAAGCCAGAGAAATTCTAAGTTGTTGGTATATGCTTCAGATAATTGTCCTTGCTTGATAAACCTTTTCTTTATACCAGTGATGTATGTTCCCTTCTAATGGGGGGACTGCTTAAAATATTAAATCAGAAATCAATATAAAGAACAATTTTAGGAAAAAATATAAAAATCTCAGGACAAAAACTAAAAGGAAAGGGTTTAACATAGTTGACAGCTAAGTAAGTACATAAGCAAGTATTTTCTTCAGTCATGGCCCCTGCATGGAAAACACTGTCTGTAATGATTCCAGACAACCTCAACCTGAAGGGAAATGTGATATAAAAGTAATAGTGTCAAATTTCCCAGAGGCTCAGGGCAAGCCAGTCTTCTGTCCCATCCTTGCATATCACTGATTGTCCAGAACTTAATTTTTCATCATGACCTCCAACATGGTAGTGACAACACCTAAAGCCTCCTAACATTCTTCTTTAAGGTTCCATGAGCAAATAATAACTTGGTGGAGTTTGGAAAAGTTGCAGCTAGTTTTATCACGTTCTGGTAGTCTTTTTCTGCCACAGAGGCAAAGTGTCACAAATCAGTTTCTGTATTAAAAGTGGGTGAATATATACATCAAACAACAAGGAAATCCACAGTATAATTCCCTTTGCTTTGCTTTGCTGTGAGTGAGCCTCAGGAAGTCACCCACTCTGCTATAAAGGTTTCTGCAAGAACCGCACAGCTCATCACATCAGAGGGAAAACCCATCTTTGTGTGATGGGGTTTGCTACTGCAACTCATCTGCCTGCATGTCTGATCTAATACTCTGTTAAATTTTCCTGCCATGGCCTTGCCAGGAATGCACTCACACTGTTCAGAAATTGGTCTCTCCTGGCCTTTTATAAATGTTACTCATTTCCTTTCCACAGTGACATCTCTTATCAAATGTGTAAGCAGAACTAAAGCAGTTATCTTGGATCATCAGTGATTTGCATATCTTTGTTAATAATTTAACCCTGAAAATCCATACCAAAAGATTCAAAATATTCATCAACTTCACTGGGATTTGTTGCCCTTTCAACGTCTTTGAAAATCAGGCCAATTTGGGGAACCAGACTACTGACAGAACAGCCCAAGTTTGGGTTCCAATTCTTAAAGTTTTTGCCTTTTTTAATTTTATCAGGGAAAAAAATCAGGAAAAAAACAATAACAGTACATTTTGCCCAGGAACTTTCTGCAGCCGTATCACTTAGGTAATGAGAGACATTGTCAACAGACCACTAAGCTGACCCAGTATAATTTCAGCTTAGCTGATTGGCATTTAAAGACTTTGATGATCACTTGCTGAAAGCTTGCCACATTATCTGTTTGCCACAATGCCCTGTACACAAGGTATACAAGTATTTCCCAGGCTTACCTTCAAAGGGGGAGAAGAAGAAGCTACAAATTCTCTTTGAGAGGCTCAGTGCCATAAATGTGATCTTTGGCTGTAAATTGGAGCACAGGAAGTTCCGCACCAACATGCGGAAGAACTTTTTCACAGTGAGGGTGACAGAGCACTGGAATAGGCTGCCCAGGGAGGTGGTGGAGTCTCCTTCTCTGGAGATATTCAAGTCTCGTCTGGACGCCTATCTGTGTAATATGAGCTAGGGAGCTGCTTTGGCAGGGGGGTTGGACCCAATGATCTCTCGAGGTCCCTTCCAACCCCTACGATTCTGTGATTCTGTGATGCTCTGGGTCAAGAAATGTCTGCAGGTCTGCAACCTGCTGTGGACAAGGAGACACAAGGAGATGCTGGACAAGTCTAGAGAGGGTAGAGAGGCCAGAATGACATGATGTAGCTGCTGTTAACATCCTGATCAAGAAGCCTTCATGAAGTCTTTTCCTATCCAACATTTCTACTATTCTCATGACCGTGATACTTCTTTTTTCCCTTCCAAGCATAAGGAAATCCAGAGAGAAATAAAGTATATGCGGAAAAAATCTTCAAGCTCATTTTTCCTGTGCATGTGAGAGTGGAACAAGTATGATATCATCTGAGTTGGAAGCTGGGCCAAGAAAAATGCATTCAGACCCAGGAATCCTCCACACCTCACATTCCTGTCATAGAAGACTTTGATCAGAGTACTCAGCATCTGTGACCACATGCTCTCCACACGCGAAGGCAGCTCAGTGTACCTCTAGCTGTGCTCCTGACACATGTGATGTGAGGTTTCCCTAAAGGGACAGAGGCGATGGAGCAAAGCTGATCAGAACGGTGCTGCCCTGGCTTTGTTTTATTCATGGCTAATACACGATGAGGCTTTGTGGGGCTCCTCTTGTTCTCTCCATCTTTTCCCTTGGGGTCCTTTGGTCATGCCAATCATTTAAAGAGAGGATAAAGGGAGCTACATAAAGGCACAGTAAGGGAGGGGTAGTGTGCCCTACAGCTACTTTACCCAGTTGCAGATGATTCCACCACCCCCCTCCCCGTTTTGCTTCTCTAACCATGGTGGAATACACTTTGATTTTCCATCCTTTCTGAACTCATTATCATCTGAAGTCAGTGACATTGGTACAAATTAACACCTGGTCTCTGTTTCTAACAAAAAGAAAACATACCAGGTGGACATTTATAAAAATCAATTCCCATGATAAAGCCAAGGATATTAAAAAGAGAGAGAGAGGAAGAACCACACAAAGATTACAGAGTGCAGCTCTCCCACAGAAGCAGACAGGGTGGCAGCCAGCCATTGTTCCGAAAGGCAGCATCAGCACCAAGAATCAGATGACTAAGCTCCTGATAATGAATGAAATATTTTTACTATGCTGAAAAAATTCTGGCACTGCAGGAGGACTCAGGATAAAGGAAGCAATTTCAAGGGCCTTTCTGAAGGACACCATCAGATAGCCTTCTGCTACAAGAAATTTCAGTACCCTGAAGAGAAATGATGTTTTGGGGTTTTAACAGGGATAAAAGGATAGACGCTTAAATTAGTGTGGAGTTGTTAAGAACACACATGAATGAATCATCTGCTAAATGCCGTTAATTTGGTTGAGAGAGACATGATGCAGTGTTGGTCAGGGTTGGAGCTGGCTCTGAAAAGGCAAGAGAGCCTGGGTATCCCTGAATCTTGTAAGCAAACTAACAGCCGCAGCATCCTGAAGTGTTACTCCCTGCTCATTGTCACCCCTCAGCTGAAAGGTAGGGAGCCTAGGCAGAGCTGGAGGAAAACATGATGCCTACAGCTCAGCAGAAGTCATTCGCAGGCTGGCAGCTCAGCACAAACCCTCCTCATCACATTACCTGGGGAGTGGTAAAATTTCAAAGGAAGATTCACTAAGACTCACGTCCTCATTGGACTAGAGCTCCTTCTATCCCAGCTGCTTTCTGATACCTTGTCCAGAGGTAAGGTGGGTATCCACATCACGCTGCTGTGTGGTGGATGTACCCTTTACAGTACTCACTACATCCTATTGCTGGCACTGTGACCAAAAAGGAAGTGAGTTGTCAAATGAAGAGAGTTGAAAGGGAGCATTTGTAAATCGGTGTTATGTCTGATAGAGTGCTGTGTGACTACACTGGAATTATGGGAAGATACTTCAACTCACCCTTACCGGAATGAAAGACAGAAATATAAGGAAATTAAATGGTTCATATACCCATTTATAATGCCATACATATATATGTATATCTATGTGCGTCTGTGTGGGAAAAGTAAGTTTGGATACATTCTATGGGAAGAAAATTCTACAAAGGAGGAGGATTTTTACAGTGTGAACTGAGCTCTTAAATAGTCTTTTTTCTTCTGGAAAAATAGCTTCTGAGCTAGAACCCATTCCTTAAAATACACATTTCCCACTTGGTCTTCTGTATTTCAACTTGTGGGATGTTTGCTACACTACTGTGAATGATTGCTTCTTAAAAAACCTACTGAGCTGCATCGTCTTAACTGGATAGCTATAAGAAACCTTTTTTTAAAACAAACCTTCCATTCAATATAGCCAGGCTTGTGCACAGCTAGGTTTCAACCTGGGGTTCTGGAGGCAACAGCACATTTAGTACTGAGTCATCCATGTAATTCCACCATACAGAGGCCTGATTTTCTCAAAAAAACCAACTTTGTCAGGACTGAGATTCCAACCCAAGGCTTTCTCTTGCACCTGTAAACCAGGATATCTACTCTACTGATTTAGGGAAGTAATATTAAATGGTGTAAAAAAAGTTGGAATCAGGTTTAGAGGTCAAAATTTGTGCTCACCTCCTAGCAATTCTATTCCTTGTTGTTCTGAAAACTGGGTTAAGTCCAAACAGCATGAGATTTCTTGCATTAAATATCAAGCCCAAAGTCCAAGGCTTCAACGGGGACACAGCATCTACAAAGCCTTCATTAACTGCGCTGTGAAGCTTTGAAGCTCCGCTGTGCAACTATTAGCTGATCTTATTTAACAAACAGTGCTGTAGGGCTATGTGTTGTTGTGACTGAGCAGGTGATGATTTTCTCTTCGATGCCACCAGTCAAGGACTTTCCACTACCAGGGCCCAGGCTCCAGCTCTGGGGTCAGAAGTCCAGGCTGTAGCAGGGGAAAAGGGAAATGTTATCTATCTCCATTGATTTCTAGTTCAAAGAAAGCTTTTTGCTTTCACACTTTGAAAAACATGGACTGTCAGATCATCTCACAGCTGGGTTAACAGTGGGGTTTGTTTTATTTCATGGTTAATGTGATTGTTATGTTCAGTGACTGTAAGAATAGAAACTGCTCGGATGGCAATTCCCTCTCTGTAGTCTCTAAATTCTTTTCCAAATCTATAGCCTGCTACTACTGACAAGATTGTTTTCACTGACTCAGACTTAAAAACAAACT
This sequence comes from Zapornia atra, assembly GCA_013400835.1. Classification (NCBI taxonomy): domain Eukaryota; kingdom Metazoa; phylum Chordata; class Aves; order Gruiformes; family Rallidae; genus Zapornia; species Zapornia atra. The sequence goes on along the minus strand of VZTU01007454.1, from coordinate 221,380 downwards.
TTAGGTCCATTTTTTTCTTACAAATAAAATAAATTGTATGTACAAGGTTGCTGTAAGGTGGAAAAGTGTAGTAAGCTATATTGCTTACTTTAAAAAAGTTGTCATATTTTAGAGACCAGCTCTAATGCACCAAATAGCACATGAGCATCTTGGTTTGGGTTGTGAAACACAAGTTTCTTGTGATTCTGATTTGATGAGTGGATGTAAGAAGTATCTATTTACGCAAAGACAAAGTCAGGGCCCAGGATGTATTAAGCATGACACTGGTACAAGACTGAGTATACCTGTTGATGACTTCATAGGAAGGGGAGCAGGAAGAAAAACAGGATGCAGCTAGGGGATAATAATCCCATTAAGGGATTATTGCTCTGATTCTAAGCACTAGGTTACTTAAAGTAAAAGCCACTCATAGTAAATTCCAGTAAACAGAGGGATACAATGGGTGCTACAGGAAAGAGATGACGAAATTAATTCTATGTCATTTTAGGCTTCTCCAAATTTTGTGGATTTCACTGTAAGCCTCATCTCCAAAGGAAGTTAATAAATGCTACCGTCCTCACTGAAGGTGTTTCACATATATTGGTAGAGGTTTTCTCTTCCGTTCCTTGCAGAGTGATCAACATGAATGTTGTAACGCTGACCCTGTGGAGTCTAGGGAGGGTAGGACACACCAGTTGTAGACTTACTACCAAAAGGTTCCTGAATTCTCTGGAGTCATCCGGCCCCAGTGAAATCCACTCAACTGTAGCATCTGGTCCAGCCTAAAATCATAAAAGGAACACAAATAATGGCAAGGATACATAGTCACATCGAGAAACTGTTTGGAAAGAGGCACTTTTTCTGATTGCTGTGTAAATGGATCCAAGACTTGCATAAAAGCACTAGCTAACATGACTGCACAAACCCTTTACTAGCAAAGGCAAATAAGATAAGGATTTTCTGTTCTGTTACCACCGAGTCTTCGAAGCAGTAGCAGTCTAGACAAACCCAGCTTTGCTCAACCTCCTGTTGCAGATGAAATAAATATGCCTTGAAGAAAAATATATAAAGTTGCCATGTTTTAACTGTAGGAGGAAAAAGAGAGTGAGAGGGAAAGAGACTGTCACATAAAACTCAAAAGGGTTTTGTATTTTTTGGTGTCTGCGGTCTGGCAGTGGCTCTCAGAGATTACAATTATTGCAGGGAAGCAACCAGTCTTTCTCAGAAAGGTAAGAGTATTACAAATAAAAGGCTAACGTGAATCTAGGCCTTTGGCATTCGCATCCCTGAATTACCAAGTAACACATGCTTCTGAAACAGTTTCAGCCTGCATTGTGGCTTCTTATCTTGCTGAAAGAGAGCACTGTTATTGTGCTTTTTCTAAGGGGAAGATACCTTTTCATACCTAGAAGGCACTTTATAAAATGATCAGGCAGCAAATTTACAAAGCCAAAGGAATTTTTTTTTTTTTTGTGCACAGCACGTAACACAGTTGTGCATGTGGAGTGCAATGCACTGAAGGGTTTGAAAAGGAGTTTGGCAGTTGTAAAGGATCTGCTACTGTGGACCATTAAATACAACCACTGGGAGAAAGCTCCTGAGCTGCTGGAAGGGGGATGCTAGGGAAGGGTCACCTTGCATAGAAACCATATTCCTTGCATCCTTTCCTATAATGTCCTCCAATGGCCATCATGAAAGTTGTGACACTGGGCTAGGTGAAATCTGTCTCATGTGCTTCAACACTTGTGCTGCTACCTTGTCTGCTGCTCCTCGTCTTGTAGCTCATGGAGACAAATTTTGAAATGCCATGTCTCAGTTCAACACCTGCCTTTTCCTCTGCTCCTGCACTGATGTAGGCAGAAAAGAGATCCATTTGTCCACATGGTTAAGTGTGTCAGTTCATCATATGTGTTAACTTTGTTTATCTACAGGATGTTCTTAGTTGCAGCTACTCAGGGAAACAGATTTCCTCTTTACTACAGAGAAGCAAATGCAAAAGGGAAGACTAAAGTATGAGAAGCAAAGAACTGAGGGAGGCAAAATGGGCAGAGTTATGTAGGAAGCAGGCTGGTATTTGTCTCATTGAATATATATTTTAAAAGCCAGTGCTTTGATGAAATTGAATGGTGAAAGAGGTTTTTCTGGTCAATGCTTTCTTTGGATGGTGATATTATTTGTATTGGAAGACATTGCTGTACGTGGAAAGCAGAGTTACTTACCTTCTTGCCTCATCTTAAAATATGGCCACTGCCTCTGGGGGTATTTGCACTCCCAACATGCAGGGGTTATCTGTTATCCTCCTCTGCTCAGGTCTGGATAGCCACGCCAAGAATGACAGCAGTGTCCCTGCCAGCACAGTACTCCCATGTGGACCATTAGGATTTCTTGTGATGCAGTGCTGCTCCTCAAACTGTCAGATGAATGTGTCTGCCTTCCTGGAAACACCAGGAGATGTGGTGTGGTTCTGGGGCATGCTCAGAGCTTAACTGATATGCCTAGCGCCCTTGCACCAAAAAAAACCCAGGTTGCCAGACTGAGAAAGAGCTAAATCCAGCCTCCAAGTTGCACATCTTGCTATGCATGGCCAAGGTCATTTGCAGGGGGATGGGTGAGAGGAAGGGATGAAACAAGTATAAAAATACAGATTAAATCTGCAAAAAGAGTATTCCCTAACAGATTCAGATCAGATGTTAGGAAAAATTTTTTTACTGAAAGAGTTGTCAGGGCCTGGAACAGGCTGCCCAGGGAGGGGGTTGAGTCACCATCCCTGGATGTGTTTAAAAAAAGGGTAGATCAGGTACTTAGGGATGCGGTTTAGTATAGGATGGGAACGGTTGGACTTGATGATCTTAAAGGTCTTTTCCAACCTTGTGATACTGTGATTCTGTGAATGCCCTGATCCCTCATTTTCTCTAGGTCTCAAGCTCCTTCTGAGGTCAGGGCAAACCTGGTCGTGGCACAAACACTGCTGTGCTGTTATTGAAAACTGACACATTGTCCACAGTGTGAAGGTTATTTTCTCATATGGTCCAAGACAATCTGCACTTTTGTTGGTGCTCCTGAGAAAACAATTTCCTACTGTCAAATCTCAAACTTCAATAAGCATGATTTAGTCCCTACTCCATCCCAAATGAAATCTTTTCAGTTTTGGTTTCTTCTGAGATTTCTGTGTTTTGCGTAGTGAAGACTGGGTATAACATAGAACCACACATTAACACAGGACACAAACCCACTCAAGCTGTCATTCAACATATTCCTGGCAGTAAAGTAGGTGAGAGATGCTTTTGCCAGAGACATGGGGCCAACGAAATTAAATTATTCAACTCCAAGTTTATATTATCTGTTGTTGAATTTGATTCTAGCATGGAGAGGAAAAAAAAACCTTATTTAATGTCATGAACCCAGTGAAATACCTGGGGCTGGAACTTGCAGTTTCTAGTTAGCATTTCAGCAGACCCATCTCCCAGGCTACATGGGAATGATAAAAGAGCTTCATTCTTGCCTTTTGCTGCCTCAGAACTAGGTGATGGCTAAATTTCAACTCCACGGTGAAACTACCTGCAGTAGAGGATGAATCCATGTTACTTCATGTCGGTGACTTTTTCCCATAGGATCCATCTCAAGTCACCAACTCCTGTAAAAGTGTCACAACCTGGAGTTTTATACAGGTCCTTTTTAAGAGGAAAAAAATGTCTAATTTTTCTTATTCATTTGTTTAAAAACAGATAATCCACTGACATTTCCATGTTTACACTTTTACAGTTTCAGAACAAACTGTGTTTATGAGTCAGAAGCTAATAAATATCCTGATTTTTATACACATGGAGGCTTCCCTGGGCCCTCTGCACTGCAAAGCTCACAATGTGCTGCTTCCAGATTGAACTGGGAAAGTAATTAAACAAGTGGGTACCCTCTCTCAAAAACAACACTGCAGCAGAGAGATGCAAATAAATAATTGAAACTTTATCTTTGCTGCTAAATACAGGGGAAATCTTTGATACTTTGCAACCCTTTAATGGAGCTAATAGTGTCACAGAGAATGAAAATCAGAGCTTTTAGTTCAAGCTGCACAGGGTCCAAGTGATACCATAGTACCTGTGTTTTCAGCCCTGTTCCTTGACCACTGGTCAAGTGTGGATGGCTGATAAATTTTTTGATCTTGAGCTCAGCCAAAAATGATGCTTCTGTGCTGCAAAATTGCTTAGTAGAAGAGAAAGAGTGTCTCAACACCACAGACTTCATGGCTTTATGCCATAGTTCCAGATATGAAACCCCTTCTGTTGGGTCCAAAAAAACTGGAGAAAAGGAAGATAAAGGCTAGAGAAATTGTATTTATCTTTCTTTTCATTCCTTAGGGAAACAGATCATCTTGGCTTTCCTAACCTCCATTATTCTTCTAAAAGAATGGAGAGAAAGATAGTAAAATCTTCCTTTCCTATCACTATGATCCTACTGCAGTTTTCCTCATGTCCAAAGAATCTGGAAATACAAATCCTGAAAGTACTTTGGCATATCTTCCACTCTTTTCTATTCTATTGTTCATGCCTTGATGACTCCTGATCTATCTTAGTATCTGAATTAACTTGAGTCTGTGACATGTAAACTTGAAAATTGTTATTCCATGCTGGATTTTTCAAATATTTGTGTCACTGACTTGATTTACTTTCTGTACATGTTTAGTTTATGCTTTTGTGAAGTGATAAGAGTGATTCAGGCAACATGACTCAAGTCTCATCTGCACTACCTTTGTGTCATCATCTGCCATATGTTTCCCCATCCTGGTGGTCTAAAATCCTCTGAGATACTGGACAGCTGTCAGCAAGGAAGACTGTTCAGAAGTAATGTGCATGAATGGAACCACAATCTGTTGCTCATGCACCTCAGACTTCCTTTTTTAGTGTTTCTCTTTTTTTTTAGAGCCAATTCTTCCATTTTTTTCCTACATTTCCAGTTCTCATTGCAGAGTGAGCTTAAGTCTTTCAGCTCATTACCTTAAATAATCTGAAATAATCTTATTTCCCTTTTATTCTTTTTTTTGTCAATTCTTTCTGCAGGGGTCCTTGTGCAGAGTGTTGATATTCTCCTTTCAAATTAATTACCACACATGGATACATGCTTACTCACTGTGTTGTCCCCAGTCCATGTCCAAAGGACCTCTGCATACTTCTTCACAGTCCATCCTTTGCATTATCTCCATTAAACTTTGTCCCTGCTAATTTTTCTTTGTAGTTTGGATTCTGTTTCTTTCTTCATATCTCAGACATTTTCTGGAGGTAACCAGGTGAGAGAAATAAGGTGCTCTTATATCACCCTACATATTTCTCAGTAGGAAAATTGTTGTTGTTCCTGCCTGAACAGCTCCTATACTTATAGAAGAACGAGCCTTATGAGCACTTCAGACCAAGCTCATTCCTGGGATGCACTTGATGCAGGAGAGCTGGAAAAAGTTGACTGGGACTTCGCTTATAGAATCCGAGACTCCAAATGTGGTTTTGGCAACTGCTATAGCCTATTTGCTGTAAATGTCATTCCTGCTGGGGACTGGAAGCAAGTTAGGTAGGCAATGAATTTGCTGGTGGTATCAGAGTGAGCTCTGCTAGTTTTATATCATTCTAGAGCTCTCCACCAGTGAGGATATTCTCTGTGTGGGTCTTGCAGTCAGTTGACAGCTTTCCTTCCCAAAGGATCAGCTCCAGTTGAGAATCTGCCTTTATAATTTTGTATCCTTATTAATTTTGCAAAATGTGAAATAATTAGGCTAGGCTAATAAAAACAATGCTTTATTCTGTGCACAAGGAAATATCATGTCCCTGAAGATATTTCCCAAATTCCCCACTTCTCTACTAGTCTCCCCTTCTTTTCTTTGTATCTCATCCTGAAAGATAAGAACTTACTCCTGATTGAGCATCATCTTGATTTTCTGCCAAAATCCTTGTTTCAGTTTTTAGTTGATCCTACTTTGGTCTGGTAAGTTTTTCTTCAACTGCAGCTTGTGAGCTAAGAATAATTTTTTGCCAAATGCAGAGTTTGTATTTCCCCTTGATTCACTGGCAGGAAAATATTGTCTGATCAGACACAATGCTATACTCATCTAAGGATGACATTTTTACCTTTCAAAGAAAACCAGAGCTTCACTTGAAGATAAAAAGGCAGAGAGCTAAAGAATGTAAACAGAGTTTAGATTCTCTTATCACAGTTAAGTAAGAAAAAAAATACCCCAAACTATTTTAAACAGAGGACTTATATAAGGAAGTCTGCAAAACCACTTCCCATTTCATAGTACAGGATATGCCAAAGAAATGATACAGCTTGGCACAAATAACAAAGATAATTTCAATTTTATTTAAATACTACAAGGACGTTTAAAGACAACTCAGGACATAAATCCCATTTTGATTACATTCTTCAGCTTTGCTTTAATGTTCATCTCTTTTCTGGGTAGAAGGGGAAACTAGGAGGATAGTCAAAACTTGTGGTTTGTAAAAATTATGAGCATCCTGTAAGCAGGTCTGGAAATTAAAACCTTACATTTCTTCCCCATGCAAGCCTAGAGAAGGAAGACAGCTTTTGCTTTACTGGAACCTTTTTATTGCTCATGGCTGACCTGAAAGATGAGAGGTAATTTAAACTCTAATTGTCTCAATAAGAGCCAAACAAAGAAAACAAAACTTTATTAAAACAAACAGTCTGCAGCCACTGAATCTATCCTCTGTCAGACTTATCACCCTAGGGACACTGATGGATGGGTCAGAATTCGAACATTGTAGACTGGGATCGCTGATGAAAACAGCCCCTTCTGGTTCCTAAACAGATGGGCACCCTCAAACCTACACAGCCGTGCACATATCCCCAACTGATGGAAATCAGCACTTCTCTGCAGGAGTCAATAAAGAGGTATCAATATTCAACAGCTGGGAATCTGGCCTATACGATTTTCAATTTGTGTTAAGCTCAGGATTCACAAGTGTTGAATCCAAGAACAAGGCACGAGAGGTCCCTCAGGACTTTGCCATTTGTAAGTGCCAGTAAAAACCACACAAGTGTCAAGTAAATCCACACCAATGCTGACCCTTGTGTCTTGCATACATGCAAGGTTCACAAGAGAAAAGACAAGATGAGAAAGCTGTAGGAATTTAATTAGAGTACAACCCTATAGGCATCTTGTTCGTAAACCAGTTATGTTAGATGGATGAGTAATGATATTAAAAGCCAGTAGCTTGTGTCCCATGGACTGAAAAGCAGGATTTTTTTACTGGTGAGGAAGAAAAAAACATCTGTTTTCCATTGGGGAATTGGTTCTGCAATGTGGCACAAAGAACTGTGCATGGTTTAGTTCATCGTTCTATACTGGCTTTAATTCTGCTTCTACAATGAAAGCTCTAAAAATCATTGTGTTAAGAGAGTAAAGGAGGAATGATAGAAAGCTCAAGGGAAAAAGAATGTATACAGAAATCACAAGCCCTGCCGAAGTCTTACACTCACAGTTCACACAGTGGGGAGAATAATTCAAGTCAGGAAACATCCCAATTAGGTCTACAGCATACCTGATATGCTTTGTTTAAATAAACTAACCTGCCTTTTCATTTTTCTTCAGCACCAAAACACAAACTAAATGTGAAGCAACGAACCACTCTTTCATGTTCTACTATATGTCTTGCTAAGCTCTGCCAAATCCTGACGGTCAGAGTGAGTAGCACATATCCACCGGGTCCATGTACAGAATGTTGATCATTGAAGTCTGTCCTGGAAGCTAGAGTTGAACGTGTTAAAGCACTGTTCCTTGTTAACATACAGACAACTCAGATACATTAGATCTCCTAGATATTAAAAAACTCTTCCAAAATAGTCCACAGAAATATATGTAAGTCTGACACAGTCCACAGAAATATTTTTAAGTCTGCCATTGTGGGAGACCTTCATTTGTGCATCCCTGCTCTATAGTGTCATTGAACTTTTAAGGTGGTCAAATAGATTCAGAGGATGTAAAGAGGCTGTTTCTCCTAGGTGTGCAATGCAATGACTGCAGGGCATCTCATATGCACCATGCATGCTCAAGAAGTGCAGATTCAAGTGACATTTTCAAAGGTGTCTAAAACATGAATTGGAGTTAATTTTCATTGTCTGTCTCCAGGTGTGAGATTAGACCAGCCTGTGCCCAAGGGCACAAAGGAAGAAAGGCTCCTTGAAAAATAAATATCTTCTCCAACCTTGTGTGAGGCTGGGCACAATCCACTTTTAAATTATCTAAGGAAAGCAGTTCTGATCTGAGGAGAGAAAAGGACACTCGCCAGAGAAATATTTTCAGGACATAGTTATACAATAGCAACTAAAAAGGTCATCATAGGGCATCAACTAGTGTTTGTTCCTGTGCCTTTCACTGAGCAAGCTTAAAATAAGGTTGGTTTCATATAAGTAATAACTCAGCCAATTAAAAAGAAAAAACAACCTAAGAAGAGCCCTGTTCTCTGCCACCTTATAACATGAGGGAGCTAGTGCAGAGATCTTATTGCAGTTTGATGATAGCATCTTTGCTCCTTATGAAGGTAGCCAGTTAGTAGAAACATCTGCCAAAAAAAAAGTCCTGTCTCTTCTAGGCAAGGACACAACTCTAACTGGGACAATGGAAGCAGGCTGGAGAGCCTGAAAAGTGAAAGGAAGAGAGCAATAATCAAAACAAGTTTGTTTTGTTCTTGCCACTGGGTGTGTCCTCATTTTGAGTGAGGAAGTGACTTAGTTTAACATCCCAATCAGCTGAAAAACCTCAGCTTTACCGTAATTGAAGTTCAGTTTTTCACATCCCTTTACTCTTCTCTTACACCCTGTTGCATTTTCATAATTGACCTGCAGCCTTCAGCTCTGGTCAGACTGGTTAATGAGATGACCTTCACCTTCCTCGTGAAACGACTGCTGTAAAAAAGCTGTTTATGAATATGTACCCACACATGTTGTCTTCCCATTACTTCTTAAACAGTGGATGTGGACAAACTAGAAGCAGAAGCTCTCTGGGAATTTTGAGGTACAAAGAGCCTCGTAAAGCAAACTAGGAAGGTGTGTTATTACAGAGACTACAGAGTCCCCTGTCCTCCTTCCCAGAGCTTCTTTATCCAGCCCAAGCACCACCGCACAGGGAGCAATGGCACTGCCACAGATTCACCCTTCTTCAAATACCTATCACTTTTCATAAGGAGCTACTGTTTTGCCTTGAATCTACCACAGGAGAAGTTCAGGTCAAGATATACAACTCTTGACGTAGCCCGAAATACTGACGGTTCACCAGAGACTGCAAGGAAAGGAAGGCTGAAGTAAATTCTTTTACACTTCCCAAGGATTTTTGGAAACTGATTATCAGCAGGTAAAAGAGAAAAATGTCATCATGTAGAGCTGGTGTGAAACTTTGTTCTATCAATCTCAACTTGAGAACGGGAAAGAAAAGACTGAGAAGAAGGTGTTCCTTGCTTGTTAATGTAAAGAAATGGTGAGAAATTACCCACGTGGAATAGATAAAGCCTACCCTTGGCAAACAATCTTGGCATGTGGGATCCTGTAGAATGTGGCCCTTCAATCCACTGAATGTTTGAATTTAACTATTCAAGGGTGTCTGCTGGGGACTTTTTTGCATGTGGAACCCTGGACAGTTTTGTGACTAGTCAGAAAAAAATATTTGTTTCTTTTGGGACAATGGCACGTGTAAGGAAACTGCATCCAGAAGTTGTAGGTTTCGTCTTCTAACATGTCTCCTCAGCTTTCTGCTGTTCACAGCTGCTAGAAGTAAAGTGGCACATTATGAAGTTGTGCATAGAGCTATGAGGCCTTTATGGCCGTCTGATTTCCCAGAATGAAAAAAAAAAAGAGTCACTGTGCAAAGATGGGTATCTTGTACAGTCCGTTACTGAACAGAGGATGTGGAAAGTGCTACTCCTGAAAACAGGACCACATCATGCAACAGCTGAATGCACAACACCAAGGGCAGTGCCAAACGCAGAAACTACAAATTTGAAGCACTTCACACATAAGCAGTTACCTGGGGCTTTGCTGACTGCTGGATGCTTTTTTTAGGCACCCTGGCGATGCTGCAAGTTTCATTGGGGTGGAAGAAGTGATGGCAATGCAGGTGCTGTCTTAAAACAGGATGTGGGGTAAGCTGTGAACATCATCAGAAATGGCTCTTTGGGTGGCGCCAAGAATATAGATTCTTTAGCAACTTTTCTATTTAACCTGTGTGGTTTCCTGAAGACTGCTCTTCTGTGACTTCTCAGAATAGTGCACAGGTCATAGGATAGTTCTGTTGATCAACATGGGATCGTCCCCTCTTTAAACTGCACAGATAATGGTCAGAGGCTAAAACACACCAAGGTAGAGTCCTTTCTTGGTTACTATTTCCAAATCCAGCTAAATTATCTCTCTCTTGTTTTACTGGTGTATTTGTTATAAAATTATTTAACTGTTGTGCAGTAATCAGAAAAACACAAGCCAGTCAGATTTTGATGATCTATAGAAGGGAAAGAAGCCAAAAATGTCAGCCCTGAGCTGTCTCCTTTTCTGTCCCTAAATGAGCTCAGTGGAGCAAAAATTTCGTTCTAGAGCATCTGAACCATCGTATCTCTGACCTGAAAGGAATATTCAATAATAACTGCAACCTTTGTATTCTTTGACTGAGAATGGATAGACAAGTAGGTACCACGGTTGTGAAAGTTCATCCAGTGTCCCTTCATGCACCCCACTCCTTTTGTATTTTCTCTGCAAGATATAACGAACACAAGTGATTTTCTTTTTCCCATTCATGGTGGCTTGACATCTTCATATCATCACACGCACAGTTATACTGTGCCATCCCTGTGCTATGGGCTGCCTGTAGAGTGAATTTCACCACTGCCTTTCATGCTCATAGAAAACACTGACAACTACAACATCACATTTGAAGGAGATAGCTACTAAAGATTGTATTGCTTTTTCTTATCTTTCCCACATTCTACTCTAATCCTTAGGGTGAATACAACACATAGAAAATATTTATTTTTGGTGGCTGGGGATCTCTGGGGTTCTCAGGTGTCAGTAGTTTCGTAGTTATGAAGAACTGGATGACAAGGTAGGTTGTGAGATAAGCAACATTCTGCCCACAGATGGAAAGGGTGTGGCACTCAGCACCTTCTGAGCTCTCTCTGCACTAAAAATACACAGCTCACGTTTCTAATCATCAGTCTTGTAGTACCATTCACACACAAAACCAGGACCTCCTAACTACTTGGTAAACAATCTGGTGTTTGAAACCACCAAGTAGATCCAAGAGAATTCTTTTGTTGTTTGCCCTCAAGGTAAACAGTATTGCTAACAGCAACGCTGTGAAAATTCAATACATTGACAGAACAATTTCCTCTTCACAACCTAGAAATTTGGCTGCAGAGACTCTGATATGTCATTACCCAGGTTTCTTCCAGGAGTGTAGGACATTTTCAGTCTGAAGGGAAATGTTTCTATCAACAACTAATAAGGAGACATCAGAGCAACAAATTCCACACATTGCCCAGCAACTTTCCCAGACAGCAGAAATGCCAGAATTTTCTTGCAAGTGTTAAGGTACCTTTAATGATCTTAGCTTTGAAGGCCTCAGGCTTCTGTTTCACAGAAGGCATGACAGCTTCAAAACAGCCCCCCTCCAAGTCGGGATGAGGCCCTGAGTCTGAGAAAGGATGAGATGTATTTTATCACTGATATTGCTTCCAGCAACACTTATATACCCTCCTTTCCTTGTTGTCACCCAGAAGTGACCTCCACCTTCTGAGTTCAAATATAGTGCAGTGTCTCGAAGGGTTGCAACAATTCAGGGAAGGCAGTGCATGAAGTTTTTTCAACATGTTCATGAGGAACTGCTTGACGAATCCACAGCTTGCAGAAATCATTGGAGATCTCACTGGAACTGGACTGGGCCAGAAGCAAGGAGAGGCCCCGCATTGTGGAATTTTTCTTGATTCTTATTGGCTAATGCTCATTTATTTCTAAATCTCAACAGCTCTCAACACTTGACTATTTACACAGCTCTTGTATCAACAAACATTTTCCCCAAAGTGTTGCAGTAATTAACATATAAATAAACCATGTCTTTTCAAAGCTGGTGACATATGTTAGCAAGTGTTTGCCAATACAAAGCTTAGCACAGCAAATACAGGGAGATTCCATTTCTTCATCTTTTCAGGCAGCCTGTTGCTAAGACAGGTCATTAGCAAATTGAAGAAGCTGTAGTTTTGGTCCATATGGCAGGAACTAACAGCTACCAACCACATCCATCTCACCAGCCTAACCAGTGCATTTGCAAGGATTTTCAGGAATGCAGGATGCAAAGTGCATAAAAGCAGTATGCATCCACAGCTGGTGTAAACTGGCATGGTTAGAATTATAGAATAAATTTTTTTAAATGTTAGAAAAGACCTTTGAGATCATCAACTACAACCATAAACCTAATACTGCCAAATCCACCACTAAACCATGTCCCTAAACATCACTTCTATATGTCTTTTAAACACCTCCAGGGATGGCAACTCTACCACTTCCCCTGCTCCAATGATTGATAACTGTTTTGGTGAAGAAATGTTTCCTAATATCCAAACTAAACCTTCCCTGGCACAACTTCTGACCCTTTCCTCTTATTCTAACGCTTGTTACTTGGGAGAAAAGACCACGACCCACCTGGCTACACCCTCCTTCCTTTTTCTCCAGTTTTACTACAAAGAATTTAGTCCTCAATTTTAGCATTGTATCTGTGAAGATCTACATCTGTGTCATGCTGGATTAATGCAGATCATGTCACTGATTAGAGAGCTAGAGGTGTCCTATATGTATAACTTTAAATCTTTTCTGTAAAGAACTACTCCAATGTATAAAATACTACAAACTTTATCCCTTTGCATGTGAAATATTTAATAATATAATATAATGGAGTAGTAGCTTACACTAGATGCAGAGACCACAGACATGGAAAAGAGTACTCAATCTGCAGATCTTCCAATGGAGATGTTGACAAACCTGTAGTGGATTTAAATAATTATTAATTGGCAGATTCTCTTTTCATTGATAGATGCATAGAGATATTCTCTATATCCTATAGATCCAGGGCTCTACACAATGAAAACCTCTGGAATAGCAGTTGAAAAGAAACTTTCCTGAAATAAAAGTCCTTGCATTTTTCCTGTGTTGGCCTGACAGAAACCCAATACAGGTCAATGGAAAGGAGCCAGAAGATTTCAAGAGAGCAGAGAGAGTGGTGGGCCACTTAACAGCAGGAGTACTGCATAAGAAGCCCTAGCTTTAAGTGTGCCTTTCGCAGTGTCCATCCCAAGCTAATGACTGCTTTCATCCACCAGTGGCCACCCCACCCATGCCAATATAATGAATTTTCAATGGTGAAATCCTTACTGCTTTATACCTTTTAAAAAAAGAAGAACCAATCTTAATTCAGATATGACCTCTCAATTCACCTCATTCTAAACAGAGTTACAACCGTACTATCTGGCGTGCTCTGTGTCTAGGTTGGCTTTAAACAAGCCAGAACTGATACCAGTGCATGAGAAAGCTATGTTGGGTCATGTCATACTGACCATACCCAGTCAGGTGTCTGAAAGCCTAAAATCCTAAAGATCTTAGATGGGAATGAGTTCCTGGGCAAGTTTTCCAGCAACCTTTCACCTCGTGCGCCTCTTTGACTCAGTGACATGTGAGTTAACAGAACTCGCTGTCCTGATCCATGATTGCCACTTGCAGAAGCAATGTCTGAATACACCAAATTATCAGATGCTGAAATAAGAATAAGGAACCTAAAGTGAATTGAAGATAGCATTTTGGTGCTGACCTCATAAAAACCTTCCTTTACCGGAGGCATCACGGAAACATATGCCTTTGTTAGCATAACACTTAAGGTACCCCCAGATGCTGCCATCTTCCTCTGGTCAGATGCTCTAGCACACATCTAAGTTCTACTTGGTTTAGGGAACTGAAGCAGGGCTGCTCAGACACCTTCAAAAGCTGGTGTTGAGCCCAAAACATGAACTTTGATTTTAGAACCACTCACCCAAAAATAAACCAGAACTACCCAATTAGAAATAATAATACAAAGCATCTTTTATGCTCTAGCAGTTCAGACGCCTATAAGGAAAGGGAGAGAATTCAGCCCTGTTTATGAATTGTGTCTAACTAATGTCTCTTCATAGAGAGCATTTGAGTTGTTTTGGCAACACAGACCAGAATCTGCCGTTTTTGCTTGACAAGAAATTCACTTCTCTCTTGGTTACAGGCACAGCCTCTCTTACTACCACTTTGCCTCTGGCCCTTTGAATCTTGCTGCTACTGCTCCAAGGATGGTGAGTGGGAATAGCCTGGTGCTTGGACCTGACCTCAGAACACTTCTCAGGGTGAAGAGAGCTGAATCCAGATCTCCCTGTGTCTGAGCACTGGATAATATAAAAAGTAGCCATACCCCTGCCCCCCCTCCAACACACAGCAGCTGCTTTTTAAAAGGAGAAAGTGAATCATTTCCTTGGTACTCAGCTAGATAACTTTGGAGTACATGTTTAGGAAACAGCTTTGGGCTGTGAATCACAGAATATCGGAGGTGGAAATTCTGAGCTGCAGAGGTAATATTGCAGACTCATGTGTCTCAAGGGTGTCCTATAGGAACAGCCCATTTAGGTGCTACTCTGCCCTACGCTGCAATTTCTACCTTTACACAGATCCCCCAAACTGCTGTGCACAGGGTACAGGCTGGTACCATCTGAGGACCTCCTGGTCCTTTTAAAAGCAAATCCTTAAGGTCAGTACAAGGCACCGCAGAGGATATGCATCAGTTGAGGATTCAGGAAAATGGACTCAGAGGAGCATTGTGCCACAGCCAACTGCAAGTGGAAATAAGTGTTACTGACTGACAGACTTGTCATGCAGCCAGGTATAATAAGGTTCTAGCTCCATGTGGAAGTAATGCTTTGTGAATGTTTATTTACTTTCCATTACTTTCAATTTTGATATTCTAGGGAATATTTTGGATGACAAAATGCTTTAGAGAACAGTATTCCCTGAATAACAGAACGGATTCAATTGACAGAACAAATGAACTTGAATACTGAGAGTGAGCAAAAACATAAATAGGCAAGACAGAAAAGTGGTGGGAGGCAGAACAGAGAGACAAGGGAGGGAAATTGCATGCCAAGGTCACAGAGCAAGACAGTAGCTAAGCCAGAAATAGATTTCAGTGCAATAACAGCAAAGGACAGGATTGCTTAGGTTTTGTGTTATTTTTTTAAAGTTTAACAAGTTACATCCTGTTTATTAAGCTTAAACAATTTTTTTTATTTGTTCAGCTGACTGCAATAGCAATTGTAAATAAGACTCAGGTGTCTCTTCAGATCCTAAATATTTCCATCCTATCTTATTCTAAACTATGCAGTGGGAACAATGATTTTATGATCAGAAAGCAGCTAGCAAGAGGTCTTGTTCTGATGTCTTTGAGCCAGAAAAAATCCCCTGGGCTTCAGTGCATACACTGGACAGTTTGCTGTGGGAGATGGTGCCATTGCATCTCGCTAAACTAAGTGGGCAAAACTTGTGAGACTTTGGGTTGGGAACTGGAGCTGATCCAGCCTGTGTTGATCGAGCTCCCTTGGAAAGTCCCAGCATGAGTCAGGGCTCCAGGAGCACTCTGAAGGGACCTGGTCTAGGATGCTGCAAGCCCACCTGCCCCATGGCAGCAATGCTGAAGCCTAATGAGAACGCAAAAGCAAAATAGCAATTACCTCAAATATAGTTTATTTCCAACCTCTTGTTTTCAGATGGGCTGAGTAATATTGTGATCCATCAGCCAGGTATCTCTTTCATTTGAAGAGGGTACTGGAGAAAGAAGAGGAAGATACATCTGGGGATACTACTGATGGAGAGGAAGATGGGGCTCCTAAAACCTGATTCTTCAAAGAACGGGATTAAATCTGCCTTTGAGACAGTTGTGTCTCACTCTTTAGTATCAGTATCTGAAAATGCAGTAGCTGAAAAGGTAAATAGACAAAAACTGGCCAGCAATATTCACTAAAGCTTTTTAAATTATTTCTTAGATATTACAGCAGAGTGAGACCAAGCTCTATCCAATTAATTTCTTCCATTATAAAATATGAAGTTATGTGATTCAGTTTACTGTACTCACCATTAGAATTTTTTGTTCCTTCTTGTAGTAACTGATTTGGGTTTATGTTTTGCCTGATACTACCTACTGACTCCACAGGTTCAGCTGTGCTTGCATCGCTTTGGATGTTGCCTTTTTTTAGTAGCTTCAACTGAAACAATAAATCCAAATAACCATAAATCATGGTGATATTTGGATTTAGATCTGAACTGAATGCTACAGAGTCATCTCTTGAAGATGGGCATGCAGACTAGCTTCCCTTCCTCAAAAAAATCCTTGCAGTTTCATGAACATTGTGACACCATGGTCTTAAAGAACATTTTTAAGCTGTTTCAGTGAAACATAGAGGTTTTTCAGTATATGCAAAAAATATCATCTTGCTTCCATTTAATTGCTGAACCATGAATTCTGTGGGTCTAATTTCACATACTCCCACATTAGAAAATGTACCGTATAATCTCTCTTCATCTCAGCTTCTCCATCAATCAACTGGGAATAATAGCAGCAGATTTAGGAGTACTATGGACTTTAATTAATATGTGTACAGCATGTTCAGATCCCCAAAGAATACGATGCTTTAGAACATCAAAGAATAAACAATTACATTCTTTGTCTTATGTCCTGGAGTCAAGATACTTTAAGCTCCAGACCTATAAGGGATACAGAAGGAATCCCTGTGCAGCTCTATATAAAATCAAAATGTGCCTTTGCCAACAAAGCAATATAAAAGAAATTCACAAGCACGTATTTCCTATATTCTTAGTCTGAGAAAAGATTTCTGCGTGTTTTCCCACTCCCTTTTCTATCTCTAATCCTACTGTTTCTGAAATGTTTAGCTCTGGACTACAACAGAGTAATTCTCATTAGCTTCATAATGCCAAGGAGTGGTGTCTAAGTTTCTCACACTAATGTCACCAGCACAGGCACTACCCATCTGATAAATCTCAGCTGTTCTCTGGGTGACCCAAAGATCTGCCTGTACTCCCTACAAATACAGAATATATCCTTGTAGCAAAGCCAGTAAACCAGCTTTGGAGCAGTCACACTGCAGTGCCCCCCGAAATTACAAGGCAGTCACTAGTGCTGACCTTTATTCTCACCCTGCTGGTCCTTCATACGACAGCAGGCTCTTTCCTAGTGAAGAAAACGTTTGGCTTCTGACCCTGCCAAAGGTTTGGAAAGCTACAGGAAGACCATAGCTACTTCTGGTGATTTTACTCTTACACTTCCTACAAAATGGGAGAGTTTTACTCCTGAAATGACAGGTACCCTAAAGCACTACTTCCTTCTTCCACCCACCCATCTCCAACTCCCTAAACAGAAGTGTAAGATAAAATGTCATTTGACTCAGGAGAGCATTTTTTCTTTGAGAAATGGGAATGAGGCAGAAAGCAAAAGTAAGAACCCCTGAAATTCTATAGTTAAAGTAAACCTATAGACGAGATATCATACATGCACAGAAATGACGGAGTGTATCTATATGTAGATACTGATGCATCCTGTGCTGATTTTGACTGGGATCACAGAATCATAGGGGTTGGAATGGAACTGCAGGGATCATCAGGTCCAACCCCCCTGCCAAAGCAGGTTCCCTAGGACAGGTCTCACAGGTCAGCATCCAGACGGGTCTTGAATATCTCCAGAGAAGGAGACTCCACCACCTCCCTGGGCAGCCTATTCCACTGCTCTGTCACCCTCACTGTGAAAAAGTTCTTCCGCATGTTGGTGCGGAACTTCCTGTGCTCCAACTTGCAGCCATTGCCCCTAGTCCTGTCCCCACAGACCACTGAAAAGAAGCTGGTGATTTCCCGCTGTGTCCCACACTTGAGATATTGATAAACATTTATAAGATCCCCTCTCAAGTCTTCTTTTCTCAAGGCTGAACAACCCCAGTTCATTCAGCCTTTCCTTGTAGGGGAGATGCTCCAGGCCCTTAATCATCTTCATAACCCTCCACTGGACTCTTTACAGGAGACCCCTGTCTTTTTTATACCAGGGAGCCCAGAACCGGACACTGGGCTGATATGTTAATTTTCTCCACAATAGCTAGTACAGGGCTGTGGTTTGGATTTGTGCTGGAAACAGGGCTGATAACACAGGGATGTTTTTGTTCCTGCTGCTCAGGGCTTACACAGAGCCAGGCCTTTTCTGCTCCTTACCCCACCCCACCAGCAAGGAGGCTGGGGTGCACAAGATGCTGGGAGGGGACACAGACTGGACAGCTGACCTCAGCTGACCAAAGGGATATTCCAGACTATGTTGCATCACGCTCAGCAGAAAAAGTTGGGGGAAGAAGAAGGAAGAGAGGGACATTTGGAGTGATGGCATTTGTCTTCCCAAATCACTGTTACATGTGATGGATCCCTGCTGTCCTGGATAAAGCCGAACATCTGCCTCCCATGGGAAGTGAGGAATTAATTCCTTGTTTTGCTTAGCTTGTGTGTGCAGTTTTTGCTTTACCTGTTAAACTGTCTTCATCTCAACGCACGAGTTTTCTCACTTTTGCCATTCCAACTGCCTCTCCATCCCACCAGGGGAAGGGCTGAGTGGTTGTGTGGGGCTTGGTTGCTGGCTTGGGTTAAACCATGACAAGTCCGTAGACACCAAGAGGCAGAGTGTTCAAGAGTTGTGTATTAATCCCATACAAATTCTCAATTATAAGTGATTTTTATCACACAGTTGATTCCACTGCTGAAGATACTGTGTCTGTGAGCTCAAAAATGCCATATATGGTCTGCCTAGAAAACCTACAACCTGCAGCCCGGCTTTGGTTCAAGGGAGAGCTTCTTAAGGGGCTGTCTGCTGTTGACAGTTGGGATAATGGCTCATTAAGTAGTAAGGATGTTTGTTTTCTTTATGAAAGAGTATAGTGGAACTTGACTTAATGCCCTGAAAACATACAAAATATTTATTGGTTTATTTATTTATTTATTTATTTTTACTTTCTTTCTATTAGGGACAAATTCTAGTGATTTGTTTAAGAACATATAAGTTCATTTAGGGGCGAAAGACTCAGATCTTCAAATTTTTTCCTTGCATATACATCATTTGAGAACTTCGTATGGTGACAAGTGTGTTCCCTATTCATGAGCAAAGCTACATTTCCCAGATACTGTGAATACTGACTAAGATGCCTTATCATGTTCAAGGCTTTCAGTGGAACACTGAGGAGTTTTTTATTCTGTCCTTCTTACAACTTCCCAAATGCTTAAGAAAAATCACATGCTTTATGACCACTAAAGTTGTCATTACTCTCTGAGCTCTGTAGCCGAGACAGCAAGTTTCCAATTTATTTTTTAAAATGTTTTATTTTTTACAGGCTTAGGCTTTCCACTGATAACTCTCCCTAGTTTCGTTTTCACATTTTTCTGCCTCCTGTATTCAGTGGCTGCAGAGGCAGGGAAAGGCAGCCACAAAGCCAAAGAGAACTCTAAAGGTCATACAGGATTAGCATAGAGCATTTTTGAGTCTGCAGGCTGGACTCTGGGCTGGTGCAAATCAGCAAAGCTTGACTAGCCAAGGATGTGCAGTTTGAGTTTGCAAGGCAGCAAAAGTCTCCGGGAGACTAAAATACACCTGGCACCTGCACAAAGGTATTCTTCAAGGGAATAAATCTTGTCTGTCTGGGGCTGGAATTTCTGAAGGGGGAGAGAAATGCTGTGGGAGTGAGGACGTTGCACTGGGAGGTTCAGTCACTCATGGTAGATAAAGAAACGGGGAATAACATACAGCAGGGTTGAGTTTTCCATTTTTTCACTCACAGGAGGGATTATAAGGCTGTACCTCTCCTGTCCCTTGCCTCCTTCTTTTCTCCATACCACTGTCTCTTTCCATTCCCAAACCTTAAACCCAGTCATCACTTTTTCCCTGCTTCAGTGAGACAGGGTTGTAGGTCTTCCCCACCCCTGAACTTTCTCTCTTATGGCCCCCATCAGATGTTCCTTGATTTCAGAGGAACATATGAACACATTAGAAGAGAACAGTTTCTCTCATTTTCCTGTCTACAACAATTTGGAGAGTGCTGATTTCCAGCACTGGGATTGCAACTAGATGTTCTCTGCACTCTGGTTGTGCCTCTGTGGTGCAAAACTCAGTCTCCTGGTGACTATAGGAAAGGTCGAGGACAAACCTTGACCTTGTGATGGATATAGAGATCACTGGAGACTGAAGAGGCCTGAGACTGAAGAGGCCTGAGAATCCTCTGTGGATTAAAAGACTAGTCAGGTGTTATGACTGAGGGGAAGAAAGGAGGAGCAATACTCTCAGCCAGGACATCAAACACAAGTGACTACAAAGAAATAAAACTACCCTGTGGCTCTTATTAACCTTAGTCCATACTGTTCTCCAAAACCTGTGAATGCTTCTATTAAGTTATAGAAAGAACACTTGAAGATCTGTCCATTGCTTGTAATTCTCTATGGTGTGGCTTTCTGTAGAAAAGGGTATCACAGAATCACAGAATCACAAGGTTGGAAAAGACCTTTGAAGATCATCAAGTCCAACCAATCCCATCCTAAGCTAAACCAGGGAAGGTGACTCAACCACATCCCTGGGCAGCCTATTCCAGGCCCCATATGATTTGCCCTCCAGCTCCTTCACCAGCCTGGTTGCCCTTCTGCGGACTTGCTCAAGGACCTCTTCTTACGGAGAGGAGCCCAGAACTGGACACAGTACTCGAGGTGTGGCCTCACCAATGCTGAGTACAGGGGCAGAATTATCTCCCAATTGAGCTATTTTTGGAATGTGAAGCTGAGGGACTGGTTCATTTCGAAGTTTCATTGAAAGAACTTTTAGGACAAATGAAGAAACCAGAAGGAACCAGACTCTGGACAGCATTCACTCATCTGGGAGGCTTCAGGAATTCAGATATGAGGTTGTTGTGATGTAGTGTGTTTTCTTTTGCATAAATAAACTTTGGTGTCAAAGTTGTGAAAGATGGGAAATGTGACAGTCACCTTTCAACACGGTTCAGGGATAAGTTTGCCATGATTCATGGGCAAATCAGTAGGAACTACAAGTAGAGCTGTAGACGAAAATAGGACAGAGCTATCAAGCATAGGGAAAGGACACTCCAGTTAAAATAATGATGTTTGAATTTAGAAAAGCTTTTCATAAGGGCCTTCATTACAGTCTTTAAGAAAGTAAATTGTCACAGGACAATGGAACAAATCATCCTCACAATTTCAATTGATTTAAAAGATGAAAAGTTAGCAATGTTGCAGAACTGAAGGAAGTTCACAGTGGAAATCCATAGAGAGCCATGCTCTTAAAACACATAAAAGCCAGTAGATAAAGAGGGTGAGAAGCTGTGTGGCAAAGCCTTCAGTTGATAAAAACTTGTCCAGCTTAATGAAAACTGCAAGTAACTGGGAAGTTATAAGAAGATCTGGAAAGACTCCGTGACTGGGAGATAAAATGGCAGTGCAGATACAGTATGGACAGAAATTATATCTGCATGGTACTGGATTCTACCTTAGTACTTCTCACTCATGGTAAGGATCTGGCAACTACTGAGTGCAATTCCTAGTAAAACAACTTTCCCTTGCTCAAGGGCAGTCCAAATTTGAGCAGGGAACTACCAAAAGGATAAAGGCAAAACATAAAACATCTATATGCTCTATATAAATTCACAGGATATAAATTGATGAAAAGCCTTTGGCCCCAGTGTCTAGTTCTGGTGGCCCCATTCTTTTCTTATTTACAGTCATTGTGAGCAATGTGTTATTAAGGTAAATGGACTTTTGTTTTGACCCTGAGGAGTGGCTTTTGTGTTAAGCAACACCACTAACAGCGGTTACACATTTGTTCGAAGTCCATATCCCAAGAAAAAAATTACAGTTAAGAATAAGACAGGGATTAGATATTGACAGCCAGGCACGATGACATAAGTTTTGCAGAATGAGTGATTTTTGAGTATCCCAAGTAACCTTGTGTTCTAAGGGAAGGTTTTTCACTGGTATTGTAAATTAGACCCCCTATCAGGTCCCTCAGGCTGGACAAGCACAGACACTGATTATTTTGAGCACTTCAGTCACTGGATACATTATTACTGACAATACAATCTTTTAAATTGTTTTCTAGACCCCTCAATTTTAGGATATTCTGTTTTCTTCCCTGTTGCTGAAAGACATTTCTAATCAATATCCAGGTTTGTTGATTTTTTTTCTTCCCTCCTATGTTGATTTACTCGTACCATTTAGAAAATGCAGCTATGCTTCATCAGTGATTTACAAGCATATTAGCTATCCTTACCCCAACCATTTCAAACACAGTTCACTGGCACTCCTAAGAATGTAAGTAATTTAGTCTCCATTTTATAATAAGACAAGGATGGCCACAGGCTCAGAGTTTAACATATTCTTGAAGGGATGCTAGAGCCCAAGTCTGCCTGGGCAATGCACTGCTAGACCTCAGGCTGCCTGAGTGGGAATTTCAGGGACAATGAGGAGCACAGCATGGTTGTGTGGACTTTGGAGGTCGCCACTCTTCAGTGTGGGGTGACACACAACCCCATACAGACTGAGCTCTGCCCTTTATTAGACTTCTTACTGCTCTCCCAAACAAAGGCACCTGGATATGATGAAATACGCAGAGTCTTCATGGCCAAGGGCTGTGAGAAACACAATGAAGCCATGCACAATGCAGAGTGGAGCCCACATCTCCAGGGTTTAGGTGACACAAAGGACAACAGACAGCAGAGACAGGGCACATGCAGGGCAACAGATGCACATCAGACGCAGGGCATGCATGCAGGCACAGACCTGCTCATGTTATTGGGGCTGCTGAACTCTCATGGATGTTCTGATCGCCTTTGGGCAACAAAACTGTAGGATCCTCAGAGGGGAGGAGTGGATGAAAAGCTGGGAGGAGTGGCTGACACGCAGGAACACTACGCTGCCATTCAGCAAGACCTGGACAGGCTGGAGAGCTGAGCAGTAAGAAACCAAATGAGGTTTAATGAAAGCAAGTGTAGAGTCTTGTACCTGGGAAGAAATAACCACTTGTATCAGTACAGGCTGGGGGATGACCTGCTGGAGAAGAGCTGTGGGGAGAAGGACCTGGGGGTCCTGGTTGATGGCAGGTTGGCCATGAGCCAGCAGTGTGCCCTGGTGGCTAAGAGAGCCAATGGGATCCTGGAGTGCATCAAAAGGAGTGTGGCCAGCCGTTCAAAGGAGGTGATCCTCCTCCTCTACTCGGCCCTGGTCAGGCCCCACCTAGAGTATTGTGTCCAGTTCTGGGCTCCCCGGTATACAAAAGACAGGGATCTACTGGAAAGAGTCCAGAGGAGGGTTACGAAGATGATTAAGGGCCTGGAGCATCTCCCCTATGAAGAAAGGCTGAGTGAGCTGGGACTGTTCGGCCTTGAGAAAAGAAGACTTGAGAGGGGATCTGATCAATATTTATAAATATCTGAAGTGTGGGACACAGGGGGAAATGGCCAGCCTCTTCTCAGTGGACTGTGGGGACAGGACAAGGGGCAATGGCTGCAAGTTGGAGCACAGAAAGTTCTGCACCAATATAGGGAAGAACTTCTTCAAGGCAAGGGTGACAGAGGGGGTTGTCCAGGGGGGTTGTGGAGTCTCCTTCTCTGGAGATACTGAAGACCCATCTGGACACCTACCTGTGCTACCTGTCCTAGAGAACCTGCTTTGGCAGGGGGGTAGGACCTGATGATCTCTGGAGTTCCCTTCCAACCCCTACAATTCTGTGATTCTGTCTTTTCTGTCAGGTCAGCACGTTTTCATGTGGGTGGGTGGCAAGCTGAGCCTCTGGGAATCCCCCTTCCTGTTTATCTCCAAGGGAGGCATGGCCATCGGATGCCTGTTTGGTGGGAGACAGATTAAACTCTTAAAGATCTGCCCTCACTTTTTCAAGAATAAAACATTGCTGTATTATGGTGAGAAGAGCAGCAACAGTTTGGCTTCTGTTTTTACACAGACCGTGAACAGCAATTCTGCTGTGCAGAGCGCTCAGCTCATTGCATCTTCCACCCAACACCTTTCCCTCAGGGCTCATCGGCAGGGTGTCAGATCCATGTCTCCCAAGCCAATGCTTAAGACTCGCTGGCACTGCCTGGAGAGCTCTATCTGAAAGGGTAGTTCCTCTTGGCAATAGCAATCGTGTCAGCCCCAGCCCCTCACCTCTGGAGCTGAAATTATCCTACAGAAATGTCACTGCAGCAGCTATGCACAGACAGCTCTGCCCCTCCCCTGTCAGTCATATCTATCTGCAGGCTGCCTCTGCATTTTTCATCTCCCTTGCAAGTTGAGGGAAAAGAAATAACATAGCTCAGCTGTTTCTGTCTGTAGGCATTTAAGCTGGTAAGGCTCAGCTGTATAAATCTTCCCAGCTGTGAGAACCTCAGTGCTTTTATTCCCATGATAAAGCCTTTGGCTCTAAATGTGTTTCAGGGATATTCAAAGTGGAAATCTTTCTCTCCATCTGGGGAATTGCTTGGTGTCGACTGACAAGGAAATGGGAGGTCAGTAGCGTTAAAAAAGAAAAAAATAAAAGAACCCTGGGTTATAGAATTAACTTTATACTAAACCCCAGTGTGTGTTTTGGGAGAGGAGGGGAGGCATGGGCATGGGGGATGGGATGTTGGGCTTGCGCAGAGTCTTTCATTGAAAAACTAATGCAGCTGTCCCCACGGCACTGTACTGCTAATATCTAGCATTTTCCTGCTCTGATGGAAAAGGAAGACCGATACTTTCCCTTATAGTAACCTTTGCTGATTAATCAGTGTAGTGACATTGAAGTCATTTCCAGTGGGAAATGATTGCTGTCGCTCTCAGACACAATATGGAAATAAGATGCCATG
This sequence comes from Zapornia atra, assembly GCA_013400835.1. Taxonomy (NCBI): domain Eukaryota; kingdom Metazoa; phylum Chordata; class Aves; order Gruiformes; family Rallidae; genus Zapornia; species Zapornia atra. The sequence continues at coordinate 196,427 of VZTU01007454.1, read as the reverse complement.
GTGACAGCAACTGTTTTGAAGGGCTGGCAAGGAAATCCAGATCAAAGATCAATGTCTGGCAGGCAAAGTGTTCACTTAAAGTCACGGAGAGAAGTGTTTAGGCATGGAGGTTTCTCCTAAAACTGACAGAATTTAGGCAACAGCTGAACAATGTTTAATAAAAACCTGGAGTCAAGGAAATTTTCATGCCGCAGGTTGGCTTAAAACCCAGGGCTCCGACTTGCTGCTGAACATGAGCATCTCCAGATCTGAAGGGTATTTCAAAGGTCAGCTGCTTAGACAGGTAAAGCAATATCCTTGCAACCAGGATTTGGCTTCCATTCCAGGTTCTGCCAAGGACTTCCCGTTGGCACCCTTGGACATGATCCCAGTTGCTTTTTCTGCCTCAAATTCTCACCTGTAAACTGAGCAATAAGCCTTTCCCCTCTCCAAGGGTGTTGTAATGATATCAAAATGCCCAGTAAATGGAACACTAAGGTAATGAGCTGAGATGGGTTTGAGATGCCTTTGTTCTTTAGACTCAGTTCATTAAAGAAAGATGTCCCATTGGCATATAGCTCTTAATTTTTTTCTTAGTGAGTGCCAAATGAGCTCTATTTTGGATGCAGTTTATACCTGAAAGCAATTCTGGTCCATCCAACAAAGTTTTATTCTTGGATCCCTGGAAACAGAGTCATATTTTCTACTTCTTCACCATCCCAGTAAGATCACCCATTTGACAGATTGGATAACCTGGTGCAATCCCTGTCCTCCAGACAAGCTTTGAACTGTGTATGAAAGATAAGGGAAGTCCCAGTTTGGGAGAAAAAACATGCAGAAAGGTAATAGCCTACTGTCATATTTCATCCTAACCATGTAACTGAGTTTCCCAGGCTCATAATATTCTGAAAGGATGACTTTTTTAAATAATAATAATAAATTAAAAAATCGCCTTGATCTAAAGAGTGATATATTGTCAGCATTAGTGATACTTTAATGATAAATCTCACCTGGGAATAAATACATGGGTTTAAATAATACACAGAGATATCAAGAAAGCAGAAGCAATTGAAGCATCTACCATTTCCCCTGACTCCCATATTTTTAGGAGGTAAATGAAAGCAAACCAAAGCAAAACATTGTGGTCATGAAACAATATGGCACCAAAAGCAAGGAGCTGCAAAAAATGGTTTACATGTGAAACACCATCTGATTTTCACCAGCAGAATGAGAATTTGTTCTCATGCTGTTCTGCTCATGTAGGCCCCAGCCAGTAAGATAAATATTCTGATATCTGGGGATAAATTTGATTATTTTACATTTCCACTGAACTTACATACTCAAGGAATGCAGCTTCTTGCCTGTCCATTAGCAGAACTTGGATGGTCCATGGCTGCCTGTGGTGAGACCTCTGAGGAATCAGTTGAGAAGACAAAAGAAGGGCAACCTCTTAAAACCAGACACCAGTGTAGTCAGATGGTGTGTGGACAAGAAAAGCCTGCATTAGGACCCCTGGCACTCAGAAGGCCTCAGTTACACAGGTACAAAGAGGAATGAACCAGGAAGAGGGATGAGGTTGTCTTGGTAGGAAATTATAATTGATATAATGAGTCAGAGTCTAGGCTTCACGATGGATGTCTCACTTCTAAGACACTTAATAAGAAAAATGTAAGCTTCATGAACTGTTGGGATGTCCTCTTAGAATGTTGCTTACAAGTCAGCTGGGAACCCTGAAGAGGGAATTTTACTCACCACAAGGAAGGCCGGAGAGTCTACAGATGACTATTTCCCTCCCTCCAAAAGAAAAAGAAGAAAAAAAATGTATATCATAAAGCATTAGGACTTGAAATGCTGTTGGCTCCAGTCCATGAGTTACCTCTGTAGGGGACAAATCAGTCCACTTCTCAGTGTGACTTACCCAGCCTTTTTTCTGTCTTGCTCTTTGAGACTCGGTGGCCCAAATCCTCAAATTTATTAGTGCACATCACACCCATTGATGTGATTTGTGATAATTGATTTAAGTGGGAAATGGCAGTTAAATCCTTCTGGTGATAGAAGCCAAGCTCTTTTAGACAAAATATGGTAGCATAAAGAGTATCTACCACAATGTAATATTGAAGGATAATCTTTTCACTATATTTGTAATGGATGATGTGTTTCCAGTAGCCCTTCCTATGTTCACCTCTTTTTTTCTCACCTGTTATGTCACATGGATGATGACCATCAATCACTATGAATCATGTGCCAGTACAGCTTTTGCCAGTGCTGAGAAGTCTGTGCATTAAAACTGACAGAAAGTAAATTAATGACCTACAAGGAACAAGCCACAATTACAGCATTCCAGAAGTATTATAGAAAAAACTAATTAAACTGACTGCCACACACCCAGGACAAGAAACCGGGAAATGTGCCAAAGAGTTCCCAAAATAGCTCCTTTTAAAAATATGACTTTATTTTTTTTTTCCTCCTCTTTTCTTCTTTAAATCTTTTTTCTTGGTTAGTAGTCAACTTCACCCTTATAATAATTCCAATTGTTATTACTGTGCAACATTATTTATGGGGGACACCTCCCTTACTTCCCTCCTCTTCGCAGACACCCTGGCACTCATCCCAGTGTAAACGCATCCACGCACCACCACTTTTCCTCCAAGCACCACAACAAATCCTGCAATTTAAGGTTACTGTCCTGCACACAGAACAGTTATTCCCCATCAAAATCCAGCGCATCTCATGGGAGAGCAGAATGCATCTGATCCTATTGAAGCACAACTCCTCTGCTAGCACTTGGGGGCTGGCTGGACCTCAGCTTTGTCACAGTATGGCCATCCTTACCATCTTGTTAGAGAAATAAGGAGCAAGGTGGAATGTTGTCAGGAACAATGAAAAAGAAGGTGAAAGAGTACAAACAAGTCCAGTGAAAACTGGCTGGAGAGAGATGACAAACAAGTCATAGCCAAGAGGAAGGAGTTTCCTCTTGCTCAGGTGCCAGTGCTAGATCTGTGTGCAGCACCTGTCTCTGTCCCAGATTTCTTGTCTGCGACATTGGAAGACTGACACCTTCTGTATGTCAGTCTACCACTTAGAAAATTTTTCTATCCAGGCCCACAGTCTTTCAGGATAATAATTTTTTTTTGTTATCCATATATGGAACATCAATCTAAATTCCTAAAGTTCTTTAGGAATATAAGTTATATAATGTCTCTTTGTGGCTCCACTAATTCTTTATTTGCACTTGCATTGGGCATGGCTGAGATGGAGTGAATTTTCCCCACAGGACCCTCACAGAGCTGGGCTGTGTATCAGGAACCAGCAAGGTGTGGATAACACTCTGGTGTTTTGGCTACTGCTGAGCAGTGCTGGCACACATCAGGGCTGTGTCTCTCTGACATCTCTCCCTCCTCAGCAGTAGGGTGGGGGTACACAAGATCTTGGGAGGGGACACAGCCGGGACAGCTGACCCCAACTGACCACAGGGATAGTCCATTCAGTATGACGTCTGCTCAGCAACAAGAAGCAAAGAGATGGGGAGAGGAAGTGGAGGGGCATTTGTTTTTTATGACATTTGTCTTCAAGAGCAGCTGCTACGTGTACTGCAGCCCTGCTTCCCGGGAAGTGGCTGGCCATCACCTGTTGATGGGAAGTAGAGAATAACCTTCTGGTTTTGTCTTTGCTTTTGCACATGGTCTTTTGCTTTTGCTGTATTAAACTGCCTTTACCTTGACCCACAAGCTTGGGGTGTTTTTTCCATGCGATTTTTCTCCACTTCCTGACCTGCTTAGGGAGGGGAGTGATAGAGCAGTTTGGTGGGCCCCTGGTGTCCAGCCAGCCACAGCACTCTAGAACTCAAAATGCCATGAAAATAAATGTCTTTGGTGTAACTAGATAAACAAATGTATAAACCCCTCTAAATATGCCCTAAGTGTTCGTGGTTAATTACAATCTGCAGCTGGAGCGTTGTTATGCAGTGAATGGGAAATTCAGGAGTTATTCCTACATCCTACATCCCAGCTGGCAAAGTGTACCTCATCTCCAAGCTCATGTAGTTAGGAATTCCTTCTCTAAAAACACTGTAGTCCTCAAATGTGTTTATTTGTTAGTGTCTGAGATTAATATGAGCTAGTAATACGCTCCATCCCTTTATCTTCAACAACCTTATGCTGATATATGCAAAAGAAACCCCACAGAGAGGGAGAGTTATAAAACAGATGTTACATCCTAATGAAGATTCCTATTTGCAGAAGACAAATCTTGAGGAATAGAGCTGTCTAAACAATCTGGGAGCTGGATGCATCATTTTGCCTTGACTTCAGGAAGATAGAAACCTCCTTAAAAGAAAACAAGTGAAAGAAATCTACAGTGGGTATTTACTATATGTTCTTCCTCAAATGTAATATCTAGTCCTCACGCATTAGATTTAAAAGGAATAAATTACATTTATTTTCACCATCTAGTGTGACCAGTGGTAAAATGTATTTCAGAAGAGCTAACAGCCCCATACTTCTGTTCCCTGGGGACTGATGGTCCTGACACAGGCAAGCATCTTCATTCACGTAAACACATAATTCTCATGATTGCACACTGCAGATCCCCCATGCAGGACGAGAAGTTCCCCGAGTGTCATCAAGCCCTTCTTTGCTAAACTGGAAGGGCCGGCTGGGAAGTGAGCAGAAGAGAGATATTAATTATAGAGCCAAATTTTCCAATGGCAACTTTTAACCAGTTTTTACCAGGAAGCAGCAGGATCCCAGAGGCTGTGACACCAGGTACTTCATCCTTCTGTTTCTTTGTAGTCAGTACTAGGTAGAGGAGTACTTGGATTCCCTAATCCCTCCTTGTGGGCAGCTGCTGTGTAACTCATGCTAGCAGAAGTGGAATCCTTTTATGTAGTGAAAGTTTCCTTATTTATCATCCATAAGAGATTAATCTCTTTTTTTCCCTTGTTGAATCAATCTGTAATAACCCTTTCATTTTTTATGGGAAAAAAAAAAAAACAGTTTCAATCTGAAACTCTGCCCACATCAGGATACGGATCCAGCCTGATAATTTATGTTAAGCCCCAATGTTGTTGTTGTTCAGCTCAAGTGACTTAGGACCCTGCCTCTCAGTTGTAACTTAAGCATTTGGGAATTCTATTCAGTGGAAGTCTCAGACAGCCATGAGCTAGATGACCATTTGGAAATCACTTGATTTAGGTGTCAGGGTAACTTTTGAAGATGCTCTCCTTATTTTTTTAATTTAATGAGGTCCTGAGAATAGGCTAGGAGAGGATTGAAGAGAACTCAGCCCTTATATCTGTTTTATGCTAAATATTGTACTTCTGAGCCTTTTTCTCCAAAAGATACAATTTGTTGGCCCAAGATACACTCATCAACCTCAAAAAAGTTTGCTTATGCGTGAAGAGCAGTAGCAGTTGTGAGGATGAAATTCCTAATCCTTTATTCAATAGATTCAGGGCACAGTGAACTAAATGCCATTTCTCCAGGCTTTAAACATATATGCACTTAAATCAGCCTTTTGGGATATAGGAGTGTCTGTGCTGGGAGTTCGCCTGAAGTTTAAAGCACTAAAATAGCATTTCAGACATAGCATCTGACTTCAGAAAAATTGTGACCATAGGATTAACTATTGCTCACCCAAATTTCCAGCAGCATAGTATCCTTCTCTCTTTGGTGGAAAGAGGAGTGCTGTTGGGACAAAGGAGTGCTCAAAACTCTATGGTCAAGCCAGCAATGAATTTGAGCTCTGCCTTTTGCATCTTATAGCTCTAATTTTCAGCATTAAGGAGAACCTCCATCAGCAGTAGGATCACTATGAGTCAGGGATGAATATATACACCTATTCTACATCAGTGGTCTGCATCTTTAGGCAGTTGACATGTACTTGCACAGACTCTTGCCATCTAAACTGACCCCTGTTTCCCAGTCCTGTTCTCCTCATATGCAAAATGCAAAACATTTGACACCCTTGTCTCTAAATAAGAGAGGTATGGACTTAACAGACAGAGCACCAGGTAATTGAGGGACTGGCTGTACGGTCACAGTGAAAGAGTTGTGGTCAGTGGTCCAGTGTCCAGTGGAGACCAGTGATAAGTGGTGTTCCTCAGAGGTTGGTATTGGGACGGGCGCCATTTAACATCAGTGAAATGGACAGTGGAATCAAATGCACCTTCAACAAATTTACCAATGACACCATGTTGTGTGGTGTAGTCAACGTGAGGAGGGAAGGGATGACACCCAGAGAGAACTTGACAGGCTTGAGAGGTAGGCCTCTGTGAACCACATGAAGTTCAACAAGGCCAGGTGCAAGGGGTCGGGGCACATGAGTCAGGGCAATCCTAAGCACAACTACAGACTGGGAGGAGAATGGATAGTGAGCAGCCCTGAGGAGAAGGACTTCAGGGTGTTGATTGATGTAAAGCTCAACATGAGGCAGCAAGATACATTTGTAGCACAGATAGCCAACTGTGTCCTGGGCTGCATCAAAAGCAGCACAACCATCAGGCCAAGGAAGACGATTCTGCCCCTTTACTCTGCTTTGGTGAGTCCCCACCTGCAATACTGCCTCTAGCTCCAAGGTCCCCAAGATAACAAGGACATGGAGCTGGTGGAACAAGTCCAGGAGGAGGCCACAAAGATGATCACAGGGCTGGAGCACCTCTGCTATGAAGACAGGATGAGAAAGTTGGGCTTGTTCAGCCTGGAGAAGAGAAGGATCCTAGGAGACCTTATAACAGTCTTCCAGTACTTAAAGGGGGCCTACATAAAATCGGAGTGGGACTGTTTAAAAGGGCATGATAGGACAAGGGGTAATGGTTCTAAACTGAAAGAAGGTAGATTTAGATTAGACATTAGAAAAAAAATCTTCACTCTGAGGGTGGTAAGACGCAGGTTTCCCAGAGAGATCATGGATGCTTCATCTCTGGCAGTGTTCAAGGCCAGGTTGGATGGGTCTTTAGGTAACCTTGCCTAGTGGAGGGTGTCCCTGCTGATGGCAGAGGTGTTGGAACTATGTGATCTTTTAGGTGCCTTCTAACCTAAATCATTCTGATTCTATGATTCTAGGAGTGTATTATTTGTGCTGGCTGGGATGTATATGGACAAAACAGATAATCAGGAAGATGCTGGGCTGTCTGACCACAAGGGATAAAGACAAAACTAAAACGTATTTTAGTCCTCATACTTTGAAAACTGATTAGTCCAGAAAGGGCAACTCTGAATTGATATTTCATAGTAGTGATGATCACATTTAACCCCATTAGTCATCCTGATTTGTTTAACTTTTGCATCATGCTGGACAAAAAACATTCAAGAGACACAATCAATATGTTTCTTTTAACATAGAGTGTGGTCTTTCAGTTCATAATGACCTAAAATGCTAACATCCAGATTTACACAGAATCACAGAATGTTAAGGGTTGGAAGGGACCTCTGGAGATCATCTAGTCCAACCCCCCTGCTAAAGCACGATCATCTAGAGCAGGCTGCATAGGACTGCATCCAGATGGGGTTTGAATATCTCCAGAGATGGAGCTCCACAACCTCTCTGGGCAGCCTGTCCCAGTGCTTTGTCACAGTAAAGAAGTTTCTCCTCATGTTTAGGTTTAATATAATCCAAGTTTTTATTTTTCTTTGCACAGATAAGCAGAATGGGCAACTCCTGGTTTCAGCACTAATAGAAGCAGGATTTAAGTCATCCTGCCAATACAATAAATATTATTTCGTGTATCACAGTGCACCCAGTGGCACCACAGATAGCTGATCGATCCTCTGTACCTAAAAGGTTGAAGCAGGGTTATTTGCCAGCATCAGTTAAGCAAAACAATAGTTATCATTGGGAAAATATTAAACGCTTTCTGTTCTGCTGTTATGCCTCGTCACAGCCTTTTTTCAGTCAGGTTACTGTGCTCTCACCTGTCATTAAACATGTTCTTGCGTTTTCTCTTTCCATCTCTTTTTCTCTCTTTCATCTCATGAAAACATGTCTTTGTCAGTGACTTTGGAAAACCTTGCAGCTTTTTTTCTTATTCTGAGGTAAAGCCACCACACCAGCTCACAGAGGAACCCATTTCACTTTTCTCTAAGACACTGCCATTGTTTGGGTCTGTAAAACACCCTTTTTCTCAAAGTTTGTGCAGCCAGCAGCTGTTGTGCTGTTTCATTTGGCTCTTTGTAATTTTGATTTTGGGTAAAACTGGAATTTTTCTCTTGGACAATGCTGCAGGGGGAGAAAGGGAGCAAAATTTCAGAAAGAGAAAAGCCTGATGGTCAATAAATAATGAAAAACATCAATGCTACCAGTGATGCAGCTGAAAAGACGTCATGAATCAATGAGTCAGCTGGACAAAGGCGTGTTGAGAGCTAGGAGTCAGGGAAACATGTAGACATTTGGCAAATCTAATGAGGTCTAATAACAGATATATTTAGCAGAGCTGCGCAAAGTGAAGGATGATTCTCATAGTCAGGTTAACCCTTTGTCAATGGCAGGCACATTGCCAGTCATCTTTCTTATCACTGTCTGAGATACTAGGTAGGAAAAGTCCCATCTTCTCATGGAGAGAAACATGCAAATAGGTGGCTAAACAGTCACTTTTCTATTCCTCCCTTGAATTTGTGGGAGTGAAACCCACAAGAACAATTGTGTAAACTACTCAGTACAAAATTATTTAACCAGACTCAGAAAACCCCCAGTATTTGTTCTAAGAATGACTATGTTTTTATGCCTCAGCAGAACAGACAGGAGAGTCTCTTTTTCTTACTACCACACAGAAAGCCCAAACCCAGACCTGACGGTGCAGGTTTCATGGAAGCAAGCCAGGATCAGTAACTATCAGTGCCATTCAAAGGAGTAGGACAGACCAGAATCATGAAAATCCAGCTTTATGATCTCCACAAATGACCAAGACCACACACACCCGGGACAAGCCTACTATCTGGGAGGTTCTTGTACCAGAGACAGAAAAGTGGACTGTACTGAGCCAGGAGTCAGGAGGCTGAGATTAAACCTGCCGGTAACACAACAGAGAGATGGAAGATCAGATACAAATATTTAATCTACTTCAAGAGACTTAACTGTGCATCTTACACAATGAGGAAACCTTCTCTGGGGTTAGTTATTGGTAGGACACACTTCTACTCACTCTACTCATTTTTCATATTGGCAACTGGTAACTAGAAATGGATAGGTTAGGACAAGGATTTTTTTTCAGAATTTAATTTCAGGGAATATCTTTGTTTTCCATTCAGTTTCAGAATTAAGAACATAAAATAACAGAACTTCTCTCTTCACTTCTATCCAAAAACCTGCTGCTGGTTCACCTCTAACTGATATGACCAGTATGCTTGGAAGGTTCACAGAGGGTCACTGAGAAAATATCTAACAAGTGCTAGCACCTGACACTGTGGGGGAAATGAGCCTGTTTTGGAGAGGGTAACGCAATGCCATTTTAACACAGAAAAAATGTTAACTCCAATATTGATACTTCTGCTACCTGATCTTTTTTTTTCACCCCAGGATAGGAAAAGGCTGCGATGGACACTACAGAAGGGAGAAAACAGAAAGTTTAGGGAACATAAAACTGAGTGGCAGTAAAAGCTTGCTCAGTTTCACCAGTACCAACTGAAAGGATATTTCCAATCACCTTTGTTTAAATTGCATGAGAACAAAAATAGTTTTCCAACAATAGATTGGGATTTGGGATTAAGTCCAGCCTTTTTTGTGATCTTGTTACAGTCTTGACCCCTCTTTCATTGTGCAGTTCAGGTCTTCATCAGAAAAATGGGGGGTCACGTTGCTTTCTTCTTGATTGCTTAGTTTCCCACATGGTAGAAGCCCAACATGGTCCACTCTCCCCAGAAAATGTAGATGAATAAAAGGGCTGAAACCACAAACTGTTGTCATCATGTTGACTCTACTCATACGAGTGGTTTATTAGCACAGGATGATCAAGATCTTAGTGCTGGTCTCTAGATTTTACTCCAAGAAACTCTGACAGTAACAATAATACTGTTTTTGAAATACACATTAGTTTTGATAACTGCATCTAACCGTCCTACAGGCATCAGAAAAAACATCACACATCTGGGTTGGTAACCAGGCCATCTAAAATGTCAACAATTTGCAGTGCATTACTTGTGAGCAACCTGCAGATTGAGAATGATGCAGTTCATTAGAAAATGCATTTGTAACAAATTTACACAACAGAAAGAACTGCCATCTTCTGAAGGAATCGTTGCAAATGATTTATCTAGTTTAAGTCAAAATATACCATGAAAAGTCCTTTGTCCCACATCTTGCAGAGCAATTTATAGCTGATAAAAATGGTAGCATTCAGGCAGTCAATCTCTATCACAACCAAACAAATTTATTACAGTGTCTCAGAGCTTAATACTTCCTTTTCACAGAGCAAAACCACAAAATATGTGGAAGTTATGTTAGTGGCATGTGTCAATGGCCAAAAAAGAGAGGTTTTTGAGATGGAAGGAATACCACACAACATACCTTCTGTGCATTTAGCAAACATCAAAAATAAACAGACTCTAACTGCAATGTTTCTTGTTGCAGTTTTCTGGAAAGACAGTATATCCTGAAACATCACCACACAGAAAGATGGAGTAAAGAGTACAGGAGTATCCAACCAGTCTCTTTTCATCCCTGTTTTTATAATCCAAACAGTAAAGTTAAGCAGATTTGTGAAGGGAAACAGAAACCTTACTGTTAGCATTTGGAAGTGCCATGTATTGGAAAGAAATCAAAATAGAAGTCACAGTTGAGTTATCTGTCCCTAAAAATTGCCCTGATGATCTATCTATTTTAATAAAAGTCTCTGAACTCAAAAGTGCAAGTCTTAAAGGCTTGCAAAGTCTCCAGCAGATGGTGGTTTATTTATGCATCACCTTTGGGTCACATTTGCTAAGGCTGGCATCTATTTATTCCACTGCCCCAAAATATTATTATTATAATTTGTGTATTTAAGTGCCAGATCTTCTTATTTGGCTGAGCTGCTCTCATCACTAGAACAGGCAAAACTGGCTTTAAGCCACTTATATCTTCCCCTGGAGTCTGGAGGCAGCCAGATGTCAGTCCGGTACCTTGCATAAATTAGAGCAGCCTCAGGAATGCTCTGCCTGGTTATCAACACACATACAGAGCTGCTCTAGAGCCCAAGAACAGCCAAGAGAGCAGAGTGCTCCAATTGTGCTTCTTTCACCCCTGATATTTCCTCTCCATAAGGGGAATACAAAGCACAACGTGCTTCTTGAAAAATCTCTGCTTTATGCCATGAAGATGCTTGATTTGTAGTGGAAATCTTAAAAGGCAAGAGATACTAGTTTCATGGCATTGTATGACTGGGACAAAAAGACTGTAGCACGGCTGGGGTTTTATTACCAAGCATCAGATTTGCCTTTCGCCAAAGAATAGAAGGTTTCTAAAATATATGGGATACTTTCTATTACATCAGTGAGATATTATTTCACCTAATGTAACTTACAGCTCAGTAATTTAGAGCACAATCTATTGATACTTGTCCCAGGGACCTAAATTATACCAACAAAGTGCAGATGCAGAACTGTATCCAGTAAATTCCAGGTTTAAAAATTAGAATTTGAGTTAAACTCAGTCTGAAAAAAAAGGGCTATAATATGTGTATATGCATGCAGATAGAGGAAGTAAATTCTGACTGGTTTTCAAGGAAGCGTCAGTAAAACATTGCCAAAGGAAGAGAACTATGTCTGGGATATAATCCATCTCAGACACTATTTCATGATCAAGGTAATTTTTTCTGGCCCCATGGCAATATTTTACACAAATAAAGCTAAAGAAATCTGCCTCTCTTTGTTTCATTATGTTTCCTAGTGTAAATCTCCAGTCGAAGACCCTTCCGAAACAGAAAGTGAATGATGGAATGAAGGGGTTGCTGCAAGCATGATGTGGGACAGCTAATGCCTGAGTCACCAGGAAATAGTAATTACATCTGTTGTATGATCATCTGCCATGTAAACAGAATCAAGAAGATAAGGAAATAGGTATGTGTATGTCTGTGCATAGCAGCATGCGTCTACAGCACAGAAAGCGTACTTTCCTTCTATGTTGGTATCTTTCTGTGGCTAATATTTTGTACTTCTTCTCTTTATTCCATGCCCCATTCCTTTGGTCAATATCTCCTGTAGGGATCTTTTGCTACATGGTCCTGGGAACACACATTTTGTGTAACAAGTATTTTCTTTTACCTTGAAAAAAAAATGAGATGTAAAGACTTCTTTAATTACTGTATTAATATGCATAATAGGGTTGAACTGAGATCACCAAGACAGCCTTAAATCTGTGTTTTTAATACTTGCCTTGAAATTACATCTATATTCTTTTCACATATTTCCTAATAATGTCAGTTTCCAACTTTTAAAATCATCAAATGGGAAAAAAAAAGGTAGACTTTCTGTTGCATAGGACAATGCTGGCACCCATATAAATCACTGGGGGTTGGGAACTTGAGATCCACCTCTGCCACTAGACTGAGAGGGGAGGTTGATAGTAGTAGCAGGTTGTCATCCTTTGTGAACAGCTCTGAAGAACTGGAACAGGAAGGACTGGAAGGACTGGACATTTTTTCAGAGGGTTTTACAGAAGATTCAGTGGGTCTGGGTTACACTTTAGGATCTTCCAGGGAACCAAACCCAGCAAGGGCAATTTTCTGAAGGGGAAACCTTTTTCCCTCAGACCTTTTTCCGTGCTTGCTTGTTCTCAGTTCCTCACCCTGCTAGACCCACTCATCTTTCCTCAGAGGAAGAACAAAGTCCCAAAATCTTCACTGGTAGCATCTTTTCAAGTCAGCCTGGGGGACAGTATCATCAGTAAGAACAAAATTGTCAGGGGATTTACAAGAGAAAAAAAAAATCTGGTATGTGCCTGCCGAAGACATATAAACAAACACATTGAAGGACAAATGTATGATGTTCTTGTGGTCAAAGCCAAAGACTGACCATGAAACGGGCCTAAGTACTGCTAAATTTAAACCCCTACTTTAAAACATGAAGAATTAGAAGTTTTGAGAAAATTGTCCATCTTTGGGTTTTGTTTTGCTTTTTAACTTGGACAAAACCAAACTACCTGTCTCTATTTTGTTTGTTTTCTTCCTAACTTCATTCATCTAACTAGCTGATCCACTCTGCTTTGGGAAAACATACATTCAAAGCGGGAGCGTAACAGGAAATACTAAATGCCAAATTATTAAAGATTAGACAAATTATTAGGAAATGAAAGCTAAGCCTCTCTAATGGGAAGCATCAAGCTGATATGACCTCCTGGCCTATAACAGCAGACCCAAAACACAATAGTTCAGGGAGTTCAAGAAATATCTGGGAGTTGAGTCTTCAATACAGAACTGAACCGAACACATAGCAGCCTATTGTCTTTCTTGAAAATCAGATATATCGTGTCATGTGAAAAAAAAAACAAAACACACATATTAATAATGTGAGCTAATCACTTATCAAAGTTATTCTTGTTCAAGATACTTTAGTCAGAAGCTTGAGATAAATACAGAATATAATATGGATCCTTCACCCTTTGCATATGTATTTTTTTCAATTCATTCGGTTTTGGTTTTTTTTTTTGTTTCTCAGGTTTTTTTGAAAGAAGAGTAATCTGTATATGTTTTTGTATTTTTTCCAGTTATGATTTATTAGAGCTCCTCCTCTTGGCACTGTAATTACGTGTTGCGAAATTTTAAGCTTTATATTTTTTTAATGGGTAGTCATCTTGTATTTGTATCAGTATATTTAGAGCTCCTCTCTGCAATCAGACTTTTTTCCCTCTTTTTGTCAGTATCTGAGACCAGAAAAGAAAGAGATGTTAATTAGACATGCTAGTTTTCTAATCGAAGAACAGATGGCAGGATGCACTAGTATTTTAGTGGTTACTGAGACAGGTTTTGGGGTAATCTTTTCATTTATGTATCTGGAAACTGTATAAACACAGCATAGTTTCCTCTGTTACTTAGCCTGGCTGCCTCAGAATGTAGTCACACATCCCCTCTCAGCTCCAGCTGTTACAGCTGAAAAGTTTACTCCCCACAGCTGTTCATCACTGCATCTGAACTGGATATTTCACCCCCTCTAATCTATTGGTGGAGATGCTCACATAAGCAGTCCCCATCTTGCACTAAGGAGATTAACTAACCTGGTGCAAGGGCTGGACCTGTTTGTCTACATTTCCAGGGAACAATTCCATCTGTGGACTGGGGGAAGAACACTCGCTGCTTGGGGTGGGAAGAACGAAAGAGAGGAACAGAAAAAGTGACCTCTTTGGGAAGCACACCTGGAGTCAGGATGAAAGGCATGTCCAGACTTCAGGAATGACAGCCCATTGCCATGGCAGTGTGAATGCAGCATATCCAAATGCTTCTGTTTCATTCACATCCTGGAAAACATCCAAAATCTACCAGAGAGTCCCAAGGCTCTTGCTTTGAATGAGTTTGGAGCTGTCTATGTCTCTGGCAAGTTAATCACATCACTATAGAATAGCAAGTCAAGATCTTGAGAATATTTTCCTTTTTGAAGCAGTTTTTTATTGCCAGCACTACACATGGAGAAATTATGAAAAGGTGACATTGGCAAAGATTTGTTCTTCTTAGATTATTATTTGACCAACTCCAATAAGAAAATACAGGGAGAGAGAAATTTCCCCGCAGAAATCAAATCCCACCCCTGTTAATTTTAGAATTATTGAAAAGCCTCCACCACAGAGGCCTGTTGTTATTTCTCAGATGTGGAAGGGTTCATGTATTCCAAGTGGCAACAGAGCCCAGAGTCTGTAGCTATGCCCTTTGTGATGCGCAAAAGAGTCAGAATAGAGAAAAAACCACAAAAATCATAGAACAAAAAATTCTAGAACAGATTTTAGTCTTGCAGGGTGAATTGTCAAAAAACACACCACTCCTGGGTGCAGTTACTTGGCTGGTACAGATAGACATGTGTGTAGCATAGTATTGTTATCTTCTCAACCTGTCCTGTCACATCTTTGCTTTCTCCTCCCCTAAAGCAAAGGGATGGATTTCATGACTCGTAATTTCTATGATTCTATAATAGTATCTTGCAACTTTCTATTCTATTATTAATTTCTGTGAAATGAAAGATTTAGTAGAAAAAACGTACCTCACAGGAAGTGGAAGTACCAGAGTGAGACCTAACCTGACTAAGGTGAAAGTGTATTGCTCAGCTTGCCAGAGTACCAAATAGAGGATAAAGAATGTGAAGAACTGAAGGTACCAAGCAGCAGTACTTGTATCCATAGTGGTGGTTCTGTGCACAGAGTTACCTTTGCTGTTGTTGGGTTTCTAAAGCTCACGGAGATGTCTACCACTGATGTGGTTGTCAAAGCACGCTGACTTTCTTTATCTCCTAGGATCTGTTGGGGTGATCTGAGGTGGGGGGGGCGGGGGAAGCTTCTTGCAAATAGTCAGGGTAATGATCTTCTTGCTTCCTTGAGCAAGCAGGAAAAGGTTTTGTCCTTAAACATTTTCACAAGCTCTTTAGTAGCAGGAGAATCAAAAACAAATTTGTTCATACCAGCTATTGTGCAATATTTTCATGCTCCTTTCTGATGCTCTGAAAACAATGTCAGTAGAAGGTACACAAGTTAATACAAATCATATGCCCTTCAAGCTTATCGATGTGTACTTGGATCTGTATTATTAAGGCTTCACAGTCTTTGTAGTTTTCATGATAAAGTGTATTTGAATTAGGGGCCGATGTACATGCTGTTCTCATAACTTTTGACACAGTTGGACCAGTATAACATTATACCTGCTGCAGTGATAAAAGTGTCAATAAATGAATGGGCTTTTCTGAAAGTCCCCAAACAACAGCAATTTTTTTATGACTTTTAATATATATTTTTACTGTGTTCTATCCACGTACCAATCCACTCCCCAAAATTTCTCAGGCACATTTTTGCAGATTTGTTTCCCAAGAGAATTTACTCAGTTTCTGTGGAAAAAAAAAAAACAAACAACTGTCTGTGAAGGCTAAGTCTGGTCACAATCCAGAGGACCCTATTCCAGCCCAAGCCTATTTAGGAAGGGAACAGCAATTTGTTTTCAATGACTTCACTCACCCTTGCTGCAATGTTTCCAGTAAATGCAGGCGTTGTTCTTCTCATGTGAGCTCAGCATATCATTCCTAATGCGGTCCTGACTGAAATTTTACATTAGTTATCAAAATAAGTACTTTTCTTTAAATGTTCTTTCTCTCTCATGTGATTATGCTGAATCATTGTAAAATGAAAAAAAATCTGATGAGCTATCCATACAAATACTGAACGACATTAGATCATCACAACTGATGCTGTTAAAGCAAATGTAAATACCTCATTATTAGCCAGTGGATCCAAAATGCTGCCAAATAGCTTTTGGTCACTGTGTTTACACAGTGACAGATTCTCATGTTAGTCATATCCTTCTGAACAAATCTTTTGGATGGACTCTTAAATCAGTGTCCACAAGGAAATAGAAGGCAGCCAAACTCTGTTGAACGTCTGCCACTGACAAAGGTTAAGCATTTACAGTCACTCTCCGCCTAAGTATTCTAAGGAAACATTAAGGAGTGAAAAACAGAAGGCAAGGATGTTCTGTACCCTCAGCAACAATGCAGCAAGGGCGACAGAAGCAGCTCCAAAATAGGTTTTGGGCCAGATCCTGTTCCCATTAACGTCAATGGTAAAACTCCCTTTTGGTCTAAAGGGATTAGGATGGGGCAACTGGTCCCTCAACTGACTAAGGAAAAAATAGTGAGGTCTTGACTCTTCTCTTTTTGCTTCCACTTCTTCTTCATGAAGATTCCCTTTGGAACTGAGTAAAACTGAGTCAGGACGTAAGCATGTGCCTTATGCAGCTTATTAGGAAGGTTAATTCCTGTTGCATCCACTTAATTTCCCTGAAAAAATATACCCACTTCCCCCGTTTCTTTTTTAGTCATTTGTGATATTTAAGTCTCTTCTGTCCCAATCAGTTTCACTCACAAAATCAGCTGGATTACAGCAATGGAGAAATTTGGGTTCTGTGAAAACAGTAATAGAGCCAGAAGAAAAAAAATCAAACATAGGGAAATTCTGCTATTTCAGTCCTCTCATCAACCCAATCATCACAAGGCCATGTATTTTGGGATGACTTTACATTCACCATTAAACATTGCTCCTCTCATAAACCTTATACAAGGGTTAAGGTAGAGGGATGTATTAAATTCACTGACCCAGTGGCTAGGCCCTGGCATCTCTATAGCATCTCAAACATACCTGCAGGTACCCCAGGGAATGGACAGCTATGGACAACTGCTTAGAGGCACAGAGGCAGCAGGTGATATGTCCCTCCTCACGCCATGCCTGTTACTCTGCATTTTGATTTCCTTCTCACCCTGCAGGTAAGTAGGAGAGACAGAAGGAAACAAAAAAGGTGCTTCACCATTCTTGTCCGGCACTGAAATCCAAGGGCAAAGTATTTTGGGGTTTTCTTTCTTTTTCAAGTTAAAAATAAACCTGAAAGGAAATGAGATTTCTGTAAATATTGAAAACATAAATGCAGAGTAAGAGACATATATACCTAAAATTTAGACCCTAAACTGCTTTCACTCTTTAGCGTTCCACTTCTGTTATTCCATAATAAACAAAGGGTGAAGATTTCTGCATAAACTGAAAATATAAATCTTATTCCTAAAGTCTTACAGTGTCTGCAGAATGAAACTTTTCTTTCCAAACTTCTGCTTTGCAGACCTTAAAGAAAGTGTCACTGAGAATATGAGGCTCTTGAACAGGTCCAAAAATGACGTGTGCATTGCTTCAGCCATTTTGGGGTTGCAATGATCGTTTGATTTCTATACAGTGGGATATCCTCCAGCTCACAGTATAGTCAATGGCAAGCCCTGAGCACATCAGTGGAAGAGAGATTGGGCTTTTACTCTGTGCTCAGCAAAATACATAGCAGTAGGCGGCTGTATCACGGAAGAAGTGAGGCGAGGAACCATCCAGGAGGATACAGTGAGAGAAGGATCAGCTGGCATAACGGGACCACATTTCTAAGTCAACTTGAGCATTACCAACATTTGTGAGTGCTGACAAGACATAAATTCGGCATATTTTTCCCAAAGCATTATCCACAGTAAGAGGTCTTTGCTTTGTGTTTAGATTGAGACACCTCTTTGCAGATTGTGATGCTGACATCATTCTGATATGAGAGTCCATGCCTGCTCAGATATGTTTAGATAACCAGTAAAACTTCTTCAGGTAAGAACCAATAAGAATGCACAGCTATCCCAGGTGTGGGTGGTTGTCACTGTAAATTGCAGGAATTTGTATCTCTGACATGCAAAGAATTCTGAAAATTAAATTCAGGATAATCTTCTTCTCTTGGCACTAAATCTGAGGTGGATTAAATATATATTTTTTAAAACAATATATTCAGCATGTTGTTGGTTTAAAAAAAACTCCGAAAAAAATAAGGAACTGGAAGTCTTCCAGAGAAAGAGATGATTTGATGATTCTCTATATAAATCTAACATTTCTTCATCTTTTATAAATGGAATTTTGCAGGTCATTAGTCCCTTAATGTAGTATAGCTATTGGTTGTAGGATTTGTGTGTGTGTGTGTGTGTGTGTGTGTGTGTATGCGTCTCAGAGTGTGAAAAAAAAAAGCATTAAAATGGTTGAGATATAGAGAAAATTGACTGCTGCATAGTCACCACTTTTCATAAAGATTTTTACTACACCCTTGGTATTATGGATCTATAATATGCAAATGTGTAACATCATTAATATGCATTTGCTGCATATACCCTCCTTAACAGAGTATGTTATGAGAATACAAATTAAAAACAATACACTCGACTCAGCTAAATTTTAATGGCCCATTGTATGAGTGATCCCTTATTGGGAGGTGCCTAAGCCCTTTGTCTTCAATACTTCCTTTCCTTCCACACATCCTTTCTCTTTATTTGTTCTTGTTTTCACTGACACCTTCATAGCTGAATTACTAAAATCTCAGCGTAAAACTTAAATACGCAGGTTCTTCCTTGTTACCTTCAAAGTAGCTGTCACAAGAAGAGAAAATAGGGATCTAGAAATAAGGTCAGCCAAGAGTCTCTATGGTGGAATAGGCTATGCAGCCCAGCCAGCTGGGTAAATGTGTCCTGACATTCCTTTGGCTCGTATCTGCTCTGATGGGAGTTTAGGCATTACCTAAATGAGGTGAGTCATCTGAGCACATTCCCTGGCACAGTTCTCTCCTCCTCTTCCCTTCCTGGCTGCTCTTCCAGGGACATGAACCTTCTGATGCCTTCCTTTCAAGCAGCAACACCTCAGTGCAGCAGCTCTGCAGACACAAGCCCGCTTCATCTGGCAAACCAAAGCTAGAGCTCTCTCTGGGATCCTAAAGATACCAACTCACTAAACTACTGGCTTAAACTTGACAGTGGATGCTATTGCTGGTCCCAGATTTTCCCTTCTGTTTCTATAAGAGTTGGTACACCTGTGCAACAGGAACAGACCTAAGCACAAAGCATTTGTAAACCACTGCACGTTTACGGCCCAGATTTTAAAGTCCTTTTGTGTTGATGCAGGCTTGTCCTAAGCTAAGCCTTAAAGTGAATCCCTTCAGGAGACAGTTCCCAAGGAACTCAGAGACACTGCTGGCATTAGGGAAAGCAGATGCCGCTCGAATTGAAACTACCCATCCTCATTAGTCAGTGCATGCAGTGAAACCTAATAATGAGCTTGCTGTTCCCATCAGTGCTCTTTGCCTGCAGGCTGTAAACTTTGTAGATCTGATGTACCTCCAACCACACTGCGGGAACAGTGTCATCTGACAGAGGGTGTGACAAGAATTGGTAGGGAAGGTAATTCTTTCCACTGCCCCAGTTAAATCTTACGAAGAATTGGGTTAAAGTCCTTAGTGGTCTCTAAGTGCTTTACGTACTGCCAGTTTATCCTCAAGAATTTAAGGAAAACCTTACATAAACTGAAAAATTAATAACACGTATGCACCTCTATAGGATCCTTAGAATTAATTACTCAGTGATGGATGCCAATGTTATTTTCCTTTACTTGCATCATGGTTTAACCCCAGCTGGCAACTGAGCACCACACAGCTACTTGTTAACTCCCCCCAAGGTGGGATGGGAAAGAGAATTGGAAGGGTGAAAGTGAGAAAATTCATGGGTTAAGATAAAGACAGTTTAACATCTAAAGCAAAAGGTGCACAAACAAGCAAAGCAAACCAAGGAATTCATTCCCCACTTCCCATGGGCAGTCAGGTGTTCAGACATCTCCAGGAAAGCAGGGCTCCATAGATTCATAGAATCATTGAGGTTAGAAAGGACCTTTATGATCATAAAGTCTAACGGTTGACCTAACACTTCCAAGTCCACCACTGAACTATATCATTAAGCACCACACCTACAAGTCTTTTAAATATCTCCAGGGATGGTGACTCAACCATCTCCTTGGGCAGCCTGTTTCAATGATTGACAACCAATTTAGTAAAGAAATTTTTTTTTCTAATATCCAATCTCAACCTACCCCAGTGGAACTGGAGGCTGTTTCTTCTTATCCTATCCCTTGTTACTTGGAAGACAACACTTACACCCACCTGGATACAACCTCCTTTCAGGTAGGTGTAGAGTGTTAAGGTCTCCTGTCAGCCTCCTTTCTCCTGGCCAAACAAGCCCAGTTCCCTTGGCCACTCCTCAAAAGACTTGTGCTCCAGACCCTTCACTAGCATCATTGCCCTTCTTTGGACATACTCCAGCACCTCAGTGTCTTTCTTGTAGTGAGGGGCCCCAAAACTGAACACAGCACTCGAGGTGTAGTCTTATCAGTGCAGGGGATGATCACTTCCCCAGTCCTGCTGGACACACTATTCCTGATACAAGGTAGGATGCCATTGGCCTTCCTGGTCACACATTCATCAATACATGGCTCATGTTCAGCCAGCTATTGATGAATACCCCCAGGACCCTTTCTGCCAGGCAGCTTTCCAGCCACTCTTGCCCAAGCCTGCAGTGTTGCCTGGGGTTGTTATGACCCAAATGCAGGACCCAGCACCGTGTGTTGTTGAATCTCATATAGTTGGGCTTGGCTCATCAATGCAGCCTGTCCAGATCCCGCTGCAGAGCCTTCCTACCCTCAAGCAGATCAACACTTTTGCCCAACTTGGTGTCATCTGCAAACTGACTGAGGGTGCACTTGATCCCCTCATCCAGATCATGGATTAAGGTATGAAAGAGAACTGGCGCCGAGACTGAGCCCTAGGGAACACCACTCATGAATAGCCACCAACTGGATGTCAATCATCACAACTCTTTGGGCCTGGCCATGCAGACAGTTTTTTAATCAGCAAAAGGAATGCCCATTCAAACCATAAGCAGCCATTGCTTGTAACAGTTAAAACAGGATCAGATATGTTATAACTCCAAATGTCCCCCCTCTTACTTCTTCTTCCACCAGTTTTATATGCTGAGCATGATGTCATATGGCACGGAATATTCCTTTGGCCAGCTGTGCCCTCTTCCCAACTTCATGGCATCATAGAATCATAGAACGTATTGGGTTGGAAGGGACCTTTAAAGGTCATCTAGTTCAAATCCCCCACCATAGGCAGGGACAATCTCCCCTCGAACACACTTCTTGTGCACCCCCAGCCTCCTCACTGGTGGGGTGGGGTGAGGTGAGGAGCAGAAAAGGCCTTGGCTTTGTGTAAGCCCTGCTCAGCAGGAATGACAACATCCCTGTGTTATCAATGCTGTTTTCAGACCCAAAACACAGCCCTGTACTAGCTACTGTGGAGAAAATTAACTCTATCATCCCAGCCAAAACCAGCACAACTTGGCAATGACTGTCCCAGAGCTTAATCCGTTCAAAATGCAATGGGGAGAAAAATAACACAGCAAGATGCAGTCTGCTGTGCTAATTGGGCTTCCCAATATGTTGTGAGGACATTAGTTGCTCTGCCTGCTTATTCAAAGTGCTGCATACTCAAGCTGTTTCAGCAGGTCTAGCTACTCTTATGGGAAATTAAGCTGCAATCAGATTCTGCAGTCATCCAGGTCTAGACTGTGATATTGATCACAGAATAGACAAAATGAAGGAACAAGGTTGAAATGGCCTCTGTATATGAGTGCAGTTATTCGACCAAAAAATGACCTTTTGTGGATGTAAATCTGCTATGCGAGACATAAGGTGGTTCATCCTAAAAGCCGAGGAAGAGCTGGAAAGCAATCACATAGGAAAGCATGTTTCTTTTAATTACATCTTTCTCATGTCACATTCTCCCAGTCAACTTTGACCAAGAATCTGAGTTACACTGAAAATTTAACTAATAGTAAGGATCTCTTCTGGATTTGCAGTCATTGTTAATAGCAATGTCATTCACAGAAATTTCATCACAGCTGTAAATGGAAGAAAAAAACATGCTACCTTGCTTCAGAGATTGCAGAATCTTAGATGCAGTTGCTTCACTCCCAAATTCTTTGACAAATTTCAGTTCCTGCTTACAACAAGAATCTCAAAGTTGAAAACCCCAGAAAAATAATACAAGTTCCCATCATGTCTCAGATTTTTCAGTTTTTCTTTTATCAGTACTTGATAGGTACTGAACATAGAAAGGCTGCTGAAGTTCTTCATGCTTTTATACTAATTTCATCACAAGTGTAACTGAGATGTTGGCTAGTGAAGTAGAGATCACATAATGGAAACAAATGTTTTCTATGCTTCTTCCAGTTTCAACTAGCTGTTGATTAGGTGTGAAATGTAATATTGATAATGTTTTATGTCCCAGTTCAGAGACAGTGAAAGAGGGTTTGTAATGTGAATTGATGTCTATTTGTATAATGATGGCTAGGGTGGGCAAAAGAATATATATAAAGAGGTATAAAACAGATTTAAATTCAGGAGAGAAAGTGACAACAGAGATAGAGATGACAGCACTATTAACTCACAGCTCAAGTTCATAACAAAAAATGCAAAATTAGTTAACAAGTATTTTATTCTTAACTAATGTTTAGAGTGTGCATTACACAGGCAACTCAAACTGACACATGCAGTCAATAGACAGAGTCAGAATTGTCTGGATGGTCACATCCAGAGGCTAGTGGTCAATGGCTCCAAGTCCAGATGGAAGACTATGACGAGTGGTGTTCCTCAGGGGTTTGTACTGGGACCGGTGCTGTTTCATATCTTTATTAATGACATTGACAGTGGGACTGAGTGCACCCTCAGCAAATTTGCTGATGACACCAAGATGAGTGGTGAGGTTAATCTGCCAGAGGCATGGGATCCCACCCAGAGGGACCTGGCCAGGCTGGAAAAGTGGGCCCAGGTGAACCTCATAAGGTTCACAAAGCCAAGTGCAGGGTCTTGCACCTGGGTCAGGACAACCCCTGTTATCCATGTAAGTTAGGAGGTGATGTGCTTGAAAGCAGCCCTAAGGAAAAGGACTTGTGCAGCTTCTCATCCATGAGTACCCCCATGAACCACCAATGTGCATCTGCAGCCCCGAAAGCCAACCACATCCTAGGCTGCATCAAAAGAAGTGTGGCCAGCAGATTGAGAGAGGTGATTCTGCCCCTCTACTCTGCTCTGGTGAGTCCTCACCTGGAATGCTGTGTCCAGCTATGGAGCCTTCAACACAAGAAGGACATGGACCTGTTGGAGAGCATCCAGAGGAGGGCCACAAAGATGCTCAAAGGGCTGGGGTGCCTCTCCTATGAAGACAGGCTGAGAGAGTTGGGCTTGTTCAGCTTGGAGAAGAGAAGGCTCCAGGTGGACCTTATAGCAGATTTCCAATACCTGAAAGGTGCCTATAAGAAATCTGGGGAAGAACTGTTCACGGGTCATGTAGCAATAGGACAAGGGGTAATGGCTTTAAACTAGAAAAGGGTAGATAGATTTAGGTTGGATATTAAGAAAAAGTTCTTCAATATGATGGTGGTAGATCACTGGAACAGGTTGTCCAGAGAGGTAGTGGAGGCCCCATCCCTGGAGGTCAGGTTTGACAGTACTCTGAGCAACCTGATCTAGTGAAGATGTCCCTGCTTACTGCAGGGAAGTTGGACTAGATGACCTTTAAAGGCCCTTCCAACCTAACACATTCTATAATTCTATGATTCTAAGCCCCGTCTGTAAAAAGAAAATGGTGAGCAACACTGTAAATGAAAAGGAAAGGGCTCTTACTGAGGATCATCATAGCTGTGGGTTTTAACAAACCTCAGAAAACATAACTGTCCAAATAACCTGATGCTATCTTACAAACTCACCTGAGATCACAACATCCCTCACACACACCTGCTGAAATAAAACCCCATATAAAATATGCACCCTTAGAACTGTGATTTCATTTATTTCTGAGTTAACAAAAAATTTGATTAATTTGAAAGAGATTTAGAGAGATATTAAGTGCACTTGTATCCTGATCTTAATCAGAAATATTTGATCCAGTAGTTCCTTCTCTGGGAAGACATGTCTGCGAAAGAAACCCTTGCTTAACTTGAACAAAGGCTGGAAAGGGCTCAGAAGTGATCTCTCTTTTCAGATGTCAGCAATTACCCATCATCTTCACTGCTGGAACTGCTAGATCAGAGTCCCTGGATGCCAGAGACCTTTTTCACAGAAACCTTACTTTGGTGGGCTACCACAAGGATTGCTGACAGCAACCTCTAACATTTGGGTGACGTTATAGCTTACAGCAAAAAGATTTTGTGCCATAGTCCTTCCTAGGACCTTACTGGTGCCAAAGATCTTTCACTAAAAACCAGGAGTTAGCTAGCACTCTATCAGAACTTGTTAGAGAGGAGAAATAGCTTGCGTGTCTGGGAACCATCAGCATCCAGTCCAGACCTGAGAAAAAGTTTAAAAGTTCAGATGAGCATCACAAGACTTCTAAGGTTAAAAAGAAGCAAAATGAGCAGCATGAAATAAAAAAACCTAAGAGACCAAGAAACTCATTGCAATAACCACCTGAATGTCATTGCAACCCCTGCATCTTACAGCCAAACAGACTTTTAGCAGGGCGATATTTCCCTTAGATAGCTAAAAAAACCATAAATCTCAGCTGAAGGAGAGAGGCTCACAGCAAACAACTGAAAATTCCCCATGCTCCAGTCTACAGCCAATTCACCTTATTGCTGGAAATAAAAGGAACTCAAACCAGCAGCTGGCAAGGTAGTCCTGATTAATCATTCAGCCTGCCACCCATAAGAGGGAGATGGCAGGTCGCAGTGCTCCTGGCTAAAGGCAAAGAGAACTTCTGTGAGATTTGTGTCTCTACATAGACTTTCTGTTCAAAAGATGATGAAAGATCATGTGAAAACTGTGCACAGGGAGACTCAGGCTGGTCCAGCTCAATTGCCTTTGAAGCACTGGTCTCTGAACCACTTGCTACAATTAGCACGTCCCTTTCCTCATTAATATTGGACCCAGCTGGTTCAGACCCTGTGTGGTTGGTTCATCTGGCACCCTGATGAGATCAGTGGAGGAACATAAATACAACAGAAGCCACAGCCATCCAAATAAGCTGTTTCTTCAGCATAAGAAAATAACTAATTTATTTTTTTAAAAAGTGGTATTTCATTTTCTCCTTCGATGACCATTAATATCAGCTGGGGAATTTCTCAGCATTCAGAAGAAAAGCCAGTAAGTGTGGCACAGTACTAATGAGGAACAAAAAAAGGACAGAAGGAAAACTAGTTCAAGTTCAAACCCAGGTATTTATTTTTATTTTTTGGCTGGATTCTTCTTGATTTTATTTCTGTTAAGATAAAAATATTGAGCCAGAAAACTACACAGACATAAAATTTCGGAAATTATAGGCCCAGTGTAAATAGATACTGTTTTCCATCCAAGGATCTTTAGGTGCTTTAAAAAAATTGATTAGATCCCAACACATCTCAGCATGTTTTCCTACTCATCTGACAATCAGAAGAAGAAGAAAAAAGAGGAAAGAGAGTCATATAATTTGTTACTGAGAGAAAACAATTCTGTATCTAAGCCTGGTCCAAACCCCAGAAATCCTGACCTCTGCTTGTGAGGGATGTTACACACTCCATTCCAATGACTCTGGAAGTTACAGAACAGTTTCTTTTCATATTCTAAGCCATACCCACACGTATCTATAAAAAACATGTTAAATCAGTTATTGGCTTATTCAGAAAGCCAATGTTTTGACTGCTCTAAACAACCGCTCGTTAAAAGGCTTAAAATAGAGTTTGTTTTATCAACTTCTTTCTTTCTGAAACAGAAACAAAGAAGTGAACGCCTCTTTTCATTAAGCTGACAGCCACCGCAACCCTCATGCCTTCAAAACAAGCCAAGCTTTCCGTTTCTGTTAATTACCGAGGTGGCACCCGGTCGTGTTCACTCATTTGTCACACGGACCTGTTCAGTAGGGACTGTCCTGAAGAGTTTATAATGCCTGCACTTCTGGTGGGTGATGAAGCCCCTCCTTGACAAGCATCCCGGCACAGAGCTCCTCCTGCAGCAGCTGGAGCCCAGGGAGCATGGAACCCCACTGAAGCCCTGAGAGAGCACCGGCTTCCAAAGCTGCTCAAAACATTTATTGAGGGAAGGAAATTGTTACGCCAAGTGAAATCTTGCATGTTCAAAAAGTCCAAATCTTAAGAAGTCTTTTGTTCAGCCAACTTGACAGGCTGTGGGGGCATTTGTCCTGGGGCAAATGGTCACACTCTCTCAGCCCAAGGGAGCCCTCCTTTCCTAAAATTTATCTAGAATACCACAGTGGATGAATCACTCTTCTGGTAAAAGCATCCCTGTGTGTGCTATTAAGAAAGAAAATGGGACTCTGAGTGAATTTAGCAGTTCTTTAACTGGAGTTGAGTAATGCAGCCAAGCCCCAAATTTTAGCAACACATGCTGCTCTGCCCGCCCACTGCTAGTAAACAACATCATTCCTTGCTGCTTTCCAGCCAGTTCACTTCCCTTTCTAATCCCAGGAAGTCACTGCCCACCCTTAAATGCTGAAAGATGTATTTTAATCAAGTGGAGAACCGAACAGTAGCATAATTTTACTTAAAGCACAAACCAAGCCTCACTTTAGAGCTATTTGGGGAAGGAACTAACCGCAGCTTGGCAGCCCCCCTTTGCAAAGTTCAGGCTGGGTGGTCATTTCAGCCAGGGACAACAGAGTCAATTCAGACAGATGGCACCTAAGTCAGCCTAGCACGTTTGGGGAATTCATTTCTGCCAGTACCAGGACATCAAAAAGGAGATGCACATCTTCAGTTCCCTGCAGCACTGAGTAGCTCAGACCTGCAGGGAAAAAAAGTTATCTTTTTTTCCTTTCCAGTAGCTCATCTGGGGGGGAAAAACAGAAAAAATGCAGTTCAGGCTGAACAGACTTTTTTATGCCAAAATGTGTGTGTGTGTTGAGACAAATCAACATATAAAAATTCTCCCCAAATTTTTGACCTGATAACAATTGGTGAAATCAATGTATATTCACAGTAAGCTTAAAAGCTCCATTCTTCTGTGACTTTGCCATTCTTCATTACCCCTCTCTACTTGCTCTGCTCCTTAGTCCATATTTTTATCAGATTCCCCATATATTGTCTAGGGTCTGTGTGCCATGGTTCTTAGTATGTTAAATGCTGCTTGATCAGGAGGAGCTGGGACATAGCACTCCTACACCTCTCAGCAGACATTTCAGAAGATGGAAGAGAGGAAAATTGGCTTTTTATCCCATTAAGGCATAGCGAGACACACACAGGCTTTTGGTGAAGAGGGCAATGATCGCCACAGACCTGAAGATAAAGGAAGATGATGTCCCATGCTTGCAGAAGGCAAGGAGTAGAAAATGGGCGGGAAGGAACAAGTGCTTTAGAAGGGAACATCAAAAGCTGAAAAATGCTTTAGTCACTGATGAGGGCTAAAGTTTACCATTAATATTATATCTAGCTTTAATGCTGTGCTTCCAAGTAGATTGGAAATTGCAAGCAAACCTTTCACCCTGTGTCAGGAGAATATGAAAACATCAGAAAGGACATTACTTCCTACATTTCTTTTAATCTTATTTCCTTCCTTTTCCTCTTTCTCTTCCTCTTGTGCGACTGCTATGTTACCCTTTATTGTATCAGCATCTTCCAGATGATGTCCATCTACAGAGCAGAGGAAGAAAAAGAAACATCTAAAAGATAGAGATGCCTATTATAGCCAATGTCCAACAAAGACACAGAGAAATGGCACAAAGACCCTGTCACACTTTGTCCTTTCATGAATGTCATCTCAAGGTCAGTAACTTCCACTACTGCAACCACTGGAATTAAAATTAGTAAGCTTTGGGTCCCTTTAAATATCACAGAGGGAGGCCCAAACCTCTTTAACCATAAAGATAACATCTGCCTCAAACACGGAAAGCCAGAGAAAAAAACCCAAACAAAACCAGTTGCCTAAAGCACATACGGCTACTCCCTAAGCACAAAGGACATTCACGTAACACCAAAGCCTGTAACAGAAATTGTAAAAGCTCTAAAAAGACAGTATTTTTGATACCTACATTCTCTGTCTTGTATTTTTACAGATATGTATAAACAGTTATCTGTCACATATCTAGAAATGTCACAGTTTTACCAGGCAGGGTCACTTGGAAAGTTAGCAAAAAGAGGTCAC
This sequence comes from Zapornia atra, assembly GCA_013400835.1. NCBI lineage: Eukaryota > Metazoa > Chordata > Aves > Gruiformes > Rallidae > Zapornia > Zapornia atra. The sequence continues at coordinate 167,792 of VZTU01007454.1, read as the reverse complement.
GGTTCCAATCAGATTAATATACTAACGTGCCCAGAAGTAGATTATGTTAATTTTGACAGTAATTTTTAATATTTGTAATGCAATACATTGCTTGATAGGATTTCTAAGCCTTCTCAGAGCTTATTAGTCTGCCTTTATAAACCAAATGTCAGCTTTATCAAAGTCAGACATTAATTATTAGTGATGGGCGAACCTCAAAAGGTTCAGAGGTTTGGTCTGGTTTGACTAGACAGGCAGAAGACCAGCTGCTTTTGCAGAACATTTGGATGGCAGACTTGGACTCCTGATTCTGCAAATGTTGCACACATATTGAAATGTAAGCATCCAGACGGAGCCCGCTGCTTTTGAGGAGGACCACTGAAGTGCATTCAGCTCAGCAAACATGGGGCTGCCTGACCCACCGGTGTCAGACTGCAACATCCCCAACTCCGCACATCACTGAACACTGCAGCGGGTTTAACACACTGTAATAAAGTTCCTACGGGGAGTTGGGAATATAACTGTAAACATAAACAAGGGGAGAAGGGGAGACAATGATATGCCAGAATATTTTACTAATGAGGAGACAGCAAAGCCATACAAATATCTTAGGACAGACCTATATAGATATGTACAAACTAAATGACACACTAGGAGCCATAAACCCATGAGCCTGAACCCTAATCAATATGTTTGCAAGTGCTGTGCTTGTGCTAAAGAGCCCGGTCTCTTAATGGTGTTTATTGGCTCAACCACAGTGACTTACTGCTCAAGCAGCACATGCCAACAGGGCTACATGGCTTTTGGGTTGAAGCTTTTAATAAAGAATAGTGGGTGTGCCAGCATACGTCAGTAAAGACAGGCCTGAGGGGGACATGTGTGAGGGGCTGAGCTTTTGGCCTGGAAGTGTGATTACTTACAAGCGAACGGGAAAGTTCAGTTTGTTTCTGTACTTCTGTGGGTAAGCAGGAGAGTTTTGTGTCATGACAGAGATTTGCTGGGAAAACCGGTGAGCACATCAAATAAGCAATAGGATTTCACCAACTACTGCACTTCTATGTCCTGCAACAACAGTCCTTCAGTGCAGAGTTGCAGTGTTATTTTTTTTCCTTGCTTTTTAACCTGAATTATTCTACATAGACATCACCAGTACCACTGATGGGAGCCATAGTTGATGATGGCAAACTTACCAGCTCAGACTCCTTCTTCACTGCTTATGTGTAGCCCATCCCTTCCCCCTCTCACCTGGTGAATTCTACACAGCTTGTAGAAGAGAAAGCTCCCCACGTGCAGCCACATCTTTATTGACATTTGAGGTAATCTTCCATAGGAGGGGTAATTTCAAACTCATAGCCAAAACGCACTGAATCCTCATCCCTCTGTTACTCTGTTTTAGTGCTGCCATTGCACCCAGAGGGGAATGTGAGCTCTTGCTACTGCATTTCAGCTGTGGTTTGGAAAAGAAAGACTGAGTCCGCTTCCATTTTGAAAAGAAACAGACACATCCCTCCAGGGGATGGTTTCAGGCTATGAATCCTGTGTGAAGGGAGGTTCCCATGTCATTACCATTTCCTATGGGAAACCCTTTCCCAATACAGCAATCTCTGAGAAAATTCTTGAGGTTCTTCTAACTTTCCTCGTCCATTTCATGGGGACACTTAGGTTTTTTTCATTGTGAAAACCAACCAGCAGAAAATCAGCAAATGTGACACTGAGTGTAAAACTCCACAATAGATCTGGACCTTAGTAATCCCTTCAGACTTAGTTGACAAATTGGTTGCAAAGCATTAATCTGAGCCTAGTTCTCCCAAATCTCAGGCTAACACTGTAGCTGCTGCATCAACTGCAAGAGCAGGAAAATATCTCTCCATATCTGCTTTTGTAGAAAGCCCACATCTTTCCCACAAGCGTATGGAGACAGCCAGTGGTGAAGAAAACATGAGTTTAGATCAACCTTAAGTTCACAACTGCCCAGCTACACCTGTGTCCTCAAGTAAGCAGAGAGGCAGATGCTTTAAGCAACTGCGTCAAAAGCCAAGTCAGATGCTAGTGTCATTATAGCAGTAACAGCAGCAGAAAGTGCAAGGGTGTCTATGACATTACATTCATAATAAAAGCAGCACTCAATGGTGGAACAGATGTGATTGTAATCATATCAGAAAGATGTGAGAAGCAGATGGGGCTCTAATTGAAGCAAAGGCAGCTAGCTACAGGATGGTAGATGCTGCTGCAAAGCTGGCGAGGCAGATGCGACAGTGATGGGAGCAGATCTGAAGCTGCAGCTATCTCAGAGCAACTAGGTATAAGCTCAAGAGTTGGGTGGCTGGTGTTTAAGGTGCAGGTGTTGGTGCTCTTTGCTTTTGAATTCCTAGTGGTCACCACTTGCTGAATGGGACAAGTGTTTTTACTGTTACTCAATTATTTCCTCAATTCATTTATACCAAAATAATCTCATTTGTTTGATAAATTACTTGACTCTAAGGTTTTAAGGACAGAAGCCACCTTCATGGCTGTCTATTCTGGCTCCTGGCATGCCAGCTACTGCATTCCACCTGGCCCACCACTTAGACAAGCCCATTGTTCTCTGTTCACTGATCAAGAGAAGTCAATAGAGGACTCTTTTCTGGAAGTCCTTTACACGACAAGATTTTGGAAGGAAAATCTGTCTGACATCAGCATATCCTTGCAAAGGGTTTAGGTCAGCTCTGAGTCACATCAGTGTTAATGCCAGTTTATGCCACTCCAACTGAAACACTTCCAATCACAGCTTATGTCCTCTTTTGGCAATTTTGTTGTTTGCAAAGACTGTGTGGTTTCAGAGTTATACAGGTTGTCACAAACAGTCACCAAATGCCTCAAAGTGATGGTAGTTGCTGTGGTCACAGTTTTCATGGCTGGTGCTTGCAAGGTTACAGTACCGGGGAGACAAATTCCCACTTGAATGGGGCAGGTAACTTTATATCAGCTAACACCAATAGGACTGAGGCACTCAATGCCTTCTTTGCATCAGCCGTCACTGACCTCTGTGCTTAGTGAGGGGGTTCAAGGAGGAGAAGAGCTACCTGCAGAGGATGAGGATCAAGTCAGGGATTACTCCTGAGAACTTGACCCATACTTGGCCAATGGCATCCATAGTGAGAAAACTGGCTGATTTCCTTGTTTCCTCTATGTTCTTTGAAACATGGAGGTCAGGGGCAATGGAGTTAAGGGATAAATATTGCATCCATTTTCATAAAAGGCCGGAGCACTTGCCCTGTAAGGTGAGGCTGAAGGACCTGGGCAGGTTCTGCATAGAGGAGAGGACCTGGTGTAGCAGTCTGCCAGTACCTTCAAGGAGGTTGTCCACAAGACAGTCTTCACAGCGGTGTCTGGGGGGAAGAGCAGAGGGGAGGTATAGGGGATGAGAGAAAATGGGCCCAAACCAAAACAAAGAGGGTTTCAGACTGGTTATGAGGAAAGCCTTCTTGGCCCTGGTGACACCAAGGCAGTGGAGCAGATTGCCAAGAGAAGTTGTGTGGTCTCTGTGAATCAGGGCTCTAAAATACAACTGGATAAAGCCCTGAGCAACCTGGTCTGATATCAAAGCTGTTCCTGATCAAAGCAGGAGGTTGGATTAGAGAGTTCCTGAAGCCTTTTGCAACCTGAATTTTTCTTCTGTTCTGTGAATTTAAATCTGAGATATGTTTTGCCCTTTTTACTACAAACAAAATTTGGAGATTAACTGTGGTTTCAAGGAAGTTAAGTTTGCAGATCTAAGGAGCAACTGTACTGCGTGGAGAGTTCACAGTATTGTTGGGGGTTGGAGGAGAAAGGTTTTGGGGTGAGAGAAGTACCATACAAAGAGATGGTGAGTGCACTGCAAAGTGAGATGCGAGGAACATATTGCTCCTGAAGATGGTGAAGCCAAAACAGACTTTGATGAGATTCCTGCAGCAGGAAGGGAGGTAGAGCAATGTCATGACACTACTATGAAACCACGATTGCATTTCTCAATGATGACCAACCACTACCCAATTTTACAATAGCCTTGTAAAGGCCATTCAAAGAAATAAAAGAGTTTCTGTGAAAAATCCTGCCTCTGCCACTCACACTGGTCTGCTATTTTAACTGGGAGCTATTTTATACTGGTGCTCTGAATACTCTGAATGTATACTCCTTTCAGCTGGAGGGGAAGGTGACTATGACATTTACTCAAACCTTCTCCATGTATTGGGTTGCTTCAAGGATTTCACCCACTCAACATCTCTGGGCCCAGCCTGGGCCCTCGCTTAGCCTTGTGACAGTCTTCTGTTGTGTCCAGACAAAGACCATTTAACCCCTTATGCAGAAATTATGCAAGCCTTTCCCAAACAGAGCACTATATTATGATATCTTGGCACATGCCAAGCAAAAAAAGACAGTATTCCAAGTATAAAATTTTAGCATAAGATAGCTAATGCAGTTCAACGTCCTTCCTCAGAAGCTATGCATTCATGAGTGCCTGGGCTTGCTCTCTAAAAACGCTGTTTCTTTGTAAAACACAAGCTTGAACACTGAAATCCAAAGATTTGTGAAATTGGAAGGTAAAGAGAAAAACAATACTCTCTGTGAGCCTTGAGACCTTGGTGAAGAGTGACTAGCACAATCACGGCCAATTACAATTACATGCTTGTGCATTTAGGGCTTGCTCATTTAGGAAGGAGAGTCTCAGATCTTTTTTAAGGAAGGTGATGTTTTCATTCACTATGCATTAGAGGTATGTGAACATTTCTTAAAGTTACTTGTAAGTTGACAAACATTTCTGAACTGTGTGTGCAGACGAGGAAGACTAGATCTTAGCCTTTGAGAAATAACTCGACTTCTCTTTGTTACACCATAATAATTGATATGACAAGCTCCAAATTTCTTCCTTTCCCTCTTTTTTTCCTTCATTTCTAACTGTAATTTCTATTCAAATGAAATCTTAAATATTCTGCCCTGACCTTTGCTGGAAGGAATTTAATTACCTGCAGAGTTTACATAAATTATATGGCCTGTTTGTCTAAGATTAATCCTACACAGAGATCAATAGAGCCATGGAACATCAGGATAAAATGGCTTCTTGCAAATGCCACCAAAGGTCACAAAAATCTTTCTGGAAAGAGGGGGCGAGAGGCATGATGTGACACATTCCTGTCGTGAGTCCAGTGTATGTCACTGCGCTGCCTCTGCAGCCACTCAGGGATGATTTATCAGCTGTTAGAGGACATTTGGTACAAATGTACTATAAGAACCAGCTGAGTAAAATTAATTGAACGCAGTGATGACTACAATTCATCATTCTCAAAAAATGGCTCCAAAAAGTGTGAGAAGGATGATACATTGACCGTAGCACAGATAGACTGCCTTTCATATCGGTCTTTGGGAACAACCTCGTGCTGCCACAAACGCCGTGCTAGTTTCCACATGGAAAAGACAGCTCTTACTCTTTATGAGATGGAGAGGATGCACAAATTATGCCTAACCAGGAGACTCATTACAAATGACACGCTTGTAACTTGGTAAAGCTGCTTTCCGTGTGCCCTAGGTACATGTTTACTGGCAAATTTTAATTCATTCCCATATTAGCTTGACTGAATTAATGCAGTGGAAGTGAGGCACAGTCAACTCCTCCAGGCTCATCAAAGCTAAACAGAGTGTCAGGAAATGCTTTTCCTATGTTAAAAAGAAACTGGGTTGAGTGAATAGAGAGGAATAGCGAGTATCCTACCTGTTGGATGTGATGGAAAGACACTCGAGTGCAGGTTTTTAAAAATAAGAATTTATTTAAACCCCACGTGCATTCAATACGTCACTAATGCAGGTTTCACAGATACAATGGAGAAACGCACTATCGCGGTTTAGAAGTACGACCACACTTATCACAGCCACAAGGGAGCCACAACATGCACCACTGCCAACACAGCAGTCACAACATGCAGCATTACTGCCCGCGACAGTCACCTCACTCACTGTCACCGCCCGCAGGCAAGTCACAAGGGTCAATGTCACAGCCTCAGCAGGCCCATGGAACACACCGTCACAGCTCACACGCGCGCTAAATACTACACGGCTGTGAGTCGGTCACCCAGGACTACAAACTGAAAGCGTATCAAATACTCACCCATCTCTCCAGGTCAGGGGTCTCGGTACGTTCCCTCAGAATCCTGGCCAAGGGGCGAGGGCTTCTCGCAGAGTCGGAGAAGCGGCTCCCCCTTCTCAGACCGAATCCCAGGGGTTTATTTGGTTTTATGTCTTTGATCTACGTGACAGTGGGCGGGACTGTGCTGGACAATGCCACCTTCCATGTTTGTCATTAGCAGTGTCCCCCTTACCTTACACCCGATCTGTTGCACATCTTCGCATTGTCTGGGCCCATTAAGGCCAAATGGGGACCCTCTGGCTTGCCTTTATCTCACTGTCAGGCAGCTGAATAGCGGCTTGATCGGCAGTCAGGGCATATTGTTTGTTGAAGGAATTCAAATTCAGCCCAGGTTTTGGTTGGTTGAATTATGCAGTGCTGCCCTGTCCAGTCTCAGCTCACAGGACAGCTCAGGTCTGAGCTATCTACACAGCTCCCTGTAAGTTGTCTCTGCGGAGATGGGGCCTCGAGGCAATCCAAGGCTGGTTCGCTTTTACAACCCTCCATGAGTCCCCTGATGGGCTAGACATTGGGGAAACCTGTTTGTGGAATTCTGACCCAGATGATCCTTACACTGTAGCAGCAATGTGAAAATCCTCCAAAGACTTTACTACACCTGATTCAAATTATAGACTCCAATCTTGGTTTTCCACTGAGAAAATCTCTGATTTTGAAGATGATGAACATCCATATTCAGACCCTCACCAGAGCTAAGCACCAGGTGCCAAATTTTTTGCTAACGTTGCCGATACAAGGGCAGCTTGTCACACGTGTTCACCATCCAGCAGCTCCCACTGTGACAGACTTTGAAAGAGGCCAGTACTTGGCATATACAGTCCTTAGGACTTGTAGCCAATTAGCTCTGTGGCAAAACAGGAACTGACCTTTTATGAAAATCAGATCATCACTGTGCTGATTAGCTCTTTGCTTTTTATTTTAAAAAAAATGCCTGAAGTGGGCAGAAAAAATTTAACTTGACTTTGAGATCTGCAGGTTGCATTTCCTGCTTCTGAAAGAGGGAAACGGCAGGCAAAGTGGTACTCTAGTTTGTAGAAATATGATGAAGGTTTCTGTTGAGAATCATATTTTGGGTCACAATGTGAATGTCTTTCTAAGCTCTACTTGGGGTTAATCTCTGTTGGGAAGTGGGGCTCACCAGTTTTATCCCCAGGGTATGAATTGTTGGTGCTGCAATAAGCGTAAATTACAAACCAACTGGGAAGGTTCATTTTATTGCATTTCTGCATGACATAGCACAACAGTAGTTGATCAAGGACGTCTGTTACACAAAGCACTACAGCGTGCAATTTCACCCATAGGAAGATGACTTGAAGCTATACAATCTGGAGCTTCATTCAGAGTCGGGTTGGATACAGGCCCTTGGTTTGATCCACTGTGGAGGGGAAGCTCAGAAGCTGAATTTGAAGTGGAAGAATACTTAGATGTTTAAAATGGCCCCAAAAGGTCAGCAGTGTTTTGATGTGGAATTACGCTCAGAACAGCATTAGCAGTATTAACAATCTTTTAATTACTGCACAAGCCTTTTTCGGCAAGCCTGGAGTCAGAACACCATGCTGAGGGTGCATTCAAACAGAAATGATACACTCAGGGTAATAAAACACCCATTGTTTCTATGTCCTATAATAAAGCTGGGAAACCACAGATGAGATCAGGACCATATTTTGCAGGGCACTCCACATACAAGAAGGATGAGACAGACCTTCCTCAGCTCACAGACCAAGGGAGAGGAAGGGAGAAGAGTGAAGCTGAGAGGAAAAGGGACTTCTCTGTAGTGTCCACTTTATGAGAGCTGTAAGAGCGGAGCCCAACTCTGCATTCTCACTCCAGCCCTGCAAAAGGTAGTTCAAACTGCAGCTCAGATGGATGTTTAAGTTCCTGTTATAAAATAACCCCTTCAAGAGGAATCTCATTTTCTTTGTTGGAGCCTACGGGTGTCAGAAGAGGTGTGCTCACTCGAGTGAGCAATACAGAATCACAGAATTGTAGGGGTTGGAAGGGACCTTCAGAGATCATCAGGTCCAACCCCCTGCCAAAGCACGTTCCCTGGGACAGGTCGCACAGGTAGGCGTCCAGACAGGTCTTCAATATCTCCAGAGAAGGAGACTTCACAACCCCCCTGGGCAGCCTGTCCCAGGGCTCTGTCACCCTCACTGTGAAAAAGTTCTTCTGCATATTGGTGCAGAATTTCCTGTGCTGCAACTTGAGGCCATTGCCACTGAAAACAGGCTGGCCATTTCCCTCTGCGCACTTGAGATATTTATAAACATTAATAAGATCCCTTTTTAGTCTTCTTTCTCAAGGCTGAACAGCCTCAGTTCATTCAGCCTTTCCTCATAGGGGAGATGCTCCAGGCCCTTAATCATCTTCGTAGCCCTCCACTGGACTCTCTCCAGGAGATCTCTGTCTTTTTTATACCAGGGAGCCCAGAACTGGACACAATACTCTAGGTGGGGCCTGACCAAGGGCAGAGTAGAGGAGGAAAAACACGCTTGGTGTGTCGCCTTGCATTGTACCAACCAGGACGGGGCTGTACCTGGTACCTTGTACAGGGACAATTTGAAATTGTCTACTAAGTGTCTATCAAGCAACCAGGGAACATGGATTGCTGGTGTAAAAATGTAATTGGAATAATTGACTAATGAGAGCACTCTTGAGTTTTTCATCCATTTCCCACTTGGTGTTGATGTTGTAGGTTAAACTGAACGTGAAAATATTCACATTCATGCTTTGCTACTGACAAACACTGGCATCACCAACCCTGAGGAAGGCTGCTAACACTTGGGCTTCACAACAGCTGTTATGGATGTCTACCTTATTTTGTTACCTGATGAGGAGTAGCAGTTGTATTAATACCAGCCCATTTTGGCAAAGCCAGAGGCACGGGCTCCCAGCAGCCTGGAGACAACATGCACTTCAGCATGTGGATTTGTGTTAGAGCAGCCCATTCACTGGCCAGGACACATCAGGCATGTCTGTGCCTTCAGTCTCATCTCTGAAGGCCACACTATCACCTTATGCTGAATATTGAGAGTCTTTGGCTGGATTTGTGCTCTTAGGGCATGGGGGTATGGGACAAGACATCTCATCTTTGCTCTAAGAGCATGATAGCTGTGCAGTTAGGCATTGTCTAATTTATACTTGTTTAATCTGTTCAGTAACAGTAAAAACCTGTTACACTGGGAAGTAAAATGTCTTATCAAGAGATTGTGGTCTTAGCAACAAAGGACTTTAATTCAGGAGGACATATCTACTTACCTACATCCCTTTTATTCCCTTAGGGACTATGTTATATACTTGCTAATGTGCAAGTCCCAGAAGATGCCTATAGGAAAGCTGAGGAAGAGCTGTTCACAAGGGCATGTAGCAATAGGACAAGGGGTGATGGATTTAAACTAGAAAAGGGGAGATTTAGGTGGGGTATTAGGAAAAAATTCTTTCATATGGGAGTAGTGGATCACTGGAACAGGTTGCTCAGAGAGGTAGTGGAGGCCCCATCCCTGGAGATATTCAAGGTTAGACTTGATGGAGCTCTGAGAAACCTGATCTAGTGAAGATGTCCCTGCTTACTGCAGGGGAGTTGGACTAGATGCCTCTAACCCAATACATACTATGATTCTATGAAATTGTCCATAGAACCATGTTAAACATTCTTTGCAGTAGAATTTTAAATTGAAAGTTTGATTAGGGAGTTACATGGTGATCTATGAGAAAGGTAAGAGGGGGCTATTGTTTTATTTCTCTCACAGGTCAGATTACCACATCTTTGCATGTTACATGAGTGCAAATTTATGAAACAAATAAAACAGCAAATCAGCGTGGCCACTTCAAGCATTTCTAAATAATCTTGACTAATATATAATAATAATTAAAATTCCAAAATCCTTGAAAAAGTATTAGAAATATTATGCTTGGCATAGTGAAAATTAAAAACAGTAGTTATTGAACGTAAACTATATTTTACCATATCTAACCTCAGCTGTGACTACAAATTCTCATCATTCTTTCACCAATAATTTCAAGTGTTAGCCCAAGGCAAAATCCTTTTGGCATTTTCCTTCTACTAACCATCCCAGCATATGTAAGGTTTAGTACCTAGATCCTTTTATGTGCCTTTCCTTAAGGTGAAATTCTTAGCTATGAACAGGCTGTGGCACTTCACCCCTTCTTTCCAATGTCCTTCATGCAATCCCAACTGGTAACCAAGCGCAGCAAATGTTTATGCACGGAGCTGAAACAAATTGGTACTGATGCCACCGCTGAGAACTGAGTGACCTTTGGCAGAGGGGCCCGGCTTCCAAGGTCCAGCAGGCAATGAGGATTAATTTTATGGTCTGGACAGGGTCCTGAATTCCAAGCATAGAAATTGGATGTTTGTAATAAGCTATTTACAGTTGCAGTTCTATTATTTTTTATTGGTCCTTAAGGACTCACAAACAATGCTGCACATTTTGGTCACCATCTCCTACCTCATTGTGTATTCACTGTCTCCATATATAGATGTTGCTTTTTGGACAGCATCCTCCATATCTCTCTAGCCATTGGACTAGGAATTGCAAAGGCTAAGATCAGAAGATACACAGTTTTCTCAGCTCCCACATAGAGTGGCTATAACTTTGTCACCAGAGGAAAGGGAAAAGTTGGGAACTACAGGAACAACCACAGCATTTTAAGTGACACATATTTGCAGAATGTCCAAAAGAGGAAAGTCCTATCAGAATTTAGAACATTAAACATACTGATGAAATATTTTCAGGCTGTTGCAAAGACTTTTCCTCACTGCTCCTTGGCACCTGGATACCATGGATATGGTGGCATATATTCGGCACATTTTATCTTAGCATGCAGTTTTCATCCAATGTACGAGGTCCAGGCAAATCTCTATGGGCAACTCATTCTAGATAGCTAAAGTATGTTGATATATGAGGTATGAGTCATTTTTCCTGCCTGCCCAACCTAAAGGCTATGTAGTAAGGGCCTGCAGAGGCACAAGCTATTCAGGAGCCATGGCCACAACTGACATTATAAACCTTATCTCTGCCAGGCACCGTTTTCCTATGGTTCAGTTTTTCTTCCTCCATGAATGTGTAGAATATTGCAAGTACTCAGCATAGGCAGTACAGATTTGTCAAGCATGAAGCTATGAAGCCTCATATGCCAGGAGTGCCTTGGCTCCACTGCATTTCAACTAGTAAATTTTGTTCATATTCTGCTCTTTTCAATGCTTTTCATGAACTGGCTTCACAAAATGACAGATAGACATGTCTTATTGGAATAATGTTAACTAAAGGTTAAAGCAGAAATGGACAAGGATTACAGAAGCACCCAGAGAGAAATCACAGATTAAACTATAAAGTGAATTCAAAAAGGTGGGTTTTTTTTTTACACTTTCTAATGAAATGACTGGGGACTCTGAGCAATGACCTGAGAGAGGGAGACAGTTTATTATATATTCTGGTCCAAATCTGTATCATCATTACACTGACTGTTATCAGTATAACTTCTCCAAAAATTACAAGAGTGAAAGGAAAGAAACCTGATGGGAAGAGGCAAGAGCCTCAGTCAGTAGTGTTTATGGGGAGCAGACATATAATCCCATAGTCAATTACTAACCAAGGTCAATATTTATGGCAGAGGGAACCATTTTAAGTGTACATTATTTATGTAGAGACTTGTAATGAACACTTCATGCTTGAATAAAGAATGTATATACAGGGATAATTTTAATAAGAAAGCTGCCTGTCATAGGAAACAGGATATATCTCCTCGGAAATGGTCTATGTGTCTGTCTGTCTCACGCTTGCACTGATTGAATCAGTCAATATTTTCTACCATTACAATTCATGATCAGAAATATCCTTCAGCTGGAAGTTGGCAAGAATGGAATGAGATGTTTTAAACTTTGGTTTTGAAGCTCCTGTTTATGCAAACTGAATCCAGACTGTGGATTTTTCCTGGAAAATGGTAATGTAACCTAAATTATGTGAGGAACTCCAGCTATCCATTCCAAATATCAAAATAGACAGAAGCCACTGCTGGGATCATTTTCATTCCTTTAGCTGATGTAGTTTCTGAATCATACTTCCATTTGCCTCATGAATCCTACCTTTTCCCTGAGTATGTATCAAGGGTAAGGGTCGACAGAGACTCTTGAACTAGGAAATGACAGTTTTACTGTGACAACGGCTGAAGAAACGGGTGGCTGGGTTATATGACTGTTACATATGAGCCTTTGCATTTGGGATTTGGCTTGTATTCCACACATTCACACAGCATCAGTCATTCACTGAGAGCCCACTCTTTATGCTGTTGCTCTCACCCACACAGAGGAGAATCACAGTATGCTGAGTCAGGTTTTAAAGGAATTTAGGCAAGCAAAGATGCTGAATGGCTTCTAAGAGGATTTCCAAATGCACAACTTCTGAAAGGCACCTCTGAAAAGCCCATAAAGCAGCTATGTGCACCTTAAAGTTCTTGAAAATATTGTAATTGAAAGCAAGTAAATTTCTTGCATGCTTGCTCATGATTTTCAAAAGGGGATGGAGAGCTCTAAGTGTTCTGGACTCCTCAGTTGTTGTGTTCCTTTGAAAACCCCAGCCTAAGACTGTATCCGGTACCAACAGCATCAGAGGAAGCTCAGCAAAGTGATTTAGAAGTTGGTACTAATAAGCACTCTAAATCAATCTAAAACATGTCTCATGCTGAGTGACTTCTGCTATTGATCAAAAGGACAGGACAAGTCAAGTCACGGAAACATGATTGGGAAAATAATAAAACAGCACCAATGAATGTTTTAAAGTTTTTCTTAGCTTGAATGGCTACCCAAAAGTACACTGCTGGCTGAGAGGTGATTGTCTGTGGGATACTCGCTAGACAAAGAGGAGACAGTGTACATTAGAGGAACAGCAGAAATTAATTTCTATCCTCACGACTCTCTGTTCCATCTACACTTTATTTATGCTCTTCTTAGCATTAAGACTATTCCCAAACTAATTCCTTTCTGACAGATGATATATTGCTTAAATAGCACAGTAGATGGGTACTTTTTAAGGACCTGGCAAAGCAGTTGGTCTTGCTGTGAAAAAGCTATGGGAGATATTGTCAGCTTACAGACCTGCTGATGGAGTTAGATAGGATTATAGTCTGGAAAAGGTAGAGAAGTTGAGGGACCTGCTTCCTGGATAGGGCTTTTTTTCAAAAAGAGCCTTCTACAGGAACACTTATCTTACCCAGGGGAAGCTTTTTCCCTGGAGTGATTGAAGGCACCTTCTGTTTCAAAGGAAGGTAGACTATTGTTGTTGCTTGCTAAGTAGAGCTGTGTTGTTTCTTCTTTTTCTGTTGGAACTAAAAATCTGTTTGAGAAACATCTTACTGGTGTGCTTTCTGGAGGCCACCCACACATCCCTGTAATTTAAATCTCTGTTACTTAACATAGAGGTAACATGTCTCCCCAGGGAAGGGAAGGAAGGGGTTATGTTGCAGAGTTACAAACATCTGTAGGGAAGGAAGCACATGAAGCATGTATGCTTTACAGAAGGAACTCGGGACAGGGGGAGAGAAAAGCTCTTTGTTGCCTGGAAGGAAGGATGTTCGTGCTCCAGGGGCAGATGAGGAAGGGGATGTGAGGTCATGACTGAGAAAGGTGAGATGAACTAGGGCTTAATGCCACCTGATACAAACTGACAAAGGAAGGGAGGAGGGCCTGTGGTAAGCATGGCTGTTCCTCACAAAGTGACCTGACTTCAGGCTGTGCCAGAGATACAGCCACTCATATGTGGGCTTTGGGCTGAACATCATCATGCACCAAAACCTGCATAGGGAGACATAGCAGGTTAGGACAAAGCAGCAGCCCCCCTGCCTCATTCCAGTATGTTCTCCTTGGAAGGAACTTGTAGCAGAGCAGATCAGTTTGCACCCTTGGCCTTTTTAGTTTTTGTAACATAAAATAGGTAATGAATTAAAAATAGAAACCATAAAGCTGATACAAGCTACTCCATGGCAGCTGTAAGAAAACCTACGCTGGTCCAGCTGGGCTGCTGCAAAGAGGTCAAGACAGCTGGAGACATGGTTAAAGAAACATAGTCCTCTACAGCTGGGACTCCTAATGATCAAATATCGCGTGAGGATCCCAGAGAATTGCTAATACAGAAAGGAGGAACCCTGGAGACAAGGGAAAGATAGTCTTTGGGAGGTGCAAAAGTCTCACAGTTAGCCAGAGAAGGTAATTGTGTGCGCAGGAGAGCTAGTGCAGCTTGGTTTCCTATGGATTTGTGCCTGTGGTGAGATTTGTGGTTGTCTGATCTGAAACAGATGCCAAGCGAAGCTTTTATCAAAGCCAGGGAAATAAAAATCTTTCTCTCCCAGAAGGATTCTCTTGTGAGTCTTTCCCCCAGTGAAAGGATTAATAGTCTTCTCTCTCCTACCTGCCTGCCTGAGACTTGCAGGAATTTGCTACTGCTTTGTGTGACTGAAATTAAAAGAGCCAGTGGGTTAAAAATGCATCAGATGGAGGAAGAATACACAGACAGAGAATGATCCACTTTTTCAGGAAAGCAGGCTGAAAATACAGCTGATGGGGAATGTGCCAACTATACAACATATAACCTCCTTAGCCTCTGCAGCATCTTCCTGGTCTGGAAGGGTTTTATGTTATATAAGGAGTGGGAGAGGAATGACAGAGCTGTGCAATAAGGGCACTGAGGGCTTAAAGCTGGTAAAATGAACCTGTTATTTTCAGCTACTCGGAAGACCTCTGGATAAGAGCAATCCTGCAAGCTGCTTGCCTGACCTATGTAACAGGAGTTTCACTGGCTTGCATCAGCCAGCCACTGGCTCTTCTTATGCTATCCAGGCCAGTGTTATTGTATTACATTTAATGGAGCTCCTTATGTCATTCCAGCCCTGCTTCTGTTTTCTGATCCGTGTGCTTTTCCTCCCTCACAGCACCTCTCCCTCATCTCAGCTGGAGTATGCATACGTGCTCCTCTTCCCCCTGTACCAGACGCCACTGCAGTGCAGTGCTTATGGTTACAAATCATCTCATTAAAGCTAGACAGCCACTCAGCTGGATGCAAATTACTGACCTCCTCAATTTATGAATGTCAGACTTTTCAGGGTGGGAAGGGAGGGGGGAGCAGGGTGGAAAGCGTTCCATTAAATGGTATCCATCAACCCTATCACATTTATAAGCTAATAAAAAGGCTGAAATGAAGTTCATTGGGACTGGCTGGATGTAGTAGTACCAGCTGGTTCTATGAAATATTAATAGAAACAAGACATGTCTCTGCGTTAGAGTCAGTTAGGTGAAAGGACGATACTGTTATTGATAAGTTACTGCCCTGTCCATTCTTATGAGTGGCATCTTCAATTTCCCTTCTGGCAGTGTTAATCCTCCTATGTACGTGACGAGACAAGGCTAAAACACAGGAGATCCTATTACCAGAGAGTGAAGACCCAGATTTTACAGAGGATCAAAAAAAATAACCTCAACTCGCAGGTGATGCCCACTATTTTGACCCCTTGCCAACATCTATGAACTTTTCTGTCTTCCTGTGATTCAAACACGTACCTTCAGCTTGAACTGGGAAAAGATGTGTCAGGAAAGGTCTTGAACCTGAACCCTGAGTCCTGGGGAAAATAAAAGTAATAATAATAGTAAAATAACGCAAACTGCTGAAGAGTTCAGACTGCTAAAATACTACTTAGCAGCACTGCAGAAGATCTTGTCTCAACCAGTCTGGGTGATGAAGGCCTTCCCACCGCAGTGGCTGCTCAGTTCAGCAAGTTCTTGAACTTATTTTAAATTAGGAATAAATGCATGCTGAAAAATCTGCTGCTTGCTGGGATATCTAGGCAACCTTGACGTTCATATATCAAGGCGATTAGCACAGCAGATCCAGACAGATAGGAAACCAACAGAAAAGCCAAACAATAAACAGGCCTGCACTAATCTCAAAGATCTGCAGATGGTCCTTTCAGGTTGCATGAGCACTATACCATTAGAGGGAAGGAAAATGTACCAAATGACGTCTGCCCTATGGCTGAGCAGACCATTTCCATCCATGTTAATATCAATTAAGCACTTCTCACCAACACTGAGAAACATTCTCCTCTAGCTGGGGCCACCCAGCTGGGCTCCTGGGGGTCCCTGCAGTTACTGGGAAGTACAGCTTGTAAAAGGGAACAAAAACAGCTGAGGGAAGAGAACTCTTTTAGATGCTGCAAGCAAGAGTTTCACAAAGACAGAAGGATACATCGTAAAATTTTGTTCTTCTATGTGTCTCTCCTCCCAAGATAATGCCCAGTCACAAGCTTTTAGAAAGAGAATAAATGCACTGGAACATATCCCTTGGCAGAGCAAGGCAGATGCAATGATAAATTAGCTGGCGGGTGGAAGACTACCTACTGTGCAGAGAACAGGTTGTCAAACAGATTCATTTATGGCTGTGAGAGTGATCAGTTGGATTCTGAGCAGTTAGTGGAAATAATTGTATCACATATGAACAGCATGCTACTTACAAAGGACAGATACGCTGTTGACTAGATAGAAGCACAACCTGTCATTCAGCAAGCATGCACACAATGAATTTCAGGCTTAAAATCAAATCCTTTAATTTTTTTCTAAACAAGTTCAGTTCAGAGCAGAGCTGAAGCATAAGCAATGTCATTCAGAAAGGTAACAGTAGCAGTGAAAGGCTGGCAAGCAGTTTATAGCGATATATTTATATTTTTGTCTCACCCAGAGGGGACAAGGGCCAAATGAGTCTTCAAAAAACAGTAGCTATTGCACGCACAGACATCTATCCGCCAAGTGTCATGCTGTATAACTGCTGGAAGCCAAAGAATATCCATTACTATAGTGAACAGATGTAAGCAAGAATAACAGGAAAGGAGTGCTGCTTAAGAGAAGTTTTGCAGTCATATTCAAAATGATTCAAAATACAGTAATTCAGGCTAGGAATCTCTCCAGGCAACAGTAAACCAAGCTTATCTTCACAAAGCATTTTACATTAGTCCCACATTTTTACTGGAACTGCTGTCATTTTAAACCATCTTTCAGGAGCAGTTTGATGGAGTTGGTACCCCTGAAAAGATGAACACAGACTTATCATGAAATAAACACCCCTGGAGCTGGATGAAGAGTAGACAGCAGTTAACACAACAATCCACACTGTCTTACTGCTGCACTGACTTTGGCTTGGCTTGGTGTGCGGGGCTCAAGGCAAACAGCTGGTTGCAATATTTTTTCTGTCAGAAGTCAGCTGGAGTTGTTGAAGGAGTTGGAGGAATACTGAAATACTTCTTCTGATCAACATCTTCTCCTGCTTCAAAGAGATGAACTGAAAAGAAATGGATAGAGTAAGCAAGTCCACAGTGGACACAAGGGCTTATGGTCTTCACTTGTGCTCCATGGCAGGAATCTGCCATGGGGCAACAGACTTACAGAGTGCCATGGGCAAGGGTCTGTGCCAAATGTCTATGTGAAGGATTGAGAAGAGGTTTCCCAGTTTGAAAAGCAGCAGCAAATGGATAAGGAAGCATAGCGTCACTGGATCATAAATATTCTGGTGTTAGGTACTGATGGGACACCTGACTTTGAATTTATGGAGAAGAGATAGGATCTATTTGTCAAGGCTAAGCACAGGAATCCTACAACCCATTTTGATCCTCAAAGCTCTTAGTAGAGAAAAATGTTATAGACTACTTTGAGAATTAGACATGTCCAACAAAACTTCTGTGAAGAACTGTCAGCTGGATCAGCTTCAGGAAGAGCTTGAAGAGTTTCTCTCCTCTTCAGACATAGCAAGGCTATTTCTAGAACAGAAAATGAAGTTATAAGGGTAATACCAATAGAGTCTGTAATCTAGCAAATGTTCATTCTCTGTTTTATTTCTCTCCAAGGACAGCCAAAAGAAATCAGATTCTACCTAAGCTTCTGTCTGGTCCCATCAGCAAAGTATGTGTGTTATATCCAGTGAGTGTGTCAAGGAAAATCTATTAAACTGACAGTGACAAATACCCAAGTCTCCCCCTTCCAAGGAGACTACAGTCAGCCTGCTTGTGCACACTTTTTGTCCCAGGAATTCTTGAAGTGTCTGCTTCAGCTGTGCAGCTTCGTCAAGAGCTCAGGAGGGTAACCCAAAGCCAGCTTGGTAATTACTGATAATTAACAGCATTTCCCCAGTTAAAGGAGGAACTTGAACCAGGATCACTTGCATCCTGGGTGAGTCCTTCAGCCACTGAGAACTCTGGAAGAGTGGTGGGGGAAGAACATTATGAAGTGATAATAAAAACTCTGCCGCCTTTACAAAGAAAACAAGACTCGTGGAGTCCTCAAAAAAACCCCAACCTCGTTGTAAGCACGTAACCTTGGGCATAGTGCCACAGCTCTGGATCAGTAGTGTGGATTCACGAGACATGCATCCTGCTGCTGCCCACCCAGGCCCTGCATTTCTCTCCTGGCTATCTCTTAGCTACACACTGCAGCTCCCTGCTCAGAAAACAACCTGCTTTGAATCCCACTCTAAGCACATAATCTCCCTGTAAGCTGCGTAGTGAGTCATAGTATTTGCTTAATGGTGCAACACTGGACAAGCAAGATGGTTACTACACTTAGTTCTTGCCAGTCTACTACAAGTAGTCTCTGAAGAAAAATTGATGTATGTCCTACACGAGCAAGGACTTGAACCACTGGACTGTATATACATACACACGTTATGTATGCATGTTTGTATATGAGGCAAAAAGAAGTTGGAAAACTGTATTTCCATTTCAGGGGTGAGGGCTCACAGGTTTCTTTCTCTCTTTATATATAATCTTTCTGGTTTAACTCTTCTTCAAGAAATTCTCCTAGGCATGAGGATGCATTTCCCCCGATGTGCTGCCCTAATAAAAGATGTGCTTCCCTGGTTGAATACCTTTGCAGAAGGAGAAAACTTTCATAAAATCACATAGTGTTCACTTTGGGTCAAATTTTTTTGTGCTTTATCAGTCATTTACTATTCATTACAGAGGCAATATTCTCTAGCCAGTGAACTAGAAAAGAACATGGTCTCCATGAGCATCTAGACTATATTTAGCCAAGGACGGTCAAAATAAAAGAGGGAAAAACTACACTTTTTTCAAACACTTGGAATGAACATCCCCTGAAAAAGCTGAGATAGGTGCACTTACGTGGATACTGATCCACCAGGCTTACCCAGACTGTATTGATCGCCAGCTTTTTGAGCCAGCAGTGGAGAAAGGCATTGATCTGATGAAGAGTGACTGGAGCCACTGCATCACGCTGAATATCTGCACATGGAATCGTAGTCTAATTTGGGCAAGAGCCCAGATCCGGGTTGCTTCCAAGTGTGTTTCATCCAAGAAGAGCTTGTACAAATATTCACCTGGTAGGGTAGTCTATTTTTGTCTGTGCCTTTGCTTAGCTGAACAGAATGTGCTTGGCTGCCACAAAACTTGACAAAAACTCTGCCCAGGGCAAAGAAAATAATGTTTCTGCAGCAGAGTTTTCCTTTTCTTCCTTTGTTTTCTGCAGCACTTCATCTCTTGAATTTGGGCTGTGCTCCTTCCCCTCAAAGAGTTAATGTTTCTCTGAATTTATCTGTACTCCGGTACCAGATTCTGACCTTCTCTCCTTCATTTCATCAGCTGGCTCTGCCCATGATGCCAAGTGACAGTGGATGACGGCAGAGCACTTGCTGACAGTTGCATCAGAAAAGGCTCGTGACACCTGCTGCTCGGCAAAGAAAAAGCAGAGTGAGCTCACACCGAAGGTGACTCAGCAACGCGGCTTTGCTGCTTGTTACAAAAGAGACAGCAAGCTTTTATCAATCCAACAGTAAACTCCCCTACAGCCTTTTACTGTAAGAGGATTTAAAGAATCTTTACACGAGCCAAATGGCAGAAGCAACATCAGCTTATGTAGACTCAGGGTATTTCTGTCTGCACATGTTTTTATTACCCTGTGCTTGATGAGTCTTGCAGTTTCTTTTCCAGATGAGGTAGAATCTGAAAGAGCCTGAAAGAGCCGATTCATTATTCATCTTCCCGTTTAAGCAGTATGCAGAACAGGTGGGAAGGAGGAGGCTACCAAAGGCCAGCTACACTTTCCAACTCCAAATAGCACATTGTTACTCAGTTGCTTGAGATTTACAGACAACACCGGCAACAGTTAATTTCCTTTACATTTCTGTTGATCTAGATGCACCAAAATGAAGAAATTATCTCTGGGATTGCTCCAGATGCACTTCTGCACTCCACAAAATTTGCATGAATGAAAACTATACTAACCGACATTGTCCAATGTCCTATCTAGACCCTAACATATATTCAACCCTGAAAATAAGAACTTGGGGATATTGGTGGATGAGGAATTAGACATGAGCCAGCAACATGCACTTACAGACCAGAAAGCAAATCATATCCTGGAATTCACAAAAAGTAGCATAGCCAGCAGGTTGAGGGAGTTGATTCTGTCTTTCTACAGCAGCCTCATGAGACCCCACCAGGAGTACTGTGTCCAGCTCTAGGATCCCTAATACAGGATATGTGGACCTATTAGAGGAGGTCCAGAGGAGGGACATGAAAACCAGAGTGCTGGAGCACATCTCCAATGAAGACAGATTGAGAGAGATGAGATTGTTCCGCCTGGAGAAGAGACTGCTCTGGGAAGACAGTATATTGAATATTTATCTATAATATATAAAATATATCTTTTAATATTTAAAGGTCACTTATGAGAAAGATGGAATGAGACTTTTTAACAGGGGCTGTAGTGACAGGACAAAGCACAATAGTTTTAAACAGAAAGAGGGTAGATTTGATTGTATATAAGAAAGAAATATTTATGATGAAGGTGGAGAGACACTGAATGAGGTTGACCAGGGAAGTTGTGGATCCCCCAAGGTTGGAAATATTCAAGACCAGGTTGGATGGGGCTTTGGGGTACCTGATCTAGTGGAGGGAGTCCCTGCCCATGACAGGGGGTTTTGAACTAGATGTTCTTTGAGGTCCCTTCCAACCCAAGCCATTCTATGAGTCTATTATTAATTTATGTCCTATATTAATCCTTTATCTGAGATTACTGGGGACAGTTCTACCATTGATGCAACAGTATCCAGACGAAAGCATCTTTTCTGGTCACAGTGCTTGTTACTCACACCCAGCTCTCAGGTGTTCAGTGTTGTAGAGACACCTCTCACAGAATGGGAAAGGCCGTGGCCTGTTGCTTAATTGCATGATAGTTGAAGGTTGTGATCTTAACTGGGTATGCTGTTCCCTGTATCCCAACACTGCTGCTTGTCACAGAATCACAGAATCACAGAATCACAGGATCGTAGAGGTTGGAAGGGACCTCAAGAGATTATCGAGTCCAACCCCCCTGCCAAAGCAGGCTCCCTAGAACATATTGCACAGGTAGGTGTCCAGATGGGTCTTGTGTATCTCCAGAGAAGGAGACCTTCATAATGAGCCCATCTACCACATGAGTGTTGGGTCTCAGCAATTTGGCACATAGAGAAGGACAGAGACTTCGGCATCTGGCTAAGATCTGGATGCATATTCAAGATACCAGGAGACAGAGGTCAATTGAGTCTTTCATGTATAGTGACATGAACAGAACTGGCCAATGTACCTGAAAATTGATGAATCAAACCCTACCTTGTTTTGGAGTGAAGTATGGGAAGACATATCTTACTCATACACCATCTCCAAAATCTGTCTACATTTATATGGACGAGACAGCGTTAATTCTGCTACATCTTAGTCTTCATGCATGAGACATGAATGTGACCCTCTTGCCTTATTCTTTACTATGACCTTCTACTTCATGCTTCATTGTTCAAATTAATAAAACAAGGACAAATTAGAACTAAATCAAGTCTCAACTTCTGCAGCTATAACCTAGTGCTATAGGTTAAGGACAGCTGATTTCTTAGAAAAGCCCAGTTTCTAGGATGCCCACACCCTAACACATTAACCAGACAAAGCCAAAATGACAAGTCAAGACAAAAAATTTCCCAGCTTCCTTATGTGTCCATGACTAATGTTACTGCTGTCATGGAAAGATTGGAAGGGAAAGTGAGTAAAAAATATAAATGGTATTTATGCCTTTCAGCCATGTCTTGTTTGTTTTGTCTTTATCGTGCATTGTATTAATGAGGAGGATAATCGTTATTTAATATCCCCTTCCAAAAAAGGCACTCAACCAAGGCACATGAGGGCTTGAAATAATTAGGACAATCTAATTGGGTACATTATAGAGGGCATGAAATTAACTGTAGTTAAATTAACTCTTCTTTCTCAAATGAGAATAAAGGAGAAATCACCTAGAACACATCTTTCTCATACTAATTGGAAGCATAGGAATGCAATATTTTATCTGCCTAAGTTTTAACTCTAAACCACGGTTGTGCTTGTACATTTTTCCCACTGAACACCACCTATAATTGTGATCAGTCCTTGTTTCAATGTGCTGGAGTGTCTCCTGCCTTTAGGCAGCACTGAAAGTTGAGCTCTCTGCTTAGTACTATAATCTCATCTGGGTTGACCACTGGATAGGAGACTTCCAAGAACATTTAAATATGTCACTGATTCATTAAACCAGGACTGGATCAATGTTCCTGTTCTATGAGAGGGAATGTTAGTGACCTTTTCTCACTGTACAAACACTAGTCTTTGATCTTCTGTTCATTCACTGTCTTGTCCCCATGGACCTGCCCAGTCATACTGGGCTGTGTCTGACCTCAGTTCCCCTTGATGGGCCAAATCCTGACCACCACCTGCTGATGTTCTGGTGTGATCTCAACCTATTTCCAGTCCCAAGAAGATGCCCGATATCTGGGGGTGCCTCTGGTTGCCCCCTTGCCTGCCCGGCTCCCTGGCTAGGGTCAGGGAGGTGGACCCTGGCTATGAGACCCCTGTGCTGCCAGTCCCCAGAAGGAGCCCCTATGGCCCCCAATAAGCCCTCAGGCCTTATCATACCTTGTTATCTTCCCTACTCCAAAGTAGAAGTCTTCATGCTCTCAACAGTCCTTTACATTACAGCCACAGCCACACTTAAATATCCCATTGTTATGAGGCTGTTTTCCATCCAAAAAATGGAGATGCAGCTGATGCAAAAATTATGAATCTATGTTGAATTACTTTCAGCCACAAAAGAATATGGAGAAACACTGAAAATAGTCAAAAACTTCTGTCAAATTTGCAGAATGAAATGGTTTGTTGGTTATTCTTTTTTTTTTTTTTTTCCAAAGCGACGTGTCTTACTAAAGAAATTCAAATTTATCTATGAAACATTTTTTTCCCTCAATTTTCAAAACAGTTCCATTCAAACATTGGCTAATGGATGGGTCTTCTACATAAAAGTACATGACCTACTTCTAGGAAATGCCTGTTCCCAGATGCTTGTGGGATTGTATCTCTACAATTACTTTTCTGGACAGAAAATCAGATCTATGCTGAGCCCCCCTCAGGGGCCTCATTTGGGGCATTGGGGAAGGACCTGCTTGTGGAGCTAATTTTCACAGAGAAGATGACAACTTCAACTGGCATTTTACACTTTTCTACCCTGTGAAATTTCAAACCATTAAAATATTATTTTATAATTGTGAAAGCATACAGCTGGTTATACACAGGGTGACAGCACAACTGACAATTTAAAATTTAAAAAGTGAAGGCTAATGTGCTGTACAGATAGGGAGCTGAAAGCAGCTGTTTTGTGCAAAAGCAGTTATTGGCTCATTTGGAATTAGTCTTGTTGGGAACAACATGCTATGGTTGTCTAGAAAGGCTCAAAACATAAGCAAGAGAAAACTGCTGAAATCCAGCCATCCTGGACTCATCCCTAATCCAAGAGGAATTTAGCACTAGGAGGTACAGTGGCAGAGTTTATGAACAGACAGGACTGACTTCAGTGAGGGAGCAGTCGATGCGGTGGAGGCACAGAATGTTCCAACCTGACAGGATGCCAATTTTTACCCTATTAAGTGAGGCAGTGTTGCCAGTGGATATGACACAGGGACAGGAATCAGGGAAGCTAGTCTCATACCCTGGATCTATCATAGACCTGTTTCACCATCTCAGTTCAGTGTTTTATTCCTATGTATAACTCAGAAGAGGAGGGTAAAGGTGGAGTTGGCTCTTGCCACTTTCTCTACTATCCTCCACTTTCTCTACTACCCTCCTACCTCCTGGGTAGCACCAGCATCCCACAAAATGTAAGGATGTGTAGACTTTCTGCCTCTTGCTCCCTCATTTCAGTTGAAGTTGTCTTCCATTCTCTGAACCTTTGTTCCTCCTACTCCTGGTTGAAGGTTTATGTTCCTGGAGGTGTTAGAAAGTCATGGTACTGTGGAGCTGCCTAAAAGCGTTATTCAAGGCCCTTTCTCCTCTGTGTCACTACTAATGGTAAGTTGAATCAACGGGAAGCACTAGGAATAAAGAGCAGGGGCAGGAATTATAGGTGGAGCATGTCCATGCTTGGAGTTAACCTGAGAGGAAGGGAAATACGGAGGAAATCCTGAAAGGGAAAGAAATGGAAGAGCAGAATTAGAATCTTGGGCATCCTCAAAAGCAGGTGTGCTGGATGGACCAGGAAGGGAGTAAGGAACAAAACATGTGCAATTTGTTAGTTTCAGTTTGCCCTTTGAAATGATAATTATGTAAAGGTGTTTCAGGATCCAGTACTGCAGTGTGAAGGGGTGACAATGGATAATGTCTACTGTTCTTCTCCAGCTTTTAAGAGACAGTTTATATTACCTCATACAGTTGACAAGAGAAATGTTTCCTTTGTGGTTTTGGTTGTTTGGTTTTTTAAAGGTAGGCTGAGAGGGAAAGGTGGGTGTATTACTATAATTCAACTCCAGATACTGAGACAGATGTTATCAAGCATACCTCCCCCCGCCCTCATTAGCTAGTTGCAGTAGGAATGCTATAAATATTTCAAGTCTCCTC
Organism: Zapornia atra; assembly: GCA_013400835.1. Classification (NCBI taxonomy): domain Eukaryota; kingdom Metazoa; phylum Chordata; class Aves; order Gruiformes; family Rallidae; genus Zapornia; species Zapornia atra. Next base: position 142,702 of record VZTU01007454.1, on the reverse strand, counting down.
CCCTCAGGAATGAAGCTCTGATTCCTTCACATCTTGAAGGTGCTCCCTGTTTACTTTTTCTAAGCTAAAGACATCAGCATGTAGGAAAGTGCCTGACAGTGGTAGATTTGAGACATACATGGCAGCGTTACAGTTTCCAGTCAACTGGAGACACTGAAACCAGACTAAAAATTCAGTCCTCCATGAGCAATAAGGCTGGAGATATCTTTGGGAGATGAAAATAACGCACATCATCACATGCTCACACACCCATACATATACATATGTACACAGACACAAATCTATTTTACAATGTCCGAACACAAAACCACTTGAAAGCTTTTAACCTCTCCCAGAGGACTATACAGTGTTTGATTTGAGGATCCGTAGCATTATATAAATACAATGATCTCTTCTAGAAGTCAGAGATGTGCTGCAGAGTGTCTCCAACAGTAAGATCGATGTGACACTGACTCCTGTTTTTGCAGAACACTGGTCTAGCTATGAGGAACACAGCCTCCCATGATTCCCTTTGAATTCACTGGATTTAGGCAAGATCCTCTAAAAATCGAAAGGTATTTGAGTCCAGAGACCAAAATGTTTTTTCTCTTTCATGTACTTGAACTTTTTCTTGGAATACTTTTTATCACACTCACAGATGGCATGTGTGATTTCCTCTTCATCCTGCACCATGACCATAGTGAATCTAAATGGAAGACAAAATGATGAATTGTAATGTGAGGAGGTAAGCTATCCCAGTAAACTCTCCCTGCTTTAGCATGCTTAGTTTCCTGTAGAAAAGCAACCCTTAGAATATACAAATTCTTCAGCAGAAATCACTGCTAGACTCTCCACTGCCACCGCCTTTTCATATTTATGTCTCTGGGTGCATTACGAAGAGAATAATCCTTCTTGTTCCTATTTTCCAGGAAAAGAGCACAAAGCACAGGGGTACAAAATGACAAATGCAAATTTATGAGGAGAAGAAGGAACCACTGAAAAAGATGTCTTTGAATCTTGGCTCAGCATCAGTAGAGGAATATTTAGCCATGTGAAAAGAGGCTACAACTAGGCAACATGTTACAGTATGCTGATTATAATTCCTCATATTCCAACACCAGACCTGAAAATGATATGCTTTGCTGGAATAATGTCACAGTTGACAAACAAAACTATTATGTGCCACAAATAATTTGTTAGAAGCTGCACAGAACCCAACTGCTCACAGGCTAAAGAATGGCTTTATGGCTTTGCAATGAAGATGGGGGAAAAGCACTGGCAGATTGGAACCCTCATCTCAGCCATACTGAGCAGGTGGCACATAGATGCCTGATTGAA
>VZTU01007454.1:38226-141330 GCA_013400835.1 Zapornia atra | reverse complement strand
AAGGAAGATCATTAAAATGTTCAGCCAGAGTTGAGAGATGTATTTACTTTGTTTGTTGAAACAATAGCATCAACTTTTCTGCTCTTGAAAGTTTATAGAGGTGACACAGAAGCAATAGTTACATCCCCATAGGCACTTTCTTGCCCTTTAAAATGCCAGGCATGCTTTAACATACCTCATGTTTGCATGTAAAGGTATCTAACTGGGTTTTCTTCTGAGTCCATGGACTGAACACTGCCCCTTTGGAACAACAGGGCTAATTCTCAAGGTAAGAAGCCCCACAATGTGCTAAGAGACAAAGTACTACCAAAACACAAATTAATACATAATAATCATAGTCTTAGGGAAAATTCCTATTAATTTCTATTTATCCCATGAAAAGGGTATTAATAAGGCTTTATAGGACATATATATCTTAACCATCTTTCAGGACACCAAAAGGAGTCAATTAGGTTTTCAAACCTCCATCGCAGACCTTACGAGAAGACATTCCATGTTCAAAGTCCAAGCAGAAGATCCAGGAAAGAAAGAACCTCCAACTTTTTTATTTGTATTTTGATTGGTGTTTCAGATTCCCAAGCTTCGTGACACTGCAAAAGAAATTAATGTTTTCATAGAGCAAAAAGCTTACCATGGATAGCTTTCCGTAGAGGTTGGCAGACTGATGTGTAACACATACGTTTTCGTTTCATGGGAGTTGAAAGCACATTCATCTAAGTCATTTCTGTTATATTCTCTGACAGCTTTTGAAAATTGCCAGACTAGGTTTTTGTGTTTGATCTTTCGACATTTTTGGAGGTTGTATAAACAGGAAGCAATGAACGGTTTCAGCATCAATTAAGATAATTCTAAACAAACATGCTGTCATGACACTGTCAGTTCCCCATGGTGGGCATCTTCATGGACATATGTTAAGACCACAGTGCAAATACGCTTCCAGTGGAAATGGCAGTCCTGGTGTTTCTCCACTCAGCTGCAATTCTGTCTGTACTAGTAACCCAAACACATCCATGCTGTGGATTTAAATACTACACAGTGAGGTTCATATGGTTTAATTGTTATTTCATCATCTGGGATTGTGAGAAGACGAGCTTAGCCACGTGGACCTTGTGTTGCTTGCCCTTAGGGCCAGAGAACAAGTCTTGACCTGCTTTATTTGACAGTAGCCTACAGCTCTTGTTCTGCTACCAATCACACAGGATGCACCACATAAAGCAGATGGGCAGAAGCCAAAGTACGCTGAGCTTCAGGAGTTCTCTGTCCCTCCTTGGGTTAATCAGTGTGTATTAAATAATGAACAGGAAAGGGAAATCAAGTTGGGGTGGAAATTGGTGGCCATTAGGCCGATGATGTAAGGAGCCAGGTTTATTAGGTGATGCATTTTTAAACTCCCTTGAAGAAGAGAGTTGCAAAGGTAGTCTGGTGATTGATTTCCCAAGTGAAAATGCATAAATTGTGTATCAAAGATAGGGGAGGCTGCTTCCATTACATTTCTGTACAGAGGCTACAAACCCTTCTCTAATTATTAAGTCCTTCCATTATTTCAGACCAGGAATATGTTCAGTATTTCAACTCTGAAGCTGGTGGGAATGTGCCCACTAAATTCAATGAGCTTTTGATTACACTATTCTTTTAGCTGTTCAAGTCCGATACATTTACTATGACTCCAAGTACGTAACATTGACTTCTCAACATTTCTCCCAAGAAACTTTTCTTTCCTGGCATTAATTCTAAATGTCAGGCTGAGGACTCGGTATGCCCTCCCCCACTAGGGCTTTACAAATTGGTTGAACATGGTTATATCAATAATTTCCATGGCATAGTTCTCAACGGCATACAGCAGGGAGGCTTTGCAAGTGATCGCCTTCCAAGAAAACCAAGAGGCCTTCCAATCTAAATAGATGACTGAGAGGGAGCTCCACTTAAGCTACGTGAGTGCTTCCCAAAAGGATTTGGGTGGACAGGAAGAGGGAGAGTGCATTTTCTCCTAGCCTTAAATCCTGTGCAGCCAGGATTATTCTTTTGTATCCCTTGCAGTGGGCAGGCTGGAAATACACAAAGCTGCAGCGATGCTCAGAGTGTCCAGCTTTGCACTCACACTTCCTCTGTTATTCAGAGCAGTTCACGAAGGCTGTATGTATCTCATTGTGCACAGTATTGTATATAGTTAGGCCCAGAAGATGAATAATACCCCTTCATTAAATACTTATCTCTAGTGATACAAAGATAATACTTCAGCTTCATCTGAGAATAGAGACTCAAAATTAGGGGGCTTTTTCTAAGCAGGTTTTTTTGGCCATTTTCCCTTCCCCTCAACTTGCTGAGCCATGGGTGTGTTCGTAAGTATACAACCAGGTCACTGTGTAAGAGAGCATGAAAATATTGTCTGGAAGGAAATACTTGATCTTCATTTCCTTACTACAAGGAAACTTTATAGCTATAGATTTATGCCACTTAATGATAAAATGATGCAACGTCTAATCTGTGAAAATGTCTGCATAGTGCATTACCCAAGAGATACAAAAGGTATGTCCACACTTTGAGCCAGCCAGAAGCCTTCTAAACCTAAATATGGCACATCGGGCCCTAATTAATGCAGTCCACCTTTCAGAAGAACAAACTAGGTCAGGTTCAGCACCGAGTAGCTGTTTGCATCCAGCTTCTGGTTGCTCTACCCAGAGCACAGGCAAAACAAGTCTGCTTTTGCCCACAGTTTACCATGTATGCCTGACTGCAACAGCGCCATGTATAACGAATGCTGGGACCATGGTAAGTGACATCATTACAAAGGATATGCAAAAGACTGTTTAATATTCTAGATGTAATTTTGTCTAGTAATGACACATTCTTCAGGGGAAAAACAAACAAACAGACAAAAACCCAAACCAAATCAACAACAACAAAAACCCACAAAAAGGAGGAAAAAGCTCCTTGGTTGTTTGGTTGTTTTTTTCTGTGTTGCTCTTTACACCATGAACCATGTCTCTAGTTGAAAATAGAAATTAGAGAAGGTGATGACATTTCTAATGTCTTTAGCCAAGTTTTGTGAACAGTCAGCCGAAGACTGTCCTTACAGAATGACTTAAGACTTCTCATATGAGCGTGTGTGCATGCACAAACGGGAACACCTTATTGAATAACAGTTTGTTTTGCAGGATGTGGAATACAGATATGTTGGAAGTTAATTTGGCAAGTAACAACTACACACTAAGTGTCCCAAAGAGTAAAGATGGGAATATGAAGTTAAGAGCCTATTGCAGCCTCATGTATTCCTCCCAAAAGCGATGTGCATCATCCTGCAAGAGTTTGTATGCATCTGTGGTCAAACCTGAACTTGTTGAAGCTTGAAACCTGTACAGACTTCAGAGCTCACCTGCCCAGTCTAATTTCCCATCTTTCTTAATTCTTAAGAATTCTTAAGAATTTCCCAATTCTTTCTTAAGAGTTTTATGGTAATTTCATATAAAAAGTCTATATTACAGAAATTTAAAAAGTGCTCCGGTACAAACACAGCTTTCATTTAAATGTGTTGCTTCTGATAATTTTTTAGCTGCTTGAAAACAGCATAAAAATATAGAACTGCTAGAACTATCGAACTGGAGATGATGAAAACAGGCTCTGGTATGACTGACCTAGATATAAAACGATAGACTGACTAGTCCATCCTGGGATGAGAGAGGTCACTTCCCTTTAAAAAGCTGGACTACATACCAGGCAATCTGTGCTTGTTTTTCCTGGCTCCCTGTGAAAACTCAAGCAGGAGCCACTTGAGCCTAGAACGTACCAACACAAACATTCTTACATGCATATTTAGATGATTACTATCTTTGAATTCAATAGATGGTCATGGGAATTAACTGTTTGCTGGATCAGCACCTTCACTACTATGGTTTGTGTCTTACTCATGTTTCACTAACGCTGTAGAAACACATCCCAGAAACACCAGACATCTGAAGTGCTACAGTGCCCTACAAGGAAAGAATAAAAATATGTTCTCTGTCCCAAATATATTACAGTCTATTCTTAAATTGCTGGCTTGCTGGTGTCTGCTATTTAACTTATCATGGTACATTTTCCTAACTTTCCTCCCTGATTATATGCTATCTTCTTTATGAACACATGATCTTGGCTTTTGTAGGCAGTAACACGACAGTTCCCAAGGGAATGCTTGTCTACATAATAATATTTTTCTATAATCCCCATAGCAATTTTTTTCAGATTGATGCTGAGCATTCCCATAAGATCTCTAGTACAACATGAAATGAAACAACATTTTTGCATTCCAAACTATGTAATCTTGCTACAATGAGAAGAGATTTATGCATCAAAATCCCATTAGTGTAACGGAGAGGAACACAAATAAATGCTCATGTATCAATCATTGCGATAATTGTTATTATTATTCAAGCTGATTTATAGACAGCAATTGCTTTTGTGTAGGATCTTAATAATCAATCAGGTATGCCAGACAAATAAGAGGACTCTGGCCTTGATGAGTTTAGAGGTTAGTGGACAAATTCTCCTATCATGGACATGAAAGGGTATGATACAAGGACATGTTTGAAGAAGTGGCTGATAGGGTATTTTAGCTATGGACCAAATTCTAAAGTATCTGTTTACTATTTATAGGGATCATAACATTGCCAGCCTCGCACAGGGTTTTGGGGTCCTGAGACACATAGTATAAAAGCACATCACAAAAGGCACTAAAAGTTTCAACAGAAATGTGCATATCAAAACAAATCTTATTCATCACTTCTAGCAGATGTGGAAAAACTTGGTGTCACACAGGAGTTCTGAGGTGGGACTAGGGATTCAGCCAACTTCAGTCATTACATTAATTAATTCTCAGTCAGGTAAAATTCTTATTTCTGTAAAAAGGAGATTAGCAGAGCTTGGCCCAGTACATTAAAATGTGTTGAAGACACCATTGCAATTATTGCAACTTGACACAAAATAGAGTTGTATGGGTATATGCGATGAAGAAAATTCTACTATGATGTATGTCCAGAAAAAATAGATTAAATGGCATCCAGTTCCAATCCTGGTATTGATTTTCTAGTAGTTCCATTAACATGATACTTCACATAAACACTCTATCATCCTGAACATTTTGGGAGTGTAAATAATTACACCGCTGTAATCCTAGTTGACAAATCTCACATCTCTCCTACATGGCCATGAGTCAGTACATATCAATCAAAGCTGATGTGTATTTTGACATGGGAGGCTCTTAGACATAGCACATCTTCCTTGTGTTTACCACCACCACATTCTGAAACATGATAATAGCCATTTGAATCAATCCTGAGGTGCAGGCATGGGGCATGAATCATAGCATTCCTTCATGCTGCCACACAGCTTCTGAAATACATCAACAATCCATGTCTGAACATAGGCAGGGTTGTTTTGAAGAAGGAAATAAATTATTGCCTTGTTCTATCATGGATGTAAACCAACTTTTAAAACACTCTATCTTTCTTTCACCTCGTGGCACAATAAAACTGATACAATCTGTGGTAGTTATGACGGCCCAAAGACTATCAATACGAAGAGGAAAAGGAAAGCCAAAGCTCAGGACAAGAAATCAGGAAAAACATGATCTCTTCCTAACTCTACCAGTGAATTCATAGCTGACTGCAAAGAAAGCTTGTTCTGGTAAAAAGGGAACTGAAGATGTCTGCTTCCACTGTATCGAGGGCTCCAAAGCTGGACACAATACTCCAGGTGAGGTCTCAGCAGAGCAGAGTAGAGGGGCAGAATTACCTCTCTTGATCTGCTAGCCACGCTTCTTTTCATGAAGCCCAAGATGTGGTTGGACTTCTGGTCTGCAGATGCACATTGGTAGCTCATGTCCATCTTTTCATCCTCGAGTACTCCCAAGTCCTTTTCCTCATGGCTTCTTTCAAGAACATCGTCTCCTAACTTATAGGTATAACAGGGGTTGTCTTGACCCTGGTGCAGGACCCTCATGAGGTTCACCTGGGTCCACTTTTCCAGCCTGCCCAGGTCCCTCTGGATGGTATCTCATCCCTCTGGCACATTAACCTCACTACCCAGTTTGGTGTCATCAGCAAACTTGCTGAGGGTGTAGTCTGTCCCACTGTCATTAAACAGTAGTGGTCCCAGTAAAGACCCTTGAGGAACATCACTTGCCACCATCTTCCATCTGGACATTGAGTCAAAATGCAGAGAAAATCACAGACAGGGGTCCTTCACCAATGGGTTACCCTTTTTTAGCTTCATCTTTTTTTGCAGAGCTCTATTGGGGTAGGGTGTGGGGGTGTGTGTGATAAAAAATGGCCTTATTCCAGTACTCCCCTGGCAAGTTGATGCAACCAGTTTGAACCCTGACAAGGTGATCACACTCACATCATCTGCCACACCCTGGATGGCTTTCCCCTGAGGAAACATGCAAATGACAGAAGACAAGAGCATCCCTTCCCCTCCATCCCACTGTGTTTCTCAGGAAAGGGGCACACAGCTGCCAGGCTTCATGCTGCAGCTGCGGGTGGGTGATGGCTGTTGTTGGGAGTCCCCTGATGTGTTCCTCACCTCCAGGGATTGGGAGAGAGTCTGAGATTCACTCTGAACATCTCTGATTTGGCAGCTGAGTACAGGAAGAAAACAGGCACGTAGCTGTTCAGCCCATGATGCTGCAAGCGAAGGTTTCAGCATCTGGAGAGCTAAGAGGAAAAAATGGAAGCACTGATTGATTTTCGGTGCTTCAGAGATTAGCTCATATTGGACAAGAGGCTGTTGGAATTGTTGTCCTGGATTTAAACATTTATTCCTACAATGTGAATCTCAAGTCTCTGAGATTTTTTTGTGTATGTCTATTTTAAGGGTAGAAACTCGCAAAATTACTAGCTACAAGTAAATTAACACCACATTAGGTTTTTATTTTTGGCTGTCAGAAAATCTTTCCCTGAAATACAGTTGTATCCACTTAAATCAATACATGTTAAGGGAATACACCTATTAAAAGACAAAAGGTAAATTACAAGTATAACTCAACTTTATAAAAGGAATAAAACCACTAGAAGAATTTTAGTTTAAGTCAATAATCATGGTGATGATTACAGCCGTATCAGACTCTTCCAAGCTAATAATTCTTAGTGGGGAAAAAAAAAATCAAATATACTTTCTGTGAACAAAGGTTAAGCACTTGGCCAATTTTAAATATGTTCTTGATGGCTGGAAATCAATGTATACCTTCAGGCAGATATTGTGTATAAACATACATAAAAGCAATGACTAACACAATATTCTAACTTGAAAGCACCCAGTAGGTGTGTCTTATCTACAGTGTTATCCTGCTGCAAAATCACAGGTACAATTTGTTGACTAGACATCAACTGTTGAGCAGCAGAATTGCTCAACTGAGAGGTGTTAAGCAGGGTTCAAACCCTGAAGGCTTTGAACAACAAAAAAAAATGCCACAGAAATGCCAGTATGAAAAGATAGTGAGGTGGGAGCAGGGGGTAGGGGGTAGTGGGGTGGTTGTTCTCCATGTCTCTAACCTCTCTGTGCACACATAAAGAAACTGAACCTACTCCACTGGCTCCAGATAACAATGAATGATATTTTTCCTTCCTTGATTTCAAGGCTTTTTATAATATTACTCTCATTTTCAACTATATACACAGTCAGCTTCCTGAGTGGGAAAAGCTCTGAAGGACAAGGAAGTTAAATTTTCTCTGAGGAACTACTCATGGCAGGTGAAGTGGATAGACACTTGGAGATCATAGGGCTTCTCTGCTGCCCAGATGCAGTGTGGACCCGTAGTTTTCTCTGACATGAATCAGAGCTTACAGGAGTTAGGTTACTCCAACTAAATAGTCCTGATGAGATCCATCACAGGAAGGTAGAAAATAAGAGCTTTTCTTATTTTCTATCCTACTACTTACGAAATTTTCCCTCCTTTTCTTCAGAGTAATTAAAAAATGTCTGGTTTAGTTGCTCCAGTCCCATTCATTACAATTTGATGCTACAGGAGCCCACAGATGGCTAGTGGGCCTTCTGAGGTGATGTAGAATGTATTTATGGGACAAATGGTTTCAGAACAAAGGAGATGTCTGATGCTATGAAGAAATTCCTGCTTGACTTAAAAAGTAGGACTTTCGGGGGTTGGGGATGGAAATGGAGGCTTTAAGGCAGTTGTGCTGTTTCTGAAGTGGAGAAGATGCTAGTGGTGCTTTAACAGCTCTCTCACTCCACTGACTCATGAGCATGGGTCATTTCTTACATCAGTGAATAAATCAGACTCTAAAGCTCATGGGACCTCTGGGAAAAGAATTATCACAGGAACTCCTGCTACTACTACTGAGGCCATATCCAACAAGTTTTCAAAGTGGTGATGGTGCTTTCATACAGAAAATGAGTTTAAGTGTTACTCTTATTGTCTTTATGTCCTTTAAAAACATCCCTTACAAATCACACCCCCACCTGCCAAAAAAAAGAATCAGAAATAATTTTACCCAAAATGCCTCTTCTGCTTCTGATTTTCTACCACTAAATCAAATTTTATAGGCAACAAGATGTTATTCAATTAAATACTTAGGCAATCAAATAAGTCAAGTTTGTTAGTATCACTGAGAGCAATTATATCAATTTATTGTACAGCTGCAGTTGTTGGTATGTGCTTTGATGGATGTGCAATGAACACATGCTACAAGACAACTGCTGAAGTACTTAAGCTCCAGTCACTGAAAAAAAATGGCAGTAGTGAAATGTACCTATCACTAGACTGTATGAAGAAGCCTGCATTACAGTAGAAAGATAGGAAGTAATCAAATAAATACACATTATACCAGCATGTGCTACTCAAGTAAGTCTATGAGATACAGAATATGTGCAAGCCATTGTGATTGACACCAGTGATTCTACTGAGACACAAATGGACAACAATTCTTCAGTCAACAAGTAATAATGCCTTGTGTGGCTTTCAATGGGACAAGCTAGCAACAGTATCTAACAAACTCACCATGTGCCAAATTCACAACTGGTGTGAGAGTGGAGAACATTACATTCTGACCTGAACCTTTGTATCACCAATCAATCTCATGTAGGTCTGCTAACACCTCCTCCAACAATGTGCAAGGGAGCCTGAAGGGATGCAATTTAAATATCAAGGCTTCAGAAAAGGGTGTAGGCAGAAGCTGGCTGGAAATATCTATGTAATCTGTGGTCGCAGGATTATCTGCTGTCTTCTCAAGATGGAAGTTCTATTTATTTTGCATTCCTTGTGCAGTGATAGAGCAGGGGTGAGGGGTTTTTAAGAGTTAGACCCTGAGGAAGTCAGAAGTCAGATGAAATGCATCAAACTTACACATACCTCTTTCTACACCAGGAGAGGATCAACTTTCCATGCTTTCAGCACCAAGAACTTGGAAAGTATACAGCTAACTAGGCACTGGGGATAGCAGAGGTATTTTGATTTGTTTATAAAAACTGTCGAGCACCACCCACACTCTGTCCTCAAGTGACCCAGTTATACTCTGCTGTGTGAAGATCAAGCATTGAGATATCTACCAGCACTCAGAGTGCAAAATGTGGTTTATGCTCCAGCAGGATAGATGAGCAAACAGCACAGAATAACAATAATAAACACACTATCTATAATAAGACCCTTGAAGCTCTTTTCTCCTGAACAGGCTTAAGCCATGTTTAATATTCTGTATTTGCACAATGGGTTTTGGGTTTCAAGGGGTTTTAATTTTTTTTAGGCTTATTCTGGCTAAGATACAAAGCAGAAGAGCCAAAAACTATACAACACACAAATACAAAACAGCAATAATGGGCTAAATATAGAATAGAACATGAACTAGGCAGATAGACTGTCCTTTAGGCATTTCTGGTAATGGTGAGAAATGGAAGTGCCAGTAGGTTTATATGACAGTGGGCTTTGGCTAGCTCCAGCAGGCTGAAACAGTTCAGGTCAATGGTGACAGGATAGGCCATGTATTGCACTGCAGCTCAGGCTTTGCTCTTAGCTGGGATGTGGACTTACCAGCAGACTTTGAACTGGAGACTTTCGGGCAGGGTTTTTCCCACTTCACTGCAGCCATTTAAAAAAATAAATTGCTTTTTTTTAGCCATTTAAAAGCTCGTTGTCTACTCAAAGTTAAGGATAGAGGTACTTAGAGATATGGTTTAGTAGAGGACAGGTACAGTTGGACTCAATGATCTTAAAGGTTTTTTCCAAGCTAGTCATTCTGTGATCCTGTGATTCTGTGATAGAGACTTCAGTTGTAATCAGTTGAGAGTGCTAAACACCCTCTGGTCTTCCCTACACAGGATCAGTGTGTAAGTTAGATAGGGTTCACTGGCTGCAGTCCTATCACTCTTCAGTGATTATAGTTACCATACAGCTTAAGTTTAGGGAAAGAAATCTCATTTTCTATCCTTCCCCCTTCCTCCCATCTTTATTCTGCCTACAAACAGTGTTTATGCCAAAGATATTCCTGCTCACTGTGCTTCCAGCATAACCTCACACAAAGCTGGGTGACTATTGGAATGCAAATACTTAAAGCATCAGATCTATTTCATTGTTTCAACAAAACATAATGGGAATTCTAATTCCTCTCCTGTTTTTCCCATCTCTGGTCTGCACTTCTTTTCTCATTCTTCCATGAAAACAACATCTATCTTCTTCTGTTTGGTTGCAAGCAACACAAGAGTTAAATGAGTATGTTGAGAACCCAAATATGTATGATGGAAAGAAAAAAAAGTTAAGAGCTGAAAATAGCATTCAGGCCTGGGTGACAACAGTTTTCATTCTACGATCACAACGGAGGCAAGATGAGACCAGGTCATAACTGAGTTGAAAGTGTTGCTTGAAACACTGAACAAGGAAAAACATATGTAGGCATCAAATTCCATGTAAGAAAAGTCTGTTGCATTTATTGGCCAAAAGTCAATTGGGAACATTTTGTTGGAGCTTGCCAAAATGCTGAGCAAATGCTGCACCAGGGAAGTAAACAGTTTACACAGCACTGGCAGTCCTGAACTGAAGGAAAGGAGCTTAGTAAGTACAGAGTAAAGCAGGTCACAGAGCAGTGATTAATGGGTGCAGGAATTTCAAATACAATCATACACCTGCACAACATGGCCTGGAAAGATGGATTGCCAAATGGCTTCTGAGAAATTAGAGCGGGGGAAATATGTTTCAGTGTGACACATTCATTCCAATAGAGGAGAAAGTTATTTCCAAATTTCACCTATTGCAGGGGGTGGGGGAGGGGATTGTTCTTTAGGGGAAAAATGAGCTATCAGCGATTTAATAACACTTTCATTTGTCCCTGTGATACTAGGTTGGGTCTTGCTTCCAGTGGTATCTTCTTCCCAGCTCTCCAGTTTGTTTATGAATGATGAAAAATCCCTGACTTAAAGTCCCAAGTAACATGGATTTAATAGCAGGAATGGGTGAAGCTTAAGTTGCACATGGAGGAGTGAGGGATTTTTTTCTTCTGGTTGGGCTGGAAAAATCATTCTCAAAGCTACTAAAAGCATAGGTTGCATATAGCCCTATGAATAGCTTTGCCCTTATTCAAATTCTAAGGCAACTTAGGCTAATAAGCTTTACTGTTAATTAGAACTCTACAGTGACAGACATGACATTTCAGATGGGCTTGTTACCAAATTTAACAGCTTATTCCATGAAAAATGGCATTAGTGAAAAGATTTTAAATAGCAACACCACATGCTAGTCTTGTTTCTTCAAGAGAACTAAGAATTAGAAAGAGCCTACAAAGCTTTGGGAAAATCCCATATTACCTGTCTTTTTTTGGTCATGTAGAAAGGCACTCAGACCGTGCTCTTGGATGACAGCTGACCCCTTGTTCATCCCATTCAAAAGCAATTGGACTAAAGCCACAGTGCATCAAACCTGATTCCTGCTGTCAAGAAATGGATTCCAAATATCAGCCTTTTTCTTTTCCTTTTTTTTTTCCTGAAGAAAACCTCTCAATCATTTTATTTGTAGCCATTATACTCACAAAGAAAATTAATGAAGCTGTAATTGAAAAAATTATGCCTGCCAAAATCAGGAGGCATCTAAAATTATACTCCTGGGAGGTGTGAACATCTGCTTTTAATTCCGCAACCTGTTGATACTGTGAGCAACAATAATAACAAAGCACGTTGTGTTTCTGTATATGTGCACATAGAAGGGAAAAGAAAGGTAAAGGGTAAAGTCTCTTATGGCCTTTGCCCATCTGCAGACAAGGTAAAATGGGAAAAATTCTCAGCAGTTAAGGGAAGAGTACTAGTCCTGCTTACAAACAAGACAAAGAAGAGTCCACCAGAAATACTTGGGCTTGACAAGAATGAACCAGCTGTGGACTTGCCTGGAGCCCTGGGTTGCCTTAATGTGGTTCTGTGCATTCAAAATATTTTTCCTCCACTTGAAGGGATTTAAGTGATTTGAAAGCCTCTGTGAGCTGCGTCCGTGTGCCTAGATGTCTCCTTCTCATGAGAACATAGAAAAATCCCAGGGCATTTTTTCTCATTCAGACACCATTCTCTCAAAGCTGAGAAAATTGGCAAGTGTATGGACCACAGTTTCCCAACAAGATCACCGTTGTGTCACACAGCTTGTGAGAACACACCATAGTAGTTCTCCCTGTTCTTCTCCAAGACAGCAGGAAGGCGATGTGAGCCCACTCTTTTTCTTGGTCCAAGTGTCTTTGTAGGCAGGACCTGACTGGTGCTTTCTTAGCTGCTGCTTCACATTGTCACACACCTGCTTATGGCAGCTTTGGAGACTCCTGATCTTTTGCTGTCTCTAGTCTCTTGAGCTTGACATGAGCTTGTCTCATGTTAGAGACTTGACTCGTGTTAGAGCTTGACTCATGTCAGAGCTTGATTCATGCTAGAGACTCCGTCACCCGTGTTCCTTTCTCACCAATAAGTTCAGGTCATTAAGCAGCGACCAACTTGCAACTTTCCTTTTCACACAAAGGATGACAAACTCCTTCAGTGAAATCTCTGAAGTTCATAGCACCATAAGGCCAAAGTACTTCAGATGCTCTGTGTTTAGCGAGAACAGCTGCAGTGTACAAGAAGGGTAAGGGGATCAGAGAAATGGATCTGAGGGAGATGAACAACTTGGAAAAAATTAATTTCTCTACACATTTAAATTGTTAAATGTGGGCATCCAAGACTGAAAACTTTGCTATGTGTGAGTAAGAGAATTTAATGTTCCATTTTGCTGTTTGTGCAGAGAGACACGTGGAATACTTGCTGCAGGGTTTGTTTGGCTTCCCCACTACCACCACCCCCCACCATCACACCCACACCCGCACCTTTTAACAATCCATTTTACAGGGCTATTTCAGGAGATGCCTGTGAGCACACCAGAGAGGTTCTATATCAAAACAAATTACACCTAGTACACCTGATTAATTATCTAACAAGGGAGATGTTTGCACAGCCAGTACCATTCATTTTTCATGTGACAATGCTGGCTTTAAGTATTAGCAACCACCAATCCCACACTGCCAGAGGGATGCAGTTGCACTCCAAACAATGTTTTTTCTGCCTGTCTCATACCCATGTCAGCATGATGTCAGGGATGTCCCAAGTTCCAGCTCTAATGTTTCCTTTGTGCCCATCCCAGTGCCTTGTGAGACATCCCAAATAAGGATATGGATTTTATCAATGGCATTAAATTGTGGTCCAAGAAGATTTAGTACAAGCATTTAAAAATGTTGCTAAATTATTATATTAGGAAAAAATGCCCTTTTCTCTCATGTTCACCAGATCCCCCCCTAATGAATACAAAGAAGAATAATCTCCAAAGAATTTATATTTGAGTTTTAAAGGAGGTTTAACGTTTGGATTTGGCTATAACTTCAATTTTCTTTCATGAATATTTTATTTAAATCCTGTATTAATCACAGAGTCACAAAGATAGCCTGCCACCTGCTTCTGCTTGCTCTCATTGTCTGTCACTGAAGCACTTTCTCTCAACCTTAAATATCTCTAATTAAAAATTTCCCTGAAGCCAACTGATACCTGTGTGATTAATGGTCTGGCTAATAAATAAAATGCACCATGCTACTTTAAGACCATCATACCATGAAAGCACAGAAAGGGTGCCAGTGGCCTCATCATTTTGAAAGACATTTATTAAAGCAACAATGCAGAGGTCCTCAGGGTCCTGAAGTGCTCCACATCATTAATAACCAGATAAACCATCCACTGAGAAACCTGCTTCAGACACATTCATTATTCTAAGTGAGGAAGCTATGCAAACAGGGGGAAAAAATCCAGAAGACTGAAGAGAAGCCCAAGGATTGTTTCTCTCGTGGATAAACATTCAGCTCCTCCTTAGTGTGAGTGTGAACAACAGTAAAGGACTGGATGTCACCAGGATGGAGCCTTGCATTCCTAGATTTGAGGTTCAAATGCGACCCAGGTTACCAAACACTGTTCCCATCTGTGTGGGCTCTGGGTTAAGCAGTCTCAGTAGAGGTTTGAGACCGCTTGAGGCTCATATCCAAAAGTATGGCAGTTTTTGTAGGCAGGGGCATGAGGACTGAAACACAACCTCATCTGTGCTTAAGGAACATCTCCTCCAGTGAAAGGAGCTCAGACTAGGTAACTCCACTGATGTCAGCTTAGTCTGACAGTAGCAGTGGTGCACAGATGTTTCCCTGCACAGAAGGAATATTCACATTATGTCAATAAGTACTGTAGCTCTGACACATCAGCTCTGGTTAGAAAACCATGTGGCTATAAGATCTACTCTGGAGCACATCAGAGGGAAGAGACGTAACCCTCTGCAATCCCTCTGCCACTCTGTAATGCAATAAGCCCGATGTAACTTAACTCTCAGGCGCGCTGGCCCAACTGCACTGCAGGGCAGGCAGAGGTGGCAGAACCATGCTTACGCCTCCTGTCTCAGTTTTCCATGCATTTCAATGAAGAGAGAAGCAGCTCTGTGAAGCTGGATGAAAACACACGCTCGTACTCTGTAAGAAAGTGCAATTCAGTGCTGAACTAAAGCTTGGTATAGCTGAGTCGTGCTAGATCAGTAAAAGGTTGACAGCTTGTAAGGAATAATGGGCATCAACCCTTGCATCTCACCAGCCTCCAAGACAAGCAGTCAGGCCTTGTTTCTGTCACTTTCATGTGTATTTTCCTGGTGCAATCTAATATGAATCTGCCTCCACAGCCCAGATTCTTAGCATTCTGAACTCAGTCCTGAAATGATATTATTTCTCTTTCCCTCTCCTGAGTTTGTGTCACTGTAAGCACTCGTTAATAGGTAGGTTCCTCACTTCTTGTCTGGCCCAGTCCTCTCACAAGAATTGCTTAACCCATTAATATATACCATGAAACACACTGTGTTACAGAAAAACACAAAAATCCTCTATTGCTTTCTCACCAAGGTTATACTCAGTTTTTTCCCCACATCCATGGTTAGGCAGTGAGTTTGGCAAGGAACAGTCTCAATCTCATTGAGTGCTCTGTGGTTTGGCACTGATTAGTCAACAAAAAGAAGGGACTCTGGACCTGACTCTGCCCTTTTTAAATGGGATTCTTTCCTTCTGCCATGGTGTCAGCTGAGCACAACAGCCAGTACAGTAGCTTATTAAAAAAATTCAACACCCCAGAACTCAAACCCGCATAATCAGTTTCCATCACCATCGCCATTTTTGACAACAAAACCTCAGGATCTGCTTCAATTAATAGACAACTGCCATAGGTAGCTCTTGTAGTAGCCCACAGCAAGAGGTCAGGTAGTATCACTGGTTATTTCTGTCTTGTTCTAGCCATCAAAGTGAAAGTCACTTCCTTCTGATGGAGAAGATGAGGATCAGCAATCCATACACACACATTCTGATGATGTTTCAGTGCCAAAACCAGGTATTTTCCCTGCCCATGACCATGAAATGGACCCCATGACCACTCTTCATCTGAATACAATTCATCCTCTTATCCCTGGTTTTCTTCTGAAGCATTTTCCTTTTCAAAACTTGTTGAGAAGTCTCTTAGTGAGGTCAAAGTGTGTGGCCAAATTCATCTATAGCTACTAAAGGAGAATTCACAGTGGGACAGATTAAGTCCTCCCCAACAACCAAAAAAACCCTTAATCTAGATTCAGTCGTGCTTACCAAGGCCTGGGATATCTCTCTCACCATCCCTACAGTGTAAACATCTACACCAGAGACAGCTGTCTAGGTGTCTGTTGCAGCCAATGGAGTAATAACCAATAGATCCAACGGTATTTGGGAGAAATACTTCACATTGAATGGAAACACTCACTTTTGGCCAAAATGAGTGTAGTACAACACTGGCTACCTCTGACTCTCCTCTGGCTACATAGGAGATTGCGGTGAGCTGCTTGGTTATAGATGCCTGTATTCTCAAAACACATGTTCATTTAGATGAATCCCACCCCAGAGTATCCATTCATTTACTTAGCTGTTCCACTGAAATGACCAACAATAACCACAGTCAAGCTCATAGTGCATAGATCACGGAGTTATTTAAAATCCAGCGTGTTTACTACATCTAAAGGTGATCAAAACTGTAATAAAAATAGCTCCCACCTGTTTGCACTTGTGTGGGAGGCCTCTGGTGGCATATAAACTGCATGCATTTCTACTGACCTCATCTTGCTTACATCATCAAGACTTCTAATGTCAGGCACATCTCACCAGCCTGACCTGCATAATTGCATGAGACTCATCTGTAAGCACGAGTCATTTACACGGCATAAACACTTGCTTTGGCTGAAGCCTATTTGATATTCATATAGCAGACTTACGTCCTCTTGGTGGTTCGTGTGGAGCTAATAATATAATGATATAAAATACCTGCAGTGTTGGGGTGGCTGTAGTTAAGTGAGGCCAAGGTTTTCCTCAGGCCCACAGAGTTGTGAAGGTGATGTCATCTTTGCAAGAGGGGAAAGAGGGAATATTATGTTTGTGTGGCTGTCAATAGAACCTGTGACTTCTGTGGAACATTTGGAGTTGACAGTGGTGAAAACGTTAAAAATAGAGACTCGCTAAGTTTCCAGAAGTGATCTTAACAAGACATAGGACATTTGAAGATCTTTTTTCATGGAGAATTCAATAGCTCTGCTTTTCAGGAAATATCCTGAGTGGGGATGGAGGGGGGTTAAGTCTACCCTGATGTAGGAAGCTGTTCCTGTGACACCTGACTGCAATCCCAGCCCACAACTGAGACGTGACTCCATAACGCAACTTTCTATTCAAATTCAATCCTCAATTGCAAATTATTCATCTTTCAGAATAAGAGGATTGGGTGTGATATTTCATTTCCGATTCAGCTCATATGATTACACATTAGTCCAAGAAACAGAGAAAAAAAAGTGTCCTACATCTGCTAAGACCAAAAAACCCCCAATAACTAGCTATACAATACTAAGAATGGCAACTCAGTACAGAGGACTTGGTCAAAAAATCCTAAGAAGTCACAGGAAGCTTGGAAGTCCCCTCAGCATGTTTTTCATAGCAAGAGTAGAAAATCATCTGGAGCAGTGACAGAACGCATTTCAGAAGTGTTTTAAACTATCCTCAGAGAAAGAGTTTACTACATATCCACTTGTTTCCATCCACATGCTCTCTCTCGCAACATAAACTAGCAAGCTACTGAAGGGCATTGCATAAAAAAAGAATACAGTGGCCAAGGTAAAATCATGTAGCTTAGATGATCCTGTTCTTTTACTGATGCCCTAAAGTTGGTTATATCAACTGCAAAATAATAGGAGACCTTCTTAGAACTTACATATTTTAAAATGTATTAAAATAAAAAGATCAGGCAGCAACTTGAAGGATAAGGTTGTACATAAATAATGACCATTAGAGGAATGCATTCCTGTGGCACTACTTCAATTTTAAGCTTCACCTTTGTCAAAACAATTTAGTTCCAAGTCAATGACCAAAATACTGCAGGAAATCATATCAAATTTGGATGTTTAGTGTTCAGAATAGGAAAATGCTCTTAACATAAACAAGCTTCATGATGCCTGAAAACAGTATTTGTTTCTAATTTTTCTTCTGCTGTCACTGATAAAACACATTTTTAATATGCCAAAACCTAAAGAAATCGATTTGGATTTTTTCAATGTATATCAACCCATTTGGAATGTATTTAGGAGTTACCTATGCAGACAATGTTGATTTGATTGTTTGATTTTCCAAATCAGAAGGTAACCAGAGCTCATAACCTGGAAATCATCTCAAAGATATCTCTGCAGTTTTCTCATCTTGATGCCCAACACTCTAATATCAGAGCCTGTTCTGCGTTGCAGCAGGTAACAGCATACACTTTCATCTTAAGAGCTGTGTGAGACAAATGGTGCTACCCCACCAGTGTTAAACTTCCAAAATCATCTACTAGGTGAAAATCATCACAGTCATCACTGAAGCATCTACACAGTAAAGGAAGCCTCAGTCCTGGATGGTTTCAGAATGTGCACAATTTACTCCGTCCAGATGATAAAATAAGAATAGGTACATGACGAGATTAAAATTTACATATTTAAGATTTATTCAGAGAATCATCATTGCCAAATCATACTCTTTATGTTGCTGCTCCACTGCTTATAGAAATTGTGGGGGGAAATGCATTCTTTATAGCACATGCTGTCAAGAGAAGTGATCATTTCATTTTCTGATACACAATTGCTACACAAAATACCTCAGACTGTATTTAATGAATGAATGACATCATAAACTTGAATCAGACACTGCCAGGAGCACAGCAGTGTTTTTTCTATCATCCCTCGGTAGCAGCTGCTAAATAGAAGACATTTGTATTAGAGTCACATTGCATTTTGTGTAATATTCAAGACATCTTCTGGAGCAAGGCAGGGAAAAGCTACTCATACATGTTGTGTTTGGCTCACTATTCCTCAAAGTATTTTAGCTCTAATCCAAAGGCTGATGTCCCCGCGGTTTCTGAAATGGATGTCTCCTAATCCTGGCATCTGAGACAGTATTGCATTCAGACAGTAAAAGCCTGGGTTCATTTTCATTTTTCTCTGTTTTCACATTTAAATTCCTTTGCATATTTCTCAAGAGGTTGGTTGTAGACCATGGCAGGGTTTATCGTAGAATCACTGTGTGATTTGGGTCGGAAGGAACCTGTGGAAGGTCCTCCACTGGGATCAGGTTGCCCAAAGCCCCATCCAGCCTGGACTTGAACGCTGCCAGGGAGGGGGCAGACACAGCTTCTCTGGGAAACCTGTGCCAGGGCCTCACCTCCCTCACAGGGAAGATTTTTTTTCCTAATGCCTAATCTAAATCTACCCTCTTTCAGTTTAAGGACATTGACCCTTGTCCTGTCACTCCATGCCCTTGAAAACAGTCCCTCTACAGCTTTCCTCATAATTTCCAGAGGAATTCATTTCCCCCTCCTGCAGAAATGATAGTGTTTCCAATTCCTTCTCTTTTTCACTCTGCATGCTTTTACTTGAGATGAAGTGAACTTTTAAGGTTACTATACAAAAGTAATCCAGAGGAAGTATCCTCAGACAGTACTATGAGCAAAACCAGGAATTTTTACACAGTTTTTGCTTGTTATAAAACACTTCTAGATGAGTTTTGTTCAATTTTCTCAGCTGAAGGTGTAAGAATTCATTCAATTAATAATTGCAATAATACAACTGCAACAATTAAGTCAGTTTTCTGACTTTGCATTTACTCATTCCCTTACTCTCACGGCTCAGCAGAGGTGGGATCCTCCAGCCCAGGAACGATAACAAACAGTTGGCACAGAGAGAAAAGGAAGTAACATGTTTCAGTAGTGAATTGGGTCTATAATCCAGGGGCTCTAGTACTGAATAAGGAAAACTCAGGCTTGAATACTAGATCTACTACATTATTTTCTTTATACAAAGGCAAATAACTGTAAGCAGAAAGGAAGACCCAATCCAGAGTAGCTAGGATGTGAAATCTCAGTCCCAGTCACCTACTCCCCTGAAGGATATCTACTGAGCTAATAATTTTATTGAGATCACCATTCAGCCCATGCCTGCCACTTCCCTTTCTTCAGCTCCTAAAATATCCTGAATCTAAGACACTTTCTTTGGTAACATTTTTTTTTTTTTTTTAAAATAAGTGCTTACCCTAATAAATGGGTACTAAGAAATGGACATTTCCCAGTGGAAACCTAATTTGTCAGCTCATTTCCAGCAAACTCAAGTTAGCTGCAAATGTGTTACATCTAGCTGGATTCAGCAGCTGCCGTTCATGATACAGTGCCAACAGCACTCGCTCAAACAAGCAAATGAGTGCAGGATTGCAGGTCCACCTGACATCATAAGCCCACCTTCTCATTGCACCAGCACTCAGATGTGATACATGTGGTCAGAGTTAACTACTAACCACTCCTGCTAGTACTTAACTTCCATGTGCATATGTTTTAGTGCAAGGGAAGAGCCTTGCACAGGAAGACTTCAAAAGAATGATACTGTAGATAATTCTTAAATATTCTCTGCTCTCAAACCATGCTTAGATGAATACAGAGTGGATGACCAACTGACCTACATTTATTGCTCCTTCCAGTTGGAGTTATTTGAAGGGTTGCAATCAGATATCTGTATCTGGAAATTCTTTACATTCCTTTAGGGAGTGTGGCAGTGTTATCCCCTCTCTGAAGAGCAGAGAGAACATAATGTTGTGCCTGGTCTCTGGAATACGCATAGGCTCCACATAGTCCCCTGAATGTCCACGCTGAGGTTGGATTGTATCACAGCTGCCTTCTGACCTAAAATCCACATTCCTTCACATATTTACTACAGCACAGATTTGGGCGAAACCCACACATACATTGCTGTGCACTTGGGTCTTGTTCTAATTTGGTATCAGGCCCTACAATATATACAAAATATTAAAATACTACTACTTTTCTGTCACTCCCAGTACTTATATAGGTATGTGGACCTATTTGCCAGTACAACCTCTCATGCTCTTCAACTTGCTCAGGAGCAGCCTAACAGGAAGCTGGCAACATATGAGATGTCGAGATATGACAGCAGAATGGTAGAGCAGGGAGTAATCAATGCTATTTGTTGAAGATCAAGACCTGATACTATAGGAAGGGAAAGGTATTCCTGGCCCCAAGTGAATAGGGAAGCAGAGTGGAGGAGCAAGAGTTTTTTTAGAGGAAACAGCTAATACTGGAATACTCTTTCATTATGTTGTATATTGTAAAATAAAATAAATTAAAATTTGCTTCCCCAGAAGGATTTATAATCTACAAGCAGATGTTATCCCAGCTACAGATAGGGAAACTTGAGTTATAATTACCATGAAATGACTTAATTCACTATCTTTAGCAAAGGAAGGAGGGAAAACAGAAAACTAAAAGCAATGTATTTCAAGAGGGCAGACTTCAATAAACACTGTAAATTGGTGGGTGAGATCTCCTCGGAAACAAGTTGAAATGACAAAGGAGTCTAGAAGAGTTGGCAATTCTTTAAAGAAATGACAGTGAGGGTACAATCAGAAGCCATGCCAACATGAAGGAAGGATAGGAAGTGTAATCAGAAAACAATTTGGCTAAACCATGAGCTCTTCAATGACCTGGAGCTAAATAAAATGTACAGGAAGTGAAAACTACATTGAAATACTAAAGACAAGTACGAATGAATAGCATAAATATGTGGGGAAAAAATCAGAAAGGCGAAGGTACAAAAAGAGAGGAAATTAGCAAAGGAAGCAAAAAGCTTTCTGAAAGCACATTTGCAGTAAATAGAACTCCAAGGAAAAACAGTGGTTCCCTGCTAAACAGAGAGAACAAGTTCTTGCCGGATGAGTCTCAGAAAAGTGAAATGTTTAGTGCCTTTTCTATTTCAGCCATCACTGGAAAGGTCAGCTATGACTGGACAGTTGGTACAACCAAGGGGCAACAGTTTAGGTTACAACAGGGGAAGACCAGATTAGGGAATACTTAGATAAGGTATATGTTTCCAGGAGAGCGAAGCATTAGGACTTTTATCCCAAGATTCTTTAAAGACCAGGCAGAAACAATCTCACAGGCATTAGCAAATCTCTTAGCTCATGCAAGATGAGCAGGCTCAGAAGACTGAAGAGCCAATGGACCACCTATCTGTATGAAGGTGTAAAGGAGGAGCCAGGGAATTATCAGTGTGACAGTCTAATTTGATTCCTGGAGAAATACTGGAATAAATAATCTAACTGCTTGTAAGCATCTAGACGGTAACAAGGAGGGGAGAGGCAGCCAACATAGATTTATCAAGGATAAATCATGTCAAGCCAATCTAATTCCACTCTACAACAGGGTAACAAGCCTTGTGGGTACCGGAGGAAAAGAAAATGTCATACATCATGACTTTAGTGAGGCTTTTGACACTGTCTCACATAATATTCCCATAAATTAGCTAAGAAAACATGGTCAAGATTAAACTACAGAGAAATGGCATGCAAAGCTGGTGGGAAAGCTGCATTTTAAGAGTAAATTTTCAGTGATTTGGTGTCAAAATTGTAGAATTGTATCAAGTGGGAATCACAGAGGTCTGTCCTAGGTCTGGTAAAGTTCAATGTTTTCATGAATGATGAGGAAGAAGGGGTAAATCTGCGTTTGTTGCATTTACAGATATAATCAGGCTCAGGCAGGCAGTCTGTGAACACATTGAAGGATAGAACAGGACTCAGAGAAATCATGACAAATTAGAGAGCTGACCTGGAAAAATGAAGCACAGTTTCATAAGAACAAGTGGAATATATTCATGCAGTTAAGAATAAGAATTTGCTCGGATGCAGAACAAAGAAACACTGCAAAGACAAAGAAAGCAGTTTGGGAATTACTGTGAATCCCAAACTGAACATGAGCCAACAATGTTATGCTGATGTTAAAAAGGCAAATATGGCATAGAAACGTCAAACAGAAACATCACCTGCAAGACTTGTGAAACATCTGTCCTGCTCTGCTCAGCACTGCAGTACTGCATCCAGCTTCTGGAAGGACTGACCGTGCAGCAAGAATGCAAGGTAGAGAAAGATGTGACCCAGGGGAAAGAACTGGGATTGTTATGGACTAGGGGAAGTCTGAAAGGAGACATGAAAACAATCTTGAAGCACTTAAGAGAAAAAAGGAATGAGCTCTTCTTATATGCTGAGGCTAAAATAAAATATATGGATTTAAATATGGAAAGAAATCCAACATTAGAAGATTTAATTTTGCAAACATCTGTCAGAAATAGTTTAGATAGCTGTGAATCTAATGCAAACACAAATAGCCTAAAAGATTTCAAACTATTCCTTTTATCCATCTTTTCCTTCCATGGCATGCTGGATTTCAGGGACACAGGTCATGGATGATTAACCGAAGTTCACATGGGGCATCTAAAATCAAGCAGAAAATTGAAGCTTGACCTCAACAGCACTGGTTCAAGGGTCTTTACCTCAGAATATTTTCCCTCTCACTTCCTGTCTTTCAATTAATAGATTACACATGTAGGGTCTTTATGCAATAAATGACATGTTGAAACTTCTTCATATAGTAAAGAAAATAGCATTCAGGTTGGTTTTTTTTTTAATTCTATTTCTGCTGTCTGTTCTCACAAGACAAATGCAAAGGACATGATGCCAAAACAGAGTTTTCTGCTGGAAAATAGATTACCAATATACAAATACATGATTAGACTTCTGCATAATTGGATACTAGTTGATTAAAGGTCAACAACAAAAAGCCTTTTGACACAGCCCCCAAAAAAATGCTCAGCTCCCTCATGTAGCATGTGTCAGTACAGAACAGAGAAATGACACATCCAGTTTATTATGCCACATTTACAATTTAGGATGGATTGTTAGTGACAATATTTCCTTTATAGAAATAGCAGTTGCTTTTTTTTTTATTAGAAATGCTGTGAATAGTAATTAATAGCCTCCTTTGCTGTGTTAATAATACACTTCTACCCAGTAAATATTGGCTAAATCATTAAGTGAAGCATTTTTTTTTTTCTTTTTTCCAATCCTCCATGCAATTTGCTTAATTTGATAGATTTTAATTGGAAAAGTGAAGACTTGGTTAATATTTAAAAAACAAACAGTTAATCATGTTCTTTTGCAGTGCCTGTGTATATCAGCTCAATCAGAAGCAGCATGTTGTTGTAGAGGGACAGTCAAGCTAGAGTTGAGGCACCAAAGATACCAAATGATATCTTTGAAAAATGGGCTTTTAAAGAGCATGTAAGTGCCTTCCTCTTTCTGAAGTGAATTAGGGTCTAAAGTGTGTTCAAATCCCAACCCATTCCTTGGGCGTATTTTTTGGCACGTATGTTCTCCAAAAGTTGTGGTAATTGAACATCTCACTGTTTAGATGCTTTTGACAGGTCTACTATGTATTTAAATTAACATGGTAAAGCTCTCCCAATTTAATAATGGCAGATTATGCCTCAAGTGGATAAAGGAAATCAGGTGCAGAATGCTGTACATATACTTAGCATTTCCATTAACAGTTTAGTCCTCTCCTATACTTTTAATCTTAAAGTAGTTCAGGTTTAATCTGAAATAGCAGCTATCAGTAGCACCCATAAATCATTTTCTACAAACAGCAGTGGCAGGGTAAAGGTGTTTTCAGTCCTCTACAGCTCTGTCAAAATGTTTGTAGAAGCAATTCGCGCTTGCGGTAACTGAAGCTATGAAAGTTTTGCAATTCATTCCAAACAAAAGTGAAAGGCTGGAAGTGAAAGACTAAACCCCTGCCCTTGCTTTCTTCTCTTGTGCAGGGTGATTACAGGCAGTAGGTTTACTGCATGCAAGAGACAATAAAACTAGACCTAGTTAGTTAATATGAATTCTGTGGCTTTTAACAATTACCTGAGATTTGAACACCTCATTCCCATTAAAGGTAAGAGAAACTAGATGTTTCAAAACCCCTTGACGACTTTGAAATTTCCAGTCAGCTCGTCTGAATTCTGCTGAGGGCCTGACTTTGTATATACGTTCACTCAAATCCTATTAAAGTGGGGGGAAGTCACAAGCATGTCTCTGGGCCAGAGGGGGACCCCCTGCTATCTAGCCAGTGCAAATTAACAGCTGGGAGTGGAAGGAATGTAAAAAAGCAAAAACTCTTCACAGGGCCACATTGATATGCAAGGGATTTGCTTGTCAGGGTGAGATGTGTGATATGAAGTGAATGTTTATTGCACACTGCAGGGAACTTCCAATAGTAGCCAAAAGGAGATATCTATAGTAGATCTGGATCGGAAACCATCTAAAAGCCAAGGCGGAGTGAAAGGCCTTTTGATACAGAATGCCTTTGTGATGCTACTTTTTCCTCATAAGAGCAAAAAAAAAATGCCAGCTTTTACAAATTGAGTAAAGGGAATTTGAGAATCTTGACATTTTACCAGCACTTGTAACGTGACTATTTTGCTCTATGTTGAAGTGTGCTTATCTATAGCCATGGGTTGATGCACAAAATTCAGTAATTTCCATCAGTGTTCCCACAGGAACTCAGGAAGAGAGGAGAAAATTTTCAGCAGAAGTGATGTGAACTTTAGTTTGATAAGGTGAATAAACTGTCATGGTCCCTGACCACAAACACAGGCTTGACTGGTACAGAAGACATGCATTATCCCTACCTCCCTGTACTGGGAGACTTATATTCCTTCACTCACATGTCCCCTGGAAGAAAATATTAAGGATTTTTAATCTGTGTTGTGCTTGGTTAGCCTACTAGAACCTTCCTTTAGGAGAAGCATCCCTAATCTTGGAAGAAGTAACCCACCCCTAATTTTTTCCCATCTTCT
This sequence comes from Zapornia atra, assembly GCA_013400835.1. Classification (NCBI taxonomy): domain Eukaryota; kingdom Metazoa; phylum Chordata; class Aves; order Gruiformes; family Rallidae; genus Zapornia; species Zapornia atra. The sequence goes on along the minus strand of VZTU01007454.1, from coordinate 115,571 downwards.
ATTGAGCTCCATTCATGTGCATGGTACAAAGGCAAAGGTTGCTGCTGCATGTGTTACCAGTTGGTATGTAACCCCCCACCCTTCAGGGGGACCAAGCCAAGGGTGGCAGGTCCTTGCTCAGGGATGAAGATGGCACTAAGTGCCCATCACCTAAGGATAAATTTTTCTGACACAGTTTCTTCAGAAGAAGCAACAATCCAGGTGATCAACAGTGCACCAGTTTCTTAGGCTGAAATCACCGCAGTACTTGGAATTCAGATGATTTGATTAGTTAAGTTAGTTATATATGTTGATAGATTACATATTTTATGTAACCTAACTGCAGCACTAGTACAAATGGCGATTTGAATGATCCCCTGCAGATCAAGAGTTGCTTTCCAAAAGACATTTGCAAACTACCTTTTCTAATGGCCATATCAGAGAATTTTGCACTGTATTCATGGGCCATTTGTGAACAGAAAACAAGGAGCTTCATCTAACAAATCTCTCATTTTTAGTTATTTGCCATGCTCCCACTAGAAGCAGTACTAAATTCCAAAGCAACACCCACACGCATCCTAGTACACTTAGCCAGTTGGCCCACATAGCTAGCACAAATCAAAGTTAGCATGAAAAGTTAAAAAAAAAAACAACCTGCAGATGGAGGTGATGGACACAGAAGCTGACAATTTCTGTAGAGTTAGGACATTGAACAAGGTTGGCTGTCAAGCCCACAGAGAACCTGCTGTCCTGCTGGACCTCACGCTCTGACTACCGAGTGGGAATGGCTTCACACCATCTGGCTGCCGAGGTGACACAGCCAGCTGTCCTCACTGTCCAGACATCTGGGACACTGCAGCTGCTCATCAGTCAGCACACGGACCACTGCAGTTTGTAACATGGCATTTTGAAGTGAGCTGTCACACTTTGCCTCCAAACCCTCACTATGAGCTGCAGCAGACCAGCCAGAGGGAGGTATCGCTGTGGAGAGCTGTGACCTCATCAGCCATACTGGATTGCCAAGGATGTTCACGATTCACAATGCTTTGAGGCAGAAAAATTTCAGTGGATCTGGATCTAATGCCTAAAAGTGTGAGGTGTGCATCATCCCCTATACCACATGGTAGCAACTGAAGGCAAAGCTTGATTGCACATCAGTCAGAAAATTCATAAGGTTATTAAAACTCTGCAAAGCATGTCAAACATGAATGCATGGGCAAATATGAAGTGGTGTGCGTCTGCAGCCCAGAACCACACAAACTTTGGTGCTGTCAATGCAAACAGTCCTACATCTGAGGCTCTCCCTAGGACTATCACAGATCTATCCCTACTTTTGTATCTCCTCCCCTCTGAAGCACAGTTCAGGGTCCTGTCGAAAAGAGAGACCAAAATATTCTGTAAGCACCTGCAAATTGCTATGCTAGTGCATAAGATATTTTAAAGCCTGAAATGTTGCATATGCATGTATCCCGTGGTTAAAGATGGGAGCTAGAAGTGCTGCTATAAATACTTCAAAATAATAGAGCAGGAAAAAACAAAAGCCAATTCAGACAATTACAATTGTAAAGGGACTACCACCTCACTGCTTTGAAATCATATCTAGTAGTGGATATGACTACTACTCATGTATGGGTGCACTCTACTTCTTCTAGACTGGATCCATGTGGACTTTGGATGTCCCTGGGTAGAGGTGCTTGTCAGCACCACTGCTCTACCAGACTAGCCCTACTGAGTCCCAGGCGGCCAAATGCATGAAAGATGTGTGCAGATAGACCAACCCTGGGCTGATATTCAAACATATCTGTTGAGTGTGTCTTGTGCCTACCAGCCCTATAGACACCCGAGTCCTTCCGAGTCTCTAGCTCTTCAAGAGCAATTGTCTGCTGATGCTGGTGGGAATTAAAGGAGATAGCTAGCTATCTAAATGCCACTAAGGATCAGGACTTAGAGGCTGTGGTCTGCTGTCTAGCCCTGTGAGAAAACAGAGGATTTGTCTCTTCTTAATACTCTGTCTTTCTCTTCTTTCAGACTGAAAATTCAGATTTTTCAAGCAAATGCTGGGGCAGGGTTATACCAGTATGTATTACCAGCTCAGATTTAATCCTAATTGTTTCTTTCCCACTGTACATCTGCATTTAGGCTTCCTTGCTCCAGTCGCACTGGGTAATGTGTTTCTACAGTCTGTCTCAGTTTAGGTTTGTGTTTGCAGCGGTCGAGAGGGGTGGTAGAAACCTTTGGCATCACCAGGACATTTCTACTGTGATCTCAATAGCAGCTCTGACTTGGAAAGCAGAACCTGTCAGTCAGAAGGCACCAGCTCTCTTTCCACTGGCACTAAGTTCAAAGCAAAACCTAGCAAGAAATTGAAGCTATGTCCCTTGAGCCCCGTGACTCGGCACCAACCTTCCACGTGAGGAAACATAGCGCAAAAAATACCTTCCAGGAGGCTTCTGCCTAATGCTGGAAAGCACTGATGCACTCTGACTCCAGGGAGAGGTAAAAAGTTGATTGCCACCCACTCAATAACCATTTCCTTCTGGGTGATCAATGGAGCGTCGTCAAAGGCTGGTACGGTGACAGACGCCTGTTAGCTATAGGAGACAGAGGATGAGAACAGCTCCATGATAGATGCTCACGGTGAGGGAAGCAGTAAAGAGCACGGCAGCAGTAAAAGGAGTGAAATAGGCTTCCTGCTGAACAGAGAAGCAAATGGTAGGATAAATGAAGGGACGTTTCTTTAAAGTCAGAGCCCTGAAAGCAGCACTCTCATCACGCCATGCAAAGTTTCTACCAGTGTGTGCTTGATGACATCTTGACATGGTGATTTTAGTATTGCTCACTCTGTAATCCCCAGGGGAAGATATCGGAGCTCCGAACAGTGTCTTTGAGTCATACCTTCCAACTAAACCCATTTTCCAGTTCCCTCCTCACCAAGGTCACTGGGTTTCTGATCTCACAAGCAAAAGCTTTACAGGAAAGGTGCGTGGAAAGAGGAATGAAGCCTTGTGCTGCTTCTTCAGGGCACCATCTGGTACAGTTCAACCAGAGCAGTTTGCAGGCAGCATTACGGACATTGCACTAAAGCTCTCCCATGTAGGCAGAGCAAGAGGATGGCAGAGGGCAGGGCTTTTCTTGGAAATGCAGGCTGTGCTGGTCTTGCTTTGGAGATTGTACAGTGAGACAAGCTTTGCACAGAGGTGTAAGTTAATCCAAGTCATTCTTTTATCTACAAGAGAGGATGAAGCAGCCCTGAGAGGGCTGCAGTGCATCCTTTTGGCTAAGGCATCCTGGGGTGCATGTAAAGGGCGAGAGTCAGGAGGATGGAGCCAGGCTCTTCTCAGCGATGGCCAGTGATAGGAAAAGGGGCAGCAGGCGCAAGCTGGAGCACAAGAAGTTCCATGTGAATGTAAGGAGAAACTTTTTCACTGTAAGGGTGACGGAGCCCTGGAACAGGCTGCCCAGAAAGGTTGTAGAGTCTCCTCTGGAGACATTCAAAATCCATCTGGACACTTTCCTATGTGATTTAGTCTAGGTGATCCTGCTCTGGCAGAGGGGTTGGACTAGACGATCTTTTGAGGTCCCTTCTGACTCCTAACGTTCTGTGATTCTGTGATGGAGTAATTTAGAAGCAAGGGAAGGGGCTGTGGATGAGACATGCCTGGTCTCCATGCTGTCACATGAACCTCTGGCCACTGCTTGACCTGGAGCAGACAGTGAAGAAACCATAGCTCTTGTGCTGGGTGAGGGAGCTGCTTCCCCTCCTATCTGCAGGATTAGGAGATGAGAGAGCTCCCAAAGCAAAAATAGGAAGGTCTTTCCTTCCCCTGCCTCAGCTAAGATGTTGTGTGCTGTCAGCTCTTTAAATATCCTCCCCAGCCCACTCCATGAGATGCTGTTACACAAACCCACATATTCTCAAACACATGGTCTCTACCTCCATGTGTCTCTCCTGCTGGTACTGCTTTACTGTCTAAGTCAGTCTGGCCGCAGGAGCAGTGCTCACACACATACTTGCATGCACACGGGCACAGGGTTACCAAAAAAGTTAATAACCATCAAAGTATCTGATACTATAATCAGAAGTTCACATCAGGACAAGGAGAGAACAGCAGGCTCTTGCAATGGCCAATTAAATGACCTTCGAGTCCTATGTTCCCTGTGCATTCATACACAGACCACACTCTGTTACCAACATCTCGTGCAGGCACATCCCGTTGGAAGAGAAGTCAGTGTGATGATTTTGCCCAGGTGACCAAGAAGGCCAACAGCATCCTGGCCAGAACTAGCATGGACAGCAGGACTAGGGAAGTGATTGTCCTCCAGTGCTCTGCTCTGGAGAGACTGCACTCCAAGTGTTGTGTTTCATTTTGGGCCACTCACTACAAGGACACTGGGGTGCTGGAGTGCGTCCAGAGAAGGGTTATGAAGCTGGTAAATGATTTGGAGCACGAGTCTTATGAGGAGCAGCTGAGAGAACTGTCGTTTAGTGTCAAGAAGAGGAGGCTGAGGGGGAACCTTATTGCTCTCTATATGAAACAACCTATGAAAGGAGGTTGTAGCAAGCTGGGCGTTGGTCTCTTCTCCCAAGTACCATGTGATAGGACAAGAGGAAACGGCCTCAAATTGCACCAGGGGAAGTTTAGATTGGATATTAGGAAAAATTTCTTCACCAAAAGGGTTATAAATCATTGGAACAGGCTTCCCAGGAAAGTGATTGAGTGACCATTCCTGAACATGTTTAAAGGACCTGTAGATGTGCTGTTTAGGGACATGATTTAGTTGACATGATGGTTTTGGTTTGATGATTGGGCTTGATCTTCGAGATCTTTTCCAACCTTGAAGATTCTATGATGGTACCTGCACCCCCATCAATGCCAACCAATTCCATCTCCTTCTCAGGGTAGTGGATGATACTTTATGGGTTTTCTCTTTTTATGTTACCCCCTCCACAAACTGTGAACTGCTGGGGTTTGGGATTCAGTGTGCACTCGGAACATGTTCTCAGGGAGGTAAATCTTATCACCCACCCTGAACACAAGCTCTTGGAAACTTTGGGGCAATAGTTTGCTTTCTACACATATTTCATCAAAACATCAGACAGCAGAAACAACCAGGGCAGATAAAGCTGCCTCAATTTCATGTGAATAGGCTCCCATCACAAGGAATGCTATGGAATAAGGAGGGGTACTGCTCCAGAAACATGCAGAAGACATCAGAAACAACTACAAAACAACTGAATAAAACGAATAACCCATCCAAACCAAGGATTTAAGACATAAATTTCCTCTATGCAAAAATAGAATACAGTATATCCAGCTATTCAGCATCATCACACTCCTATGTAGGGGTACTCTGAAGGTACAGATTAATGTACATGTAGAACACAATAAATCTATGTCTTATTGGACTCATACTTTGCATTTTTCACAGGAACTGCTTGAATATTTTTGTACATCTGCTAAACTGCTTTGGGAGTAACATGAGACTACATTATGTTTAATAACATAAGGAAAACTTTGAAGCTACATCTTCCAGATTTTTACTCAAGGAAGTATTAGTCATAAACCTGGGCATGTTTTTTCCTTTTCCAGATCAGTGGCTAAAATAATTCCCATTTCAATCAATCCGAAAGGAAAGAAAAATCCAAACCCTCTCTGAAAAAAATTTCCTTGCATTAGTAAGAAAAACTCTATAAAACCAAAATTTTTTTTCCATTGTTTTCCCGCTTTCTGAGTTCTTTTCAGGGCTCATGTTTAGACTGAAAGGTCACATTCAATTGAAAATTCAAAATTCTTGCAATAGATAACTCCTAAAAAGAAATACAATATTTGAAGGAAATTCTTTATTTCTTTTTCTCAATTAAATCACTGTATAGATTTGACTCAAGTTACTAAACAATTCTGTTCTCACCAAATTTTTTAGCAGATCTTCTGTTTCCAAAAGAGAAGATTATCCATTGCTCAGTTTTGATATTTACTCTGTGGCCATCTCTTATAATTGGAAAACTTAGCAGAATAAGTGAGTAAAGGAATGGGCCCAAATTCAGCACATGAAAAAATTGGATGTCTTCTCTACCTCTGCAGTGATTCATGACGTTTTCAAAGGGATTTCTGAATACAGGCTTATACCAACCACCTCCATTCCCTATGCAGAAACCTTCCAGTGAAGAATATGTGTATAAATATATTTTAAATTATATACACTTACATACTTACAGATGCATTTTTAAATGAGATTTTGAATAATTGCTTTATTTCCTTTAAAATTGATATGAAAGAACAGTGTATTTCAATTATCAATGCAATATGTACTCCCACAGGCATATACATGTATCTAAACCATGCACTTCATGGTTCACAGTGAATGTTTTACTGCATATCTTAAAAGTACCGAAATTGCTGTAAGGAGATAGCTTTGAAGATTTTTTTTTTATTATTATTATTGATATCCTTGGAAAATTCAAAAAATGCTGAGATAAGAAGGATGCATCAGGGAATTTCATTATAGCTGCATAGCTTTTTTTGGTGATACATAAAAGGCTTTCTTCAAAAGGTTGCAACATGTTATACTGCTTAGCTGAATTGAGAACATATTTTCCTGTCCTTCAAAAGTCATCAGCCCAACCTGGGAGCAGAGGACTCCAAAGGACACACAGGTTCAGCAATGCGATTAGGGACTGGTGGTTTGTAACAGTCGTAGAACCACAAGCCAAATCATGGGCATCCTCAACCAGCCTGGACATGGCAAACCAAGATAGCAAGCCAACCCACCCAATGACTGTCTTATTCGCTGTCAAATACAAATAGTTGAGGCAAGGGGAAAGGGGGGAGGGGGTGGGGAAGGGAGAAAAGAAATAGGAATGTTGAAACATTTTGTTTCTAAAGTTATGTCATGGGTTCTTCTTTCCTCAAAAATTCCATGAAGAAATCCAGGAAAAGGGCTGGCTTCCCTCAAACCATGGCAGTGGTGCTGACAGATCCACCCTCTCCCCAGCTGTCTCCTCCTGTGCCAACAACCATGTAAGAAGGACAGAGAAGGACAGGCTCCATAGGACACCAGGGTAATTTCATGCCCAGGTTTGTTAACTGGTATAAATTGCTGTATCAACTTCGATGGATCCTGGGTGATTTATTTCAGGGTTCTGCTCTTCACTGTGTGTACTGAGACCACAACAACACAGCACAATATATGTACCCAGTATCCCGTCTGCTCTTCATCGTGTCTAAAAAGCCCCATAAAAATTGGGTTTTGCAGACAGCACCACCCGGGACCAGTCACGGGCAGGAGATAAGGTGCTCCTTTCCCCCAGGGTCATGGCCTTCAAGATCCTGCCTCTCACTTCTAAAAAGTCATAAAATGAAGATGTTCACTGAAGTAATCCCAGGACCCGCTTGGGGAGGAAGAGGCAGAGCCCTCTTGGTGGGACTGCCTGCCTCTGGGATATATCTGTCCCTGAAATTATCTCTTGGAAAAGGCATGGGCATCTTAACTATCTGTGTTTAAGGGAGCTTGTCAGATGAGTGCAATGGTAACACATCATATGCAGGCCTCTGAAAACTGGGGAAAAAAAAGCAAGCTGAACTCACATGGAAATAGGTGCAGAGGAATGCTACCGAACTAACCAGGGACATGGAAAGTCTTCTTTTATGAGAGGAAACGAGATGTACGATTTTTGTTCAGCTTCACAGGACAACAGCTGACATAGAATATGGCTCTTGTATCTAAATATTCCATGTTGATATGAGCCATGAAAGAACTATTTAAGCTACAAGATGATTGTTGGCACAACAGCTTGAGCAAGCTGCTTGTGAAGACACTTAATGCAGAACAGGGATTTTCTAACCATCAGAGAAAGAAGTTTTCAAAATTATAAGAAAAGTTGTAACATTCTATCATGAGATCCAGTCAATAAGTCATAGAAATTCACAATATTACTTGAGCAGAGGGACTGGACTCGGCAATCCTTGCCAACCATTCCACCCCTACATCATATAAAATCCAAAGGGAATTTTGCCATGAATATAATTTGGCTTACTCTGAAATGTTAACCCAACCAGTATGTGCATTTGGCTTAATCAATTTGGGGTTTTCAGATGATTCACCACAATTTTTCAGACCAGATACAGACTTCGAACTAACTGAATGAGTAAATTATATCTTCAGCGGCAGGACTCCAGACCTGGATGCGCATATCTCAGTGCATAGAGTAAACTGCAGTGGCCACAGATACAGTTTATTAATCAATTATCTCTGTTTATTGGAGACCAGGATCTTCCTGCAGCTGCTAAATCCAATGACATGCAATGACAATTATGTAAACTTTCATGGAACTCCAGAAAAGCTATCAGCGTTTTCCTGGCTGTAATTTTTGAGCTGATCTAATCTGAACTATGGTGATTTTTTGAGTCATTTGATAGTGTAGAGAGCTAAGTAAACCCCTCTCCAAACAGACATAAAAAGTGACTGTGCATTTTTGCTACTTTTAGAAACCCAGAAGAACGTTGCTACAAACAGTCAGTCGAGAACACAGGAAGAATTAGATCTTACCAGAGATCTTGACCTTGGGCATATCAAACCTTTTTAAAACAAAAGTATGCTTTCAGATAAACAACCTATTTTTATAAAAAGAGTCAGCCTTCTGTGAAAGAGCATGACTCTTCATCAGAAAGTGCAAAATCTAATAGACAAAAGGGTTTTGTCCTGACAGGATTTTTGTCAACAGCACACTTGCTTAAAAAGTTCTGTTTTCAGCCATTGATGATGAAAACATTTGAAAGGGCAGCTGATTTTTCAGTGAAAAAGTGACACTAGTGACCCTTCTGCAAATAGTGGAAATTTATTCTGGAAATAAATTTCATCCAGACATTTTCCAGGGCCATATTTTTAAGTCTGTCTTAAGTAGACTTCTGTTTCTTGCTTTAGCTTAGGTCATTTGATCCTCTGAGAACTGATTGATCCCATAAATAAACTATCTAGATATGTAAAAACCTGAACATCTAAACTTCAGAATGTTATTCCATAGCCAAACCCGTTTCTTAAATATCTGGGAAAACTAATGCAGTAGGAAACGTGCCTCAGAACATCAGGTTCAACTGATGCCTACAGAGCAAAACAGAGATTAGCCTAAAAAAACTGTATTGTCTTATGATGAACTCAATAACTTCCTTACTAACAATGCCACATCTAAGTTTAATTGAAATAAAATGTCTGTAGAAAACTGAACTACGCAAAAATGGTGTCTCACAATCACGCAGCGTCAATTCTCCTGGACAGAATTGCACTTATCCTGCTTCACCTCCATCAGCATCTTAACAATAATGACTCTGCATGTAGATGAGACTCCTTGTTTCCACAGAGGCAATCCCACTCAAATTTACTGGAATTGACTTACAAGTCAGTGACCCCACTCAGAGGTATAAGGGAAAGTGCTGGGGATGTGAAGAGATCTGGTTCCTCCAACATCTCCTTCCTGTGCCCTGTAGCTGTTGGCATGCAGGGAAAAGAGGTGAAGAAAAGGGCTGACCCAAGGAGCAGAAAGAAGTGGACACTGGTGTGAAGCTGATTTCCTGTCTGCAGTTGAAGCAGAAACAGAGAATACCAAATGCCAGAAGGAAGTTTATCCTCACAAGCTTTCCAGGCTCATTTTGCACAACAAAGAGATCTGGCTTGTTCAGATAAGGGGTGGATGAACATCCCAAGTTTCAGTTGCTTATTTATCTGAAGCACCCCACCCTGCACTGAACATATCCATTCCTAGAATGATGCAAGTCCCTTGATTAAAACAACATAGCATATTGGGGGAAGACCTCAGTCCCACTGTGCTCTGCCTGTCCCACTCCCAGACAGCCATCAGCAAACAAACATCACTCTCTCCTCTCAAGTTAGCAAAATTCCCACCAACTTCCATGGCACCAGTACAAGGCCTGGGTAAATACTTTTGATCCATACACAGGTTGTCTTGTCCAGTCATTCTCAACAAGGGAGGATATTCTCACACCTTTCTTAAATAAAGTTTTTCTTTGGCTTTGTTTGCACAGCAATGCAAACACCTTGCATGGAAAAGATCTTTTATTCCAGCTACCAGAACGACAACTGTTCACAATAATTGACAAGAGTGTGTATCAACAGGTCCCAGTGAAGAACAGAAAGGACAACCTTGTCACGGCAATAGACCTCCCTTTCCTTTTGAAACTTTCCAAGCTTGTCTCTCTTCACCTGTATGTTCAGCCTATTTCTATATGCTGACTTAGAGGAGCCTGCTAGATTAAAGAGGAAATCCCTGTTCAGAAAATGTGAGTCTATAAAGAATAAATTCAGGGGTTTTTTAGCTATCTTCTACCAACCTACTGGAAGTGCTCCCTGGGCTTTCTTCGATGATCCACATATGGAAAATTTGTCTTGCTTACCAGCCTTGCAGAGATCTCCCAAAAAACACAACCCTGGCTTATTGAAATGTCACTTATCCATCAAAAAGATGGAGCTGCTTTCAGGAGAACTGAGCTGCAAATCATTTGCTCAAGTCTCAGTACATTGAAATTGCTGTTCTGTACCTGGCTAAAAATACAGAGAGGGCACAAGTTCAAATGCACATCCAAATGTTACTTTTTCTCTACTGAACTCCAAATTATTATCCTTAGGTGAAAAACTCTCCTTAGATTTATCCCATCATTTGTCATCCCAAGGATGGCAGACCCTCACTGTGTCACCTTCTCTTCTTATCTGGCATATGCCTCCTCCCACCATCCTCCCTCCAACACTGTTAAAAATCTCTCCTTTACATTCATGTGTAAGTGAATTATTTCATAGCTTCTTCCAATATTTTCCCATCTCTGGGCATATCACCATAATGTACCTTCCTTTTAGTGTCTAATTCCACCTCTTTCTCTTGACCGTTAGACTCCAACCAATTTAACTTGAATAATCACTTAGTTTGATTTATTCCATATGTAAATCAATCCATTGTATTATTTGTTTGAAGAAATTTTAGCTATTGCTTGCATGCAAGATGCTCCACATTATAAAGTTTCATCCTATGGCATCAGCACAGTTAAACTTCTCACCTAGTCTCCCTCACAATTCAGATTCATCTTCAAATGAGCTAAAAATTAGCAAGGTAGATAAGAGTCATTAGAAACGAGTATTCGTATTTACCAAAACCAAACTGCACAGCTGCAACAGGATACAGTGTTTTATGCTTTGCGGTAGAAAATGACATGGCCCCAGGAATTTCAGATGATAACCAGCATTTTTCGAAGACTGATAATTATCACAATGTGCAACGCACAGAATTCCCCTAGACACGGTCTGCAGATAATCTGCCCCTGTAGATCTATGCACAACCTTAAGACCTGACCTGAATATGCTTCCCTGTTTTCTCTACATTCACATATAAAAACCTGGTGTTTCAGCAGTTTGCAGCTAATCAATTAACAGGTCAGTCACAGGCTGTGATGTAGTCAAATATTAACATGAGAAGAGAGCAAGCGACCTCCGCCTGTCACTGTGAAGCCTATGTGGTTACTTCAGTGGGTTAAAAAAATATTAACCAACTCTACTGGGATCTCCATGAGTGAACACCCCACAGTCAAACAGTAAAACTTCATTTGCCCTCTGGAACATCGCAGCATCAATCTGTCACATATTAGGGATTTCCCCTTCATGCTGTTAACATACCTCAGACTCAAATACCAGTAATTAGCAGGCTTGTTGAAGAAAGAGAAACAGCTTGTCTATATATGGAATTATTTCTATATCAGTGAGGACAATCCTTTTCTTGAACCTATACTCATCCTAAACTCGCTTGCTTATTACTTTGCACTGAGAGGCAGAACTATGAATCCAGCGTGTACTCCTGACCCTTTCCCTCAGAGAACGGACTATGGGAAGAAGTTCACATTTGATTCCATCAAGCCAGCAGACAGAGCGTTTTAAGTTCCAACCTTGTCAGTTTTCAGGAAGGTAAACTGCTCCAGATCTGGATCTTGCCCAAGGAAAAAAAAAAAAAAGAAGCTGTAGGTCATGGTTTGTGCTGCAAAACTGGTGCCAATGATTTAATGGCAGATAGTCACACATCTGAGTCAGATCTAAACAAATGAGGCTAGATCATGTCAGAAGGATACAGAGCTACCAGAAGTGCTGTCTTTTAGATTAATCATAAAAGCAAAGTTCAATCCTTGCCACTGCAGGTACATTAAAGCGAGTATCTCAGTGTGCTCTTTCTGGGCTACTGACTCTGATGCCCTTCATAAATCCCAGCCCCATGAAATATGCCAGATTCCCCAGTAGACATTGTCAGGATAAAGGTATTTTTTGTTTCCTAGGAATATGCAGTCAAGTTGTTTTCTGCTTCTTGACTCTTGTTGTCAGCAAAGAGAGAGTTATAATTTTTTTTTTTTTTACCAAGTAAAATTTCTCAAAAATTTTCATCTCTCTGTATCACTTCTTTCTTTTGAAAAAACTTAGCATACCAGTGGTTAAACAAACCCAAACAAACCAACAACAAAACAACTTTCTTGTTCATGAAAGGTCTGTTCTAAAAGCCTATGAATCATTTTAATGAATGAAGTACTTTCCAATGCTCTCACGGGTGGGGGTAGCAGGGGATTAAACAATTCAACAGGTTGTGTCTGTGGAGGAACTTCGTGTTCTCAAAGGCCACCTTTCACCTCACAGACCTGCATGAACCAGACCGAATTTCTTCCTCAGCTCACAGTCTCTATTGCAACTGCAGCTCTGGGAGGTCAGACCTGGTGTTTCAAATCCTTTTGAGCTGATATGGATACCTTTTTTATGCTGATGTAGTCAAGATGGGCTTCAAAATGCCCATCAGAGCTTACTGACCCTTTTGCAGTCCTCCCTTTCATTATGGAACTATTTTTTTTGTCGAAGTGGTGGAAATCTGGGAATGGTGGAGAGGGAGGTAGAAAGCATGCTCCAATAGTGCTGGGCAGGAATGGGACGTCCTCACTTCCTCTGGAGGCTGCAGCATCTTTACAGCCAGATTTGTGAATGCTGAGAAGATGGTTTGGCCCAGTCATTTTTGCCCACAACATCCCCAGAGAACCCAAACCCAAATGATCTCTGCAAAGTCATCTAGCCTCCAGAACCACATACAAAGTCAGGCCTGTAATTACAGCTGCGAGAGACAGACCATGCAGTGAGCTATAGAAATGATTCAGAAGGGGGAAAGGACACACTAACACCTTCTTGGCTCTGCATTCAGGAAGTGAGTGTAGCCATCAATCTGCAAGAGCAAAGATGGCAAATCAAGTAGTGCAGCTCCCTTCCCTATTCCTTGCTCTATGGCATCAGTGGGAAGGAAAGGTGCAAGCGCCAGAAGGGAGTTACAAACAGCTTCTTCTGACTGCATTTTTATCCCTGTTGAGGAAAGCACAATTGCAGAGGAAGAAGAGCTGTCATCCTGTGTAACCTCTCTGATGGCTGTGGAAGGTGGAAGGAAGGAAGGAAGAAGGCCTGGTGATTACTAATTTCTTCACATTGGAGGCAAGGAATGTAGAGTGCAGCTGAGGTAATGACAGTAGAAGCTACTTTAAGAAACTTTTAGGAAGTCACAATGCCAGATCCAAAACTAGGAAGTAAACAGGTATGTTAGGAAAAGGAAGATGTTATGATTTAGTAGATGACAATGAAAGATGGGCTTATCTTTGGAGACATATCCATGGACATAACCTCCAGTCATCCTGAATGGTGATAAACCATATACAATAGTGGTCTCTGCCACTTCATTAATGACTGAGCAGAGTTTACAAAAGATGTCTCTACTCTACTTATGGTAGAAATGAAAAAACAGTTGGTCTTCTACACTAATCAATTGGTCTTTGGGTAAACAATGAAAACCTCTCTCACACTAGCAACAGACACACTTTCTTAAAGTGACTACCGAGCTGTAAAACAGCAAGGTTGGGGGGAGGGGGGTGAGGAGAAGGGGAAAGAAAAAAACCCAAGACAAAGAAAAAAGAAAGGGAAAAACACTTTCAGAGTTATTCACTTTTTTAAATTACACCTTTCTTATTCCCATAATACCAGTCCAACTCTCCTCTTTGTAAATTAAACCCCATGAAGAAAACGTTTTTCCCTTTTCATCATAAAAATGTAGGTACGTAAAAATACTGACCCTATGAATCAGGGGTCAATTATTATTTCTAAATGTGTGCTTACAGACAGGCAAGTAGATGTTGAATAGACCCCAAAAGGCTGTGGACTGTGTTCTGGCTGCCTATTACAGTCATTAAGTAAGTGATTCATTGCCTAGTATTTAAGAGCTGCCAGACTGTGCCTCTCTATGCAATAAAGAGGGAGAAGGAGTTGCAACATCAAAGCCAGGAACTCACAGTCAGCCATCTGCCTAACACTTTGACTTATGTGCCTTTATTGTGCATGGCTCAAGGTCTACAATGATGTATTCTGATCACCTACCAAACATCAGCACCATTCCAGGTACCATGTTCACACCAGAAATGCCTTAGAGAAGAGTGGCAAAGAAACCACATTTGATGTTGCATTCACCTACTGTGGCTTATGTTTCACAGAGTGAGCAGTGAGATACGAGCCCTCAGCAATGCATGACGCTCCCCATTCCCAGAATATAGAAGCACAGAATCACAGAACCAGAGAATCTTTAAGGTCGGAAAAGACCTCTAAGATCATCATGTCCAACTGTCAACCCAACGCCATCAGGTCTACTAAACCATGATCCAAAGTGCCATATCTACTTGTCTTTTAAACACGTTCAGGAATGCTGACCCCACCACCTCTCTGGGCAGCCTGTTCCAAAGATCAACAAACCTTTTGGTGAAGAATTTTTTCTTAATATCAAATCTAAACCTCCCCTGGCACAACCTGAGGCCATTTCCTCTTGTTCTATAACTGATTGCCTGGGAGAAGAGACTAACTACCAACTGGCTACAGACTCTTTTGGGTAGTAATAGGTGACAACCTTCTCTTCCCCAGACCAAACAACCCCAATTCCCTCATCCACTCATAAGAACTGCTCCAGGCCCTTTACCAGCTTCCTTGCCCTTCTCTGGGCACACTTCAGCACCTCAACATCCTTCTTGTCATAAGGGGCATCTCTCACAGGCTGACTTCAACAGTTTGCTGAAGTGACTGAATGGTTTTGATCCCCATTTTCCCAAGGAAACAGAAACATTGTAATGTCACCGAGGTTCCACAGGGACATTCAAACCCAAAGTGCTGTTCCCCGGAGAACCACTTAACACAGGGTAGAAGAGCTGTAAACTGGCCTGCAAACCTTCAGAGCAGCATTGGAAGCCAGGACTGCACTGCTAATCCGGTGCTTAAACCACCCCAGAGTAGGCAATTAGCATCTCTCTGTGGCATGAATTCTCCTGCAATGTATGCCAGGCAGTCAAAGCCACAGGTCTGCAGTGATCCTCTCGGCTCAGGCAAGACATTACACCTGGAACAGAGTGAGCAGGCAGAGGTGTTTTGGCAAAGCTTCCCTTCCCTCAAGACTCAGGGTGCATTGCTTCCTGAACAAGCCCAGCCCTGTCCGCTCCCTTCATTGCACAGGTTTGTTTTCAGCTCTCACGCTTGTCACCTGGCTGCGTATAACTGCCAGGCTTCACGTGCCAGGTATGAGACACGCACGCTCGACTCCTGTCTCCGTCTGTGTTACATCAGGCAGTGGCAGAGCAACGCCACAGGTGACACCAGCAGCGAGTGAATCACTTCGGTGCAAAGAAGCTGCCACTGATGCATCACTGAGGACGTAAGTGGCTTAGTGGGGGCACTAGGCAAATCATTGCAACATCCCAGGTGGCTCAGGATCATTCCTTCACACTTGATTTGCACTTCCTATTGCTATGAACCAGGCCATGTGGTAGCAGCAGGGCAGGATGATGGCTATCAGGAGCAGTTACAGAAAGCTGTGTTATTCCAGGTTCTGGGGGCAAGGGAGCCTGGGTGGTTTGGCTCATCCTTGTGCAGCAGAATAGGACACATCCTTCACACAGCCAGTCCTGCCACTGTGAAATGAGAAACTCCATAAAATGTTGGGGTGACTTTTTGAGCTGGTACCTGTGAAGCCCTTTAAAAGGACCAGTTGCTTCCAAGTCAGCTGATCAGTGTTACATACCTCAAAATATTCACGTATCTGAACACCCCACTTGGATGGGTAACTATTCTGTGACTTGCTTCTGAGGACAGTCTTTAGGAAATAGTGTTGCAATGGTATCATGTTTATTCCTGTTTGCTGATCTGGTGATTTCAACCCTCACCTGTTTAGGTTCCTCTGGTGAAAATATATGCACATGTATATAAATCATCGTGTAACTCTTTGTGTTCTGCTGCTGTGCTTATTTGAGATTCACACATGCACACACACTTGGGAGGGAGATAAAATCACTCTGGCTAAGAGGCTTTATCTTGCCTGTCTCTTCCTCAAACGGGACCATTTGACTTGGAAAGGAAGAGGATAATTTGATTCCTAACAGAAAATGTCCGCCTTTGATCCGATGTATCTGAAAAGTTACCCATTCCCCTACATCTTCTCTGTGTGATGTTTTCCTTTTGCTTTCCTTCATTCCTGTCTTGTTTTACAGTAACGCATTTGAGATAATCCACCCTTCTCCCAGGGAAACATCATATCTAGCCCATTTGCAGCCAGGCATCACAGTAAAACTCACAGCACTGTCTCCTGTATCATCCCGTGTCTTCAGACAATAAAACACTATCTGCCTGGTCTTGCATTTAAGCCAGCAGATGCTAGCATTACTACATTTCAAAGGACCCCAATCAATCCATTTCCTTCATTGTCCCACTCTCGTAAAAAGCTAGACAGGGAAGCCCGAGGCTTTGTAGTTTTTGAAGTGCTCTAATCTGGACAGATCTTACCATTGCTGTCATAATTGATTAAGCTGTTGCCAGCATCCTCTGCATCTCCTGAGAGCTGTCATGGTTCACATTCATCAGGGCATGCTCCAAAGTTCACACACTTCCACAAGGCACAGCTCAGCGAGAGTCAGGCGTCATTAGAATAATAATACTTTGCACTTGCGTCTTGCCTTTCATCACAGGCTCCCAAGGCGCTTTGCAAATATTAGAGTCCAATTCTGCTACCCATCGTCATACTCTGTTATACCATACACCAGTCCTATCTCCTTCCAAAAATATTCTGTGGAGCTATTTGCAGAGCTAGATACACCAAGGACAGGTAAACACTTATGAAAAAAGTGCCACGGTACTTTTGAGAGATGAGTGTTACCCCTGATTTACAAATCTGGCTATGTTCGTGCTGGTCTGCAGAGGGTGGCTGCAAGCTGCCCCTGAGCCCCAACTTGCCTGCTTCCCACACTGGTGCCTGCAAGCATTGCCTCAGGCAGCATCAGAGTATCCCACACGGGATTTTGCAAGCTCAAAATATACACCTTGTCATACAAGCTGCTTGCAGACTGAGCGTGAAGGAGCCATGTGGAGGGGAAGGCAATGTGTTGGGGCACATACTGAACTTACAGGTGATTTGGAACACCTTCTTCAAGTCCTCCATGTAATTTACTGAAGAGGATGACTCAGTGTGGGAGCTAGCACCAAGCACAGCATTCTTAAATTCCTGCTCGATATCTAGTCACTGCAACTTCCCATCTTTTACTAGCCCACAGATTCACTAGCTACGTATTTATTGGCCGCAAAAAAAAAAGTACATAGGAAATATATTTAAAGAAAAAATAATTTTCTATGATCTTAAATAGATCGACACTCATCCAATCTAAGTGCTCAGACACAGATGCAGTGGATCTGTGTTTTTAATAAATGTATTTAATGCATAGACAAAGCTGGGAGAGAAAAAATCAGGCACGTGTTGATGTGGGTGCTCATTCTGTAGGAAAGTAGACTTTCTGTGTGCAGAAATAATTTTTAAATGGAGTATTTTCCTCAAAGGCGAGCATGTGTAGAAGGGAGTATTCTCCTCCATAAAAAACTGGAGGGTGTCCTCTATTCAGACTCACAGACCTGGAGGTCTGTGAGCAAGTGGCCAAGTAAGAACAAGAGAAGGGGCAACAGATAGAGATAAGGAGGCAGGAACAAGCATCAGTTCGGTGGAGGGAATCGGTGTCTTTACTGTCTGCAGAAAAGCACCAAGGGAAGATTCGGCACAGGTCAACATTAAGCAAAGCCCTGTCCTGGGAGAATGAGAAGTTGCAATTTGCCTTATCTCTACTCATTTCTTGGATGCTTCTTAGGATGATAGCATTGCACCTCTACTTTACTGCTAAAAAGAGAGAAGAGAGTACGTTACTAAAATAAAGAAAGGGCAAACTGACTTGGAAAATCAGGAGCCATCTCTACTCCTACCAGCTGGAGTTTCTCCCACTTCTACAGCCATTAAAGTTATGAAATGTTTGGATGTTTTACTAATTCCATTAAGAACCAGAAAGGCTGTTCCCACCATGACCAGAAAATGAAACAGCAGCAATCACACGGGAAAATGCTCAGCTTTCCAGACTCAGCAGTTTTATTAGTGCAAATACCCTTCAGATAGACAGACACATGTTTGACCGCTTCCTTACACCAAGCCCTAACCCAGCCTGCAGATGCTAACACCGTGTTACTAGCCTTCTTCTCCAGCCTCTTTCACCAGTGTGAAGGAATGGCCCACCAGTGAGGACTCTGGCCCAGGATGCAGACACTTTCTTTTTTTAAATCTTTTGTAGACTGCCTGAATGATTTTGGGCAAGTTGTTAATTGTGGCTGTGGCCCAGTTGCCCAGCTGTGAAACGTAAATAATAGCACTTCCATGCTGCAAAATGGTATTAATAAGGTTAATTTTGAGGTATATGATGCTAATAAAAATCTTGGAACCACCATCTGTCCTTATCCTCCAGGCTCCATCTGTAGCCTGGTCCTGGGTCTAGCTCTTCCCCAGGACTTCTCTAGTAGCAGTAAATGCTAATGTGATAAGCACTGACTGGACTTTTTGTGTGTGTGTGTATGTGTGTGTGTGTGTGTGTGGTGTTATGTATGCTTTTTCCTTAATTACGCAGCTCCTGGAGTCATGTGATTGTGGTTCACCTTGTTCTTCATTAAAATAAAGCCTAAACTTCCAAAGTCGGGAGATTACAGGATAGGAGGTGATGGAGGAAAGAAATGAAAGCCTGAAAGCTTAAGTGTAAAAGGAGGAAAAGCTGAAACAGCTTGACATTAGTTATTTTAAAACACTGAGATTTCTAAGCTGATAGAGGTTTTATTAAGGATAGAAAAATCATTTATAAGTGCAGAGCAAACAGTATTGAGCTTCGTTCTTCCTGTTGTCTCCCCTTCAGGTGCTATTGCAGCAGAGATCAGATCAGCACAATTCACTTCAAGTCACCAGCACAGGCACCCTAAATTACAACCCAGCACCGCCTGACTCTTTGAGAAAGTTGAGACCAAGCTCAGAGCTGAGTTTTTAAGCCAGCTCACACCATGGCAGGCTTGCTCACTAGCCAGCCATGCGCTGAGCATATTAGCATTTAACAAAGGTGTTTAAAACAATGGTGCCTGCCTCGAGGAGCATACAGCATTGCAGCACGGGCAGAGGGACTGCAACAGGAAGCCACATTAAACGAAAAAGAATTAAGCAGATATGTTGGTTATGTATTCCTGTAACCACATCAAGACTGGTCAAAGAGAGGAAACTATTGTTGCCCTTGAATGCAAGCCCCACTCATGAATCCCGGCCCTGGCAGTCACGCGTGGGTCAGTGTGGACCAGCAAGGCTTCCCAGCAGCCTTTCCCAAGGCCAGCCCACCCTCCTGCACCAGGCTTCGCAGCATGCGAAGATAGCTGCAAGCCACACATGTAATTAAATCGCTGTCTGCTTCAGCTAGCGAGATCAGGCACAGCGTACGTACGATCTGCTAACATTTCCAAGCCCTGTCATTAAAAATTCCTCGTTCCAGCCTGTGCCAAACGGAGTGAGTAAAGTCTGTGGGTCCCAGGGCCCTGGTGCTCCCATTGCAAATTGCCTTCTACCTACAGCAGCTGTACTCCTGGCATGGCTGCACAGACCTCAGCCCATCCCAGACCTCTGTACCCCAGAAGTGCCTAGACTCTCCTGCTAACCCTTCTACACCAGAGCTGCCATGAATTGTGTGTGGTCTCAGTTGGAGACAGCTGTGTCTGGCCCAGGCCTCATTGGAGATGGGCTGCCTGTTCTTCTTAGGAAGCTGAAAAATTCCCAGGCAAGTGTACAAGGGAAATAAAAGGAGTTGAGGAAAGGAGTCAGGCACATGGGACTGTGGAGGGACTTGCTCAAGGTCACACTGCAAGGTCTCCGCTGAACCTGAATAGAGACATGAGGACTTCTGGTCTCTGGCCTGTACTCTTAAACTACCTCAGAACAAGGCAAATCAGGATTTAAAAAAAAATGATCAAACCATGGAAACTTTCTCTAATATTAGAAATGCCAGCACCTCCAGATGATGACACTGGTAGCAAAAGCCTGAAGCTGTACAGAAAGTCATTTGTCCTTGACTGCTCCGTGGAGCTTAACTATAACTTAGATCACTCTTCCAGCATCCCAAATCAAACCCAGCAAATTTCACAGTTTAAGCCATGCTCTGAAGCCACAGGAGACAATATAACCTGATCTTATACAGCAGCAGCGGTCAGTATCTCTCAGATATTTAGCATTCTTCTGCAGAAACACATCAGGCTGCTGCGCAGAGCGCTGCACATCTCACTCTCCCTCTGTATAGTTTATTGCTTTCTTAAAGAGAAAAAGTAAATGGGCCAGATCTGCAGCTAACGTAAATCAGCGTGTCCCTCCTGAAGTCAATGAAGCTACACCAGCGGGCACTAGCTAAAGATCTGGCCCAGTGAGTTTAGTGCCATGAGGTTATGAATCACTGTTATTATGTGGCGCTGCGTGTAATTGCCTGATCCCTTCTCCCCATCTCCCCCAGGGGTCCCGAGCAGCCCTCCCCCTAATGCTGCCAGCAGCAGGGGGAGACGAGAGTGTAATGTTCAATTATCTTTTGCATGTTTTTCCAATAGTAAATCACAGCAGGGGATGTGACCCCCTGCTAATTGGAAGTCATGTCCTGTGGGGTTCCCTTCTTCCCTTTTGCTCCGATGTATATATTTGTATTAAATACTGATAAATGGCACAAATGAGGAGAGGTGGTAGATCCTGGGCAGTTAATGGCTCTAATGAATATTTCTCTCACAGGCCTGCTTTTCTCTGGTTTAAAAAATGTTCAATCATCCAGCCTGTTTATGCTAGGTTTTAGCATGAGAGGCTAAAGCTGATGGAGATTCCTTCAGCCAAGCCTGACTTAAATCAACTGAGCTGTTCCTCTGTTAAAGGAGGATAATGTTTCTTTCACTACCATCTACCACAAGGTCTGAAAACCCTCCATGAGTGCTTTGTGTTTCAAAAAGGGCGAAACCTAGAGATGGTAATGCAGCAGACAGGAAGCATTTCTGTGTAGCTCATCAGCAAGCCCGTTTAGGTTTTCAAAGGGATTTAATCCGGGTGAAATTCAATCCCGTGGTCAATGAAGCACTTACATTCCTCCCAAAGCTCAGCACTAAGGCATAGGCACCAAGGGGTGAGATTGTCAGGCAGAGATTTTTTTTGGGGGGGCAGGGAGGAAGTGCAGATCCACAGGCTGTGACAACCCAGGGGCCCAACAGCACACCTCCCTCTTTTGGACCAGGGTCACCAGACTTTCTGTGCACTGTCCAACTGTGGAGCTACTGCTTCAGGCACTATGCAGAAAGAAAGACCACTGCTCCCTTCACCCCTTAGATCTATGTCTCTTACAGCCTTGTAAGCCCACAGGACACAAGGACTTGGTCAATCTGTTCTACATGATGTCCCTGGCACTGAGGAGGCTGCTCTGGAAAGAGCACTGGATCATAACCAAGCATGACCTCCCAGTAGCATCACTACCAACCTCTTCCTCCACTCAGTGCCAGCATATCAAATGCACTGTCATCCCATAAACCAACCCAGCCCTGTCTCACGCATGGAAAGGTGATACTTGAGAAGCCTGTTACATCACGATGCTGTGAGACACAATTACACACCTTTGAAATGCACCCAGAACCTATTGCATCATGAGACATGTACCAAGAATATGATTAGAGAAGGATAAAAGGTGTTTCTTTAATAACGCATTAGCCAACGTGTTTAATGAATGTATTTTAAATGCCAACTGCAGACAGAACAAGGTGTATTTCGACACACATTAGCTGATCAAGGGAAACCTCAGGAGGAAGTCTAAAGGGAACAAATGAACTTGGCAAACTGGAGATTCCAGCCCAGAGAGAATTTAATGGGAATTAGGGCCCTAACTCAGCAAGGTATTTCATGACAGATTTTTAAAGGTACTTAGTGAGTTAAACATTTAAATACCTTTAAAAATCTCACCCACCAACAAGTAATGTTCAGATCCGTCCCTATTCATTTCAGCAAGGTAAGCAGTACTAAAATGCTCTGCTGAATCAGGACCTAAATCAAATTTAACAGGCTAATCCAGAAATTATCTAAATCCTATACAAGTTACTAAAGGAAGATTCCTCCTCCCATTTTCAGGTTCTGAAACTCTCTTGTGAAATCACTTCTCAATATTTTATAAAATTCCATGGGTTAGTTATAGAAAAAAAATAAATCCATAGCTAAGTAATCGTTTTGTGTCAAAGCTGATCAGACCTTCTGAGAAGTCAGGGATTTCAATTTCAAATAGCAGAATCAATAATCAACAACTGTACAAGAACATGGAGATTTGAAACACAGAAGTGTCCACAAGATGCATAGAAATGATGCTTTATAAACAGCTCTTGTTTTATGTTTGATGAGGAATATGAGTCACAGTTGCCTTTGAACACCAACCCAGTGGGAATCTTAGAGGAGGAAGAAGTGAGAGGAAGCTCAGATACCACTGGGATGGGCACTGGGTAAGAGCACAGATCAAATCTAGTAAGTCCTATCTGCAATAAGTGAGAGTGGCAGAGAACTGGGGCAAGTCAGAGGTTTAAGCATCTGCCTCAACTGGATTGGCAGAGAGTGAAGAAGTCCTTGCAGAGGGATTCTCCCACTCCAAATGACTGCTTGTAAAAATGTTTGGAAACATGTTTTAAGAGGGAGTGGGAGGGATTGATAAGGTGAAGAAGAGACTCTTGACACTCTCCAGTTCTTTCACCCCTTTTTTTTTTTTTGCAGTGAAAGCAAAAGCAATCTTGGCCAGATCTTGAGAGAGTGAGAAGATCAGATACTGCTAATGCTACTTTAAAGCGTCTCCAGAAGAAATGGCTGACACCACACACTGAAGTGAAAAACCTGATAAGCATCGAGTGCTTGACAAAGCTTCAAATATAACAGCTTGAAGTGTAATGTGTTGTTTTGCACCCCAAGGAATCTCTGCCCATGTCTCCAGAGAGTGAAGTGCCCTGGCTGCTGGTTGGCTGCATTAACACCAAGGCTTGGCCAGGTAAAAGCATCTGCATGTAGGCAGCCACTGCAGAGAGAAGTTGTGAGGGCATCCCGTTCCCTGTCACCTCGCTAGCCTCAGGGAGCAGCAAGCTCCAACACTGCCTTGCTCCCCCTTGCAGCCCCCACCCTGTCACGGGCAAGTGTTACCCTCAAAGTTGAGAGTATATTTTCAGTATGGGCAATATAGGAAATGTTTTGGTCTATACTGACAATATAACCACTTTATTGTCAATAGTCCCAGAGGTGTTTCTCTCAGTCAAGTGTAAAAAACCAGACAATACATGTGTTTTATTCACGTTACTATGACGGGGAAAGTTGGGCAGTGGGGGTGATTTGATGAAAACAGTACAGCTTTTGAAAAGACTTTTTAAGCAATTTTTTTTATTTCCTAGGGGAAATTATAGAATCATAGAATCACTAGGTTGGAAAACACCTTTAAGATCATCATCATGTCCTATGCTAAACCATATCTCTAAGTACCTCATCTACCTGTCTTTTAAACACATCCAAGGATGATGACTCAACCCCCTCCCTGGGCAGCCTGTTCCAGGCCCTGACAACTCTTTCAGTGAAAAAATTTTTCCTAACATCTAATCTGAACCTGCCCTGGCACAGCTTCTTGACATTTCCCCTTGTCTTATCTCCTGTCACTTGACTGAAGAGACCATCACCCAACTCTCTACAACCTCCTTTCAGGTAATTGTAGGTGGTGATAAAGTCTCCCCTCAGCTTCCTCTTTTCCAGACTAAACAACCCTAGCTCCCTCCCATATGATCTTCACTCTAGCCCTTTCACCAGCCCAGTTGCCCTTCTCTGAACACAAAATTATCACATGCTTTGGGTGCAACCTGGGCTACAGAGATCACCGCATACAACTATTTGATTAGATGTGTGAAAAATATCGTGTTCCTGAGCAAAATTGTGATGCTAAATCTAACCTGCACTCTTGTGAATTATTTTGGCAAAACCCACTCATCAGCTAGCAGAAAAGTTATTGGTATCACGCTGCTGCTGCCAGTCTCACAGTGAAGGAGAGTGGCTGATATCGGTGGTATAACTAGCATTACAAAATATTTCAAGCTGAGGTGGGATCGTTGGCTCACTAAATAGCTGCAACACCGTAAGATACAGATGAAATGTCATTGCCTTTACATAAAATGTTCCTGGCCAGCAGCCTCTCTGGCAGAGATCTTTGTGTGCTCACATATACTGCCTCATTCCCTTCAGGAAAAATCACCCACAGTCACTCCTGAAGTGGGCTGGAGTGTAGACAAGGCGAAATTGGACATGGGATGTTCTGCTGCAGGATCGGTAACCTCCTGATGAGCAGGGCAACCTCTTCAGCCCACTCCACTACATCTAGGAGGCGGAAATAATTTGCAACTTTGAGAATGTAGCTCAGACCAGGAAAACTTCACTTTTGTTGTCTAGCCTTTCTCACCAGCTGAGCAAAGTCAGGCACTCCACACCTGATGTTTTCATCAGGTTTCTCATCATATTCCCAGCCACCATGACAAAGGTCTGCGGTGTGTTGCCAGACCTCATTCTGCATTCATATGGGGAGCACTATGGGCATAAATACACATGCACAATTTTTAATGTAAACCTTACTGTGCAAGGGGTGAAATGTGACGTTCATGTCCACACTGTTTTCCCCTTTCAACAAGTGAAGACTTTTGGCTGAACTCCACTGTCCTGCACAATGGCAAGAAATCCAAGGTAGGCAGACTGCTGGTAGACTGCCAGTGACCTCCCTGCCCTGTGCACATTGTGCTGTGTGGAGCAGTGTTTGGACTGCCTACAGATAGTCCTCCATCTAGCTCTGGATCTTCTCATTGCCTGTCCTAGTTTCTTTCAGCAGGGATGGAGTTAATTTCCTCTCTAGCAGCTGGTGTAAAGTTGTGTTTTAGATTTAGGATGAGAACGATGTTGATAACACACTGGTGTTTTCAGTTGTTGCCAAGCAGTCAAGGACTTTTCAGCTTCTGTTACTGCCCTGCTGATGAGAAGGGGAGGGGGGTGACAAGTCACTGGCTGGGGACACAGCCAGGACAGCTAACCCAAGCTGGCCAAAGGGATATTCCATACCATGTGCTGTATACTGACAGGGTGTTGGCCAGGAGGCGAGGAAGCTCAGGATCTAGCTGAGCTTTGGCTTCAGGTGGTGAGAAATTGTACTGTTCATCACTTGATTTATTTTTTTTATTATTATTGTTGTTGTTGCTGTCATTATTTATCCTTCTTCTTTTCTGTCCTATTAAACTGTCTTTATCTCAGCCCATGAGGTTTTTTTCCTTTTCAATTCTCTCCCCGATCTCACTGGGAGAGGGAAGTGAGCAAACAACCGTGTGGTTGTTTTAACTGCCAGCCAGGTTAAGCCACATCACTGCCCTTGCTCAAGAGCTGCAGATGACCATCCCTCAGCTCCACAGATGCAGCAAAACATGTTGGTCCTTAAATTCAGGACCATCAGCAGGTTTGCTTCAAACCAAGTACTTGGGCTGTTTTGAGTAACTTAGCATGAACCAAATAGCATCATTCCTATAGACCCCTCCACCAGCAGTCCTTGAAGACTGCCATTGGCTGAGGGTTAACGACAAACTGGCAGAGGGCATTAATGAGTTAAAACAGATATTTTCAGCCAGTAACTGCTGTAGCTGGAAGGATGCTGGCAGCTCACCTCTGTGCTTAGTGACAACATAGGAACTCTGTGGAAACTCATTAAAGCAGTAGCTTGCCTCGGTCTCCACTTCAGTGGACTGCTTCCAAATGGGCATCAGAGGCCTCCCTAACTGCCTGCCCACTGAGACTGCTTCCAAATGGGCATGAGTAAAACAGCAGTAAGAGCATAAATGTTAGTAGCTTAGTTGGTCAGAGTCCAGTGGCAACATTGCAATGGGCTAAGGCCTAATCAAAAGTGGGCAAATTTCAAAGAGGAAGGACTGAAATAAGCAAATGTTTGAATATTCCCCACTATCTACAGTGGCTTCCAGTGCTTTTTCATATAGAAACTCTATGATCTTTGAAGACTTAACCAAATCTAGACTTTCATTGCTGGAGAACAGCGTCTATTGACTTCTGAGAGCCTGAAAGTGTCAGTGCCCAAACATAAGCTGAGATGGTCAGATTTTCCAGATTTTCCAGAGTGTCAAGAGCATAGGGGTGGGATGAGCAGTAGCTCTGTGACCTGGTGGCACACCAGCTACATTTCACTGCATCTGCAGTGGTGTGGTGGCAAAGACTCTATAAGCTCTAGAAATCACAACCTTTTGGACTATCTTAATGAGATACATGCTCTAGGCCTATATTTTCTGCAATCCTGGGCTCCTCATTGTTGTTCAGCAAGCAGAGAAGAAACTACACAGAAGTCTCCCTGCTCAAAGCCTCTGAAGCAAATACCTAACTCCAGTCAACCATTTTTCCTGTGTTTCTTCCTGAGGAGCCCACAAATACCTGGAGGAAACAAGGAGTTCCACATTGTAAACTTCTACACACTTGATGAATCTGAAGGAATATCCAGTCTCAAATATTTGGAATATCAAGGGCAAACCCTGCCTTCACTATTGACTTTCTCTGTGGCCTAGGTTTCTGCAAAGCACGAGTTTCCATTTTTAAAGTACCTGGGTGATATGCAGTACCTTGTAAAGAGTTACTATCACAAGTTAAGCTTTGCAGAGTTGGGTTTATAGGTAATCGATGGTTGCCAACTTTATTTTTAAGTGAGTTTTGTGTGTATATTTTTCTACAGAAAAATTTCTTCTGGTGGTTGTGTGTAACTGAGAGCTGTCAGGTTTGATTTCATGTGTTGGACAGAAAGTAAGAGTAGGTTGCACACGTCTTACAAATCTCATAAGATAACTACAAATGCTCACCCTAGTGTATGCAGTACACTAAGGCAAGCATTTCTCCTGGTTTTCTATTGAGAAAGTGTGAGGAAAATACCTTTTATTCCCTGTCAAAGGGTTTAATTTTATGTGCAAATGTTCTTTGGGCTTCCTGTGAATGGGAAATCAAACACGGTGAGGAGAAATTGAAAAAAAAAAAGCAACAACCCCAACTGAACACACCCCACCCCCCCTCAGCACATAAAAGGAACATGAACTTTGATTTTTATCAAAGCATCTCACATTTCTGGTGTTTTCAGCAGCATATATTTGATGAAATAACTCAGCAAATTGGAATGAAGATACAAATTAAATAAAGCAAGCAGTTCACAAAAAATGTATTGCAACTGGAACAGGCCTGCAGGAAGGATTAAGAAACAGAGTCACTGGTATGGGCCTAAAGGTTCATAAGTAACTGCTAATTTCAGTTCATTAACAGCAGATGCCTGAAAAGGCCTTAGCTTCCAGAAAGCAGTGATTTTAAAGGACTTCTGGAAGATGAGCCACTTTCAAAGGTAAATGTGCAGGAGACCAAAAGGTAAATTAAAGCCCATGAGAACTAGTTATGTAAATAATTTTGAGGACCTAAGAATTACTTACTCCAGGTCTCAGCCTATCGATACTTTCAGGACAAAACCTAGACCTGCTTCCCACAAAAAATGCTTCTTGCAGTACAGCCAGGAGGGTTCTGAATGCATTATGACACTCCTGCCAGTGGAACAGATATCTGGGAGTAGGCAGATGTCCTCTTCAATACCAAGACCATTTAAAAACAATCCAAGCTGTGGCAGCAGTGAATAAAAATTCCTAGTTAATGAATCTCAGCAGATATTTGTTATCTTTTCAGCCTCTGGAGTTAACGATTTCTTTGCCAGATGACGGCTTTAACAACTATGAATTGCAATTTTTTTCTATAAGGTTCTCATGCAGTCTGAGCATGCATTTCACCTGCTTGCAGAGTGAATAAAGAAAATAGGTAAATAAGCCTTTCCAAAGCTTCAGTGTTTAAATCCTCAGGAACCCTAAGAGACTCGTTTCTCACCTGTCCTTGTCTTGGTTACAGGTCACCTGATGTCTCTAATAATGTCTCTAACTATTCATGCCTCAGAGTTGCGTGTGTCAGGCTCACTTTTACTACATGGACATTTAATAAAGGTAGTTGAAAGGCTGGCTGTGGCCCCATATCAGGTAGTCCTCTCTGTGAGCAGCAACCTTGGAATCCAGTCAGTAGAAGGAGTAATTTGTGTGTAGGTTTCAAGGTTTCAGATTGCATTTCTTCCTCTAGCATCTCCTCCTTATCACTGTGGTTTCGAAGGGGGCAGGCTTTCTTGCAGCTTCTACCTCTGCTGTGTATGAGAAACAGGGTATGATTGGATCCCTTACTTTAGTATTTCAGCATTATTTCTAGGGTTTTGGTCCTTTTTGGCATCCTTTTTGTCTTGTATTCTGTTGCACACAGTGTACCAGCAAATTTGGGAGAGAGGGATGATAAAAAATGTTAAATAAACAGAGATGTAACATCACATTACACTTACCCCAATGCCACAGCAGGCAGTGATGAAAGAAAGGTGCCCAGGTCTAGACCATTCCCGCTCTCAGCCACAGATCTAACAATCACCTTGAAGAATCAGGTCTGTTTGCTAAACCAGCAGAAAACAAATCTTTTTTTTTTCTTGTGTGTGGTTAGTTTCCACGTCAACTCACCACAAATTCACATGATCTGCAGACGCTATGTGAGGGAGGGGCAGGAATAAGTGAGTGGGGGCAGAGAGGGGAAAGTAGGTTGTATCACATTAATTTTAACATAAAACCGCACCTTAGATCACCAGTGGCACATCCAAATCTACCAACACAGTCACCAGAAGTCTGAATGGAATGCTGAATTACATGAGAATCCATGAAGGCTTTTTGCCATATAAAGAGAAAGCTGAAGGTTTGAGGAGCTTCATCTAAAAATTCCAGACTCTGCTATCACTCTTCAGACAATTCAGGACATAAGCACTACAGTGAAATTAATGTTTAACGGTTTATTTTAATATAACAAAGTTCATTTCATTGCAAGATAAAAGTAATCAACTGGCAGTATATCAATAATGATCAAAATTATGTTAAAATGGAGAATAGGAATGTTTTATCATCAATAGTCCTTGTAAGTTATCCTTATCATTAGGATTTGGTTTTCATTAAACTTGCGAAGTTAATGTTTGATGGCTCTATGACACAGTAATAAAGTACTACCAGCTACATGAAATGCCTATAGGCATATCTTGGGCAGCACATAGAATTTGGATGATTTAAGGATTCTAAAGAATATTAGTATTTGTGATTCTGTTGGAGGAAAAGGTTACAAAAATCTCTGAAAATTGTTCTTAGAGATCTTGGTTTTCATTGTATGATAACAAGCTGTGCATGAAGGTTACAATGAAGAGTAATTAAGGGTGTTTATCTTATAACCTGTCTTTTGTGCTAGATAAACAAAGAGTATTTCCACCTTTCTTATAATTGCAGAACGCAGAACCTGACTAAACAACATGCATTTAAATGTCCTGGATTTGTCTCCATCTTTATTAACAATACTCAATATAAGGTAGAATTTGAAAAAGTATTTTACTAATATATGCATCATTACTGATGACTTTCCTGGAATATAAGGTCCACTTATCACTTGTATTCTCAAAAAGGATTTTGATAAATGTCAGTTCAGAAAATAGCTAAGAGGATAATGTGTCTTATCAGCTGGATCTGTCAAAAACATGGTTGTAGCACACACAGAGAGTTTGAACTAATTTTAGCAATTAGTTCAGGTATCAATGTTGAAGCCCATGCTGAAACATGCTAATTCCTGCCAGTGTCTATGGTAGCCCTATTAAAGACAGCTTGAGTCTCTGCAGATACCCACAGCTGTGCTCTGTTGTAAACCAGAATGACTTGAGAAGCTAGGGTGAGGAAGGGATCCAGAAACATGACCTCAGCTCAACAGTGAATTTTGCAAATGTTGAATTCAATGGGATAGGAGGAAAAGGGTAGAATTAAAGATGTGCTTTGCAGAATCACAGCCCATGTGATGGACCAGCACTATCAAATGCTCCACAGACGACCAGAACTCCATCAGTATTATGGGAATTCAGCCTTTGAATATCTGCCTGCATTCGCAGCTCCATAGCCAATGAACGTTGTCATGTAATTAATTTTTTGAGTTTTGCATCTGCCAGAAGGGAATCATATTGCCCCAAATGTTTGTGTTGCAAAACTTGTGTTTCCCAGACACACTGATGTGAGACATAAGCTCACCATGCCTATAGCATTAGTCAGATGGGACCTTGATGTCTGAACCAAGTGTTCCTTTACTGAAAACTGGGCCACTTTTGCTGAATCTGATAGATAAAATATTTATGAAAGGTGTCAGGAGCTCATTTGTTACGATATGACTGGTGTTAGCAGAGTGTCTCTGACTGACATGAGTAATTAATTAAAAATACACTGAACTGCCACACACAGACAGAATGCAGATTTGAGGGGGGAGGTCCAGGCTAAACCCATGTTTCTCCTACCAGCAGATGGTACTGGAATCCTGTTCTTGGAGGACCACATTCCCTCCCCACTAATTCTTGCCTTTGTGGCTCTGCTCTGAAAAACACAGAATTGCCATGGTATGAAAAAAAAAAGAAGCACTTGTCCCTTGGCAATGGACTTATTACAAAGTGCTGGTTCAGCAGAGCAGGAGAAGAAACAGAGAACATGACTACTGTAACACAGTACTCCTTCCTGATTTTCCAGTAAAAGTTCGACACTAGAAACCAGTTCCTACATAGAGTAGTGATTTCATTCAGCAGAATTACACATGTGCAAAGATAAAACATTTATCAAAGCTTCTAAAAGTTAAACAATTCCAGTGAGGAGGAACAGCTGTCTATAAGCCATGCATTTGCTGGGGAAAAAAAGTTTGTTGTGTTTAGAACAAGGATGAGAATCATAGATTAGAATCACAGGACCCGTTAGGTTGGAATGGATCTTCAAAGGTCACCTAGTCCAATCCCCCTGCAGTAAGAGGGGACACCTTTAACTACGTCAGATTGCTCAGAGCCCCATCAAGCCTGACCTTGAAAACCTCCAGGGATGGGGCCTCCACCACCTTTCCGGGCATCCTGTTCCAGTGAACAGGTCTGTGGATGAGGTCCAAGGCTATCCTGTTTGTCACAGTTGTATCTTCAGACCCTAAGAATGTCATAACCTTTATTCAGGAAGTGTACTCAAGGAATGGAGAGATGAAGATATTTGGCTGGGTGAAATGAGAATTTGGCAGCACTGCTGGCATACAGGTGAAGTCTACACAAGAGACCTTTTGTTGCTCCATGCTAACTAGCAACACAGTTCTTGATACCAGCCCCATGTTCTACATCACATAAACACCCTTCTCTGCCCCAACCTTCTCTTTAGACAAATCTTATTTCTCTGGGGCAAACAGAAGCACACTTTGAAACTTGCCACCTGCAAAGCTAGTGGGAGAAGCTACTGCTGCATCCAGTCCTAAAATCCTGCTACATTATAAGGAATTTTTTTGTGTGAATCTCAGTAAGTATTTATAATTTTGACTGTTTATAAGGATGGTTCCCACCAAGACTTGGTCCTGTGGGCTTCAGCGGCATGTAAAGCTGAAATCATCTTCCTCGTTTGAGCACTACAATTTGCTCCTTAGTGTGATAATACGTATTATGTAGAACCAAGAAGTGACTGGGAAATTTTCAGGCAACATTTATTCCAATAAATTATATAATACCAGTGTCATTTCCAGGCAAGGGAGCTTGTTCATCAGCACTGTTGACGGTGATCCCAAGCACAGTTTGTGTCTGTGCCAGGTAGCATTCCCTGGAAAAAAATTATATCCCCAGGCATAATTTAGAAGCTTGCATGGACCAAAGACCATTCCCAACAGGTGGTTTGGATGCAGCCAACCCATCTGGTACGATAAAACAGATTAGTCATAGGAGATGGGGCACTTGGGCCCAGTGCCAGAGAATGGCTCTGGATACAATTACTTGCCTGGACATATATTCAAGCTGTGAGGGAAGAACAAGGCAATTTGTTAGTGGTTTTAAACTCATGTTTATCACCGTCCCACACATAACTAAATGCACAAGATGCTGCTATCATTAAGTATTATGATGCTTAATGTGGCTATGTCTGTATTAAGACTAGAGCCTACCCCTGGATGGGATGGCTGATGCCCAGAGAACTAGCCTGCTCCTTCACGTGGGTCAGGATCCTGGCTGCTGAGCCATCAGCCCAGGCTGTCCCCAAACCATGCCACAAAACTGTCCAGGAGTGCTATCCATGGGCAGTGGTATGACTGAGCTTTACCCCATGCTCTGACCCTTCATGTTGACAGCTTATATGTAGCTCTGTGCTCTGGACCCCTTTGCAAATATGCAGGATGAAGGCTTTTACTGAATACCTGTAGCACCATATACTTTCTTTCCTGTTTTTTTTTACCCTCAAGACATGGCATCTCCACCTCACCACAAAACTCCTCAGCCAGTGAATATTAAAAGTGGAAACAGCCCAGGGCTGGAAAAGGAAAATCCCTTTTGTGAGAAGCAGGAGGCAGAGGTCCCCAGCCATGGACCGGTTTTATGTTGATTCAGCACTATGAGAACTATTTCTGTCCTTGTTCAAGAGATGCAGAAATTTTTTTAACATCTTCAGGTGCAGAGCTGGAAAGTAGGTCAGGTAGAATAACTGTGACAAGACAGGCCACTCACGGGGAGGTGGAAAGTTCAGCTATTATAAGTACAGCTGTGACAAGTTTACATTTGGCATTTGCTGATCAGGATCTCTCAAACATCTCGTAACTTCAGTTTTGTCCTGAAAGGATACTATGCCTGTGTTTGCTCTTGAAACATTTTGTGAAGTTAATGGAAGAAAGCAAAGGATTTATTTTAGGGGCTGAATATTCCATTAAATATGCAATTCCAAGGTACTTAG
Source organism: Zapornia atra (assembly GCA_013400835.1). Taxonomy (NCBI): domain Eukaryota; kingdom Metazoa; phylum Chordata; class Aves; order Gruiformes; family Rallidae; genus Zapornia; species Zapornia atra. The sequence goes on along the minus strand of VZTU01007454.1, from coordinate 82,268 downwards.
GACAGCATAACACAGTAGTTTCAGAAATTACACTTAACATTACACAGTCCATTTTAGGGCACTTCATTTTTAACTACAGTGTGTTAATGAGAAAGATCTGATTAACAATTAAGCTAACAACTCTGTGTGACATGATCCATGCCTATTAAGACACATTAATGTAATGAAACATTTCCAAATAGCAACATTATTTATTACATACAAACTACCTAAATTTAATTTTGTATGGAAATGAGGAATACTGGTGCTATTTCTTATTTTGCTTACAAAATAGCTCCCAGCTTTCAGAGAGATCTTAATAAAAAATAATTAATAATTATAAGTTTAAAAGTGGTTCCTTAATATTCATACCAATAAAGCTGAATATCTTGTATGATCTATAAAATAAGAATATCTGCAAAAGCCAACTGGAACTCCAAAGTCCAACCAAGGCAGTTACAAGCCTGACCACTTGCGAGCTATCAGATGCTAATGTAGAGGTCATGTATTCCTGCAGTCTTTGTATCAGACCCTGTCACACATGCACAGAGCCACACTCATCCAGCTGTTGCTCATCTCATTGATCAACTCACAGAATCACAGGTTGGAAAAGACCTTTGAGATCATCGAGTCCAACCATTCCTGTCCTATGCTAAACCATATTCCTAAATACCTGATCTACCCATCTTTTAAATACATGCAGGGTTGGTGACTCAAGCACCTCCCTGGGCAGTCTGTTCCAATGCCCAATAACCCTTTTGGTGAAGAACTTTTTCCTAATGTTTAATCTGAACCTGCTCTTATGCAGCTCGAGGACAGGAACGGTTGGCATTTACACAGTTAAGATTTACCCCCATGCTAACTAGGATGTTCATCTACGAGGCTTGTGAGGCCTCAAAGTAATCTAGAATGCATTTAAAATGCAGGAATTTGCATATTTTACGTACTAAAAGTCTAATAACTCCTGGCAGTTTTTTTTCCCTCTCTTTCCCAGTAATGTCAAAATCCTGATGTGTTTAAAGAGCCGCATCACATGCTCAGAGACTTCCTCCCTAAACTTGGACCCCCTGGTAGAGCCCCCACACCACAGAAAACCCTTCTCCGGTGTTCTACCTCCAGCTCCAGCTTACACACCACAACTTGCTTCCCTGGAGCACAAAGGTGTGACAGGACCAGCAGCACTTTGTTTTGGCCATGCACAAGGTGTGTTAAGCTTCAGAGATCAAAACAAACTTTCAGTCTCACCCATCTATAGGCAGCTTGTTGTGATGATGAGAGCTGCACAAGTCTCTTGGGAATAGATTTTTAGTACAAATTTCCCCATGTGTGCACTGCTTACACAGGAAATACAGAATTACAATAAATGTTGAGTTGGACATTGCAAGTTTTTGGACCTAGGGAAGGCATTGATAGCTGGGTAAAGTGCATATAAAATGCTTTTCTAATGAGAAAGGCTACCTTTTCTACTTCACAGTCTAGCTGCACTTGATATTCTTCATATTTTATAGAGTACATTAATAATAATAATAATAATCATCAGATATTCTGAGTTAATTTTCATAAGGAAAATATGACACATCTCTCCTACAGCCATGAAAACTGTTGTGAGATATCATAACTTTTGGAGTTTCCTAGCTTTTCAATGCTTCATCTCACATGCATCAGACTTTGCAAATGCTGGGGGATTTTAGGGGTAACAGGAGGTGAGGAGATTCTGGTTTTGTTTTGGCCTCTTCTTTTGAGGTGGAAATTTGTTAATTCTTGTTTTGCATATAATTTCGTAAGTATTTTTAAGCACAAAATAAGGAAACAAGAAAATCTGGTGCAGCGTCTAAATTTTACCTGTTCTCAGAGTTTTGAAAGTCTTTATTCCATACAAACTCTGAGGGCTAACTTTCTCCCTGTGGGTCTCCTCAGCTTTTGCCTGACATCCCTCATATATGGAGAGTTTTGCTTGCCTTTAAAACTAGTTTTATCTCACAGCCTATAATCTTATTTGACTTTCCCAGAGTCTGCTTCCTCTTTGAAATGATCAGCAAACCCCTAAGTCACGCATACAAGTCACTGCTCACATATTACTGGTTCAATGGGGCTCTCATACGAAATGCAGGAGAAGCTCACATGACATAAATGTGCACCGCAAACTAATTCAGAGGGGCATCACATGCACAGGGCCATATTTATCCATCTAAGCATGTGTTTAAGCACCGTGTAAAATCTGGTCTCTTTCACAGCAAAGTGGAAATCCTTCCTCTTTCTCTTCACAGTCACTTAATTGTTGTGCAGTCACCCATCATTTCTTTGGGAGGCAATGTTCAAATGGGCCATGCTTATGCGAGAATGAAACCAGAGCTACGTCAGGCCATAGCAAAGGTCCATAAAGAGACCTCAGACATGTCAAGGGTCCTTGGAGCTAGTTTCTGGCTCACACGATTCAGTATCTAATGTTTGGAGTGACTTAAAAAAGAGACTGCCATTCTTCACCACGTCCACAGCATGAGATGAGCAGCAAAACACCTGAACCAGTAGAGACACTGTTCAGGATTTACCTCTGTGCAGATAAAAATCACTTCCTAAGACATATGAGGCTCAAAACAGAAGATATTTTGCAACCAGATCCAGAGGCATTAAAGCATTTATGTTTAATAAATTCCTGGGCTGTGGAGGCCACCGCAGAGTTGTACCACACCAAGAGGATATGCTGGCTTGATATTTGCACATTTCCTTCTCACCCCAAGGGCAAACACATCCAGAGACATATGGCCATGGCTTAAAAAGTACATTTACTACTGGTAGGATATGAAGTATTTTGACACGTACTGCAGCCTGGCCCAGAAGAAGATGCCACAAGCAGTATCACCTACACCTGGCAGCAGAAGTTTGGAAACCCCTGGCTTACAAATACTGGCATTAAGCTCATCTTCTGATCAAGATCATTTCCCACCCCAGGAAATGTGATGCCCAGAGAGGGATGCCTTAGACAGCTGCATGCTTATGAATGGAAGAAAACCTTTCTGAAGCACCTCTCAATAGAGTCTTTTCGTGGGCAGCTGTTTGCACCTCTTCTTTCAAGCAAGGGTGTGGGTTGTTGATTTGGGTTTTTTTGTTGTGTTGGGTTTTTTTCTGTTCGGGCCACTGACAGCATGTGTTTTCTTTAGACATGTGAGTAAAATTCTGAGTTCTGTGCCTTCGTCCTGTGAACTCCCCTCCCACTTACCCCCTTGCTTCTGAGAAAGAGAAGCTGAAAATGAGATTTTCCTTTCTGTTGAACTGGAAATGAGAGAAAATCTAAGATTTCCTGAGTGCAGCTGTACTTTCCTAATCAATAAAAGCTAATCGAGAGCCAGAAATGCTAGAGCCCTGCATTTCCTGCCTGAGGTTAAACCTTCCATTTCTTGCTCAGATGATTCATTTCCAAAACTTCAGTTATCACAACAGCAGGTGATCTCTGATTTTTTCCCGTGTCTTTTCCCCACCCTTGCTTTCCTTTATTCTTTTTCAATTAAAATGTGACTCACTGTGATGAAATTTTGCATTACTCCATCAACCCCAATTCTCTTACTTCCCAAACCCTGCTCCTAATCCATCTATTACTAATCTTTATTTTAAGCATCGATATTTGGTGCTGTCATTTCGTTGGATATGTCTGCAGCTTCCAGAAACTTAATTCAGAAGAGCTCTTTTGTGCCAGGTGCTGTACAAACATAATGATACCTTCCCCCTGGAGCTACATTTTAAAAAGGTCTTTCAGTCCTTTAATGATGCTCTCTCTCTTATTTTTTTTCCGTTTCTCTTGCTGGTGCTCTCATGAAAGCAATATCCTGGCTGTAAACTTGCCTTTTGCTACCATTACACCAAACTGGATTGTCTTACTGGAGATGGCAGAACTACTCCAGATTTATAGTTTGGGTAACTGACAGCAGGATGTCATCCTCTCCTTCACTCATTAAAAAATATTCACGGTGAAACGCTGTCATAGGTGCAACAGAAAAATCTTTTGAGGTTAGAGATCCAATAAACCTTCCTCCTTTTTTTTTTTTTAAAATTCCATGTGATGCTACCTGCTTTAAGATACTTAAGTAACTAATTAGCTATGCTGTGCATTTGGGTTTTTATATCCATCCCTGCTTTCTTCTGGGATTTCAGCATCTGTTGGGGAGGAAACCCTGGATGAAAGCCAAAAAAACTGTAGTAGGAGATGTCAGTGATGCTCTTTTCAAGTCAGAACTGGACTGCTGACACCATTTGATGGTAGTTACCCTGCTGTGATACTGCCCTGGACCACATCCTGGGAATGTGACACTGCATGTGCTCATCAAACGAACAAGGCACATTAAGCAAAATTCAGCAGGCTCAGTGAAAAATAAATGGGGGGAGGGGGGGGAGGTTAAAAAGTACTTTCTTATAAATTGTCCTATCTGATGAAGAGACTGCTGAGGAACCTTTAACTTAAGCACTCTTGAGTGAACTCATAAGCAAAAACCTCCCACTTTCCCTATCAGAAACGATCTTCAAGAGATAATAGGCAGCAGCCAGCCCTATAGGCAGCACAAACTGGTGGTAGAGCTAATTGATGTGAATGGCTCCAGGGTGTTCTGTAGAGGATCTTCACTGTCCTCATCATCCACATTGCAGCACAACTTTGTTAAAGATAGGTTTCCTTTATAAGACTCCCTGAGAAGGAGCGTCTAAACAAGGACAAGAAGTCAGCCCCAAACTCTACCATTCAAGATCTGAAAGCCGAAGGTAGGTGGCATTATTGTTAGTCGCTTAAACATTTCAGTCAAGCTCTAATAATAGGTTTTACCACATAAAAGGGTAAATGGTCCTGTGTGTCAGAGGTTATGTCTTCGCTTCAGAATTAATCAGGTGAAGCTGTTGTCTCTTCCTCCTTCTGGTTCATAGAGGAAACCCAAATGTGGGGGTGTGTTTTCCATTCAGAGAGGGATTACCAGTTGAAGCTCAGGATCTGTTTTCACAAGGGTTGGCACCCTCAGTGCTGAAGATGCAGTCACAGCATTTGAACGCTGAGTTCCCCAGTGTTTTCCCACACCTCTCTGTGCCCAGAAAATTGCTCCAATTTACATATACTCACATGTGTGGGGGTATGTCTACACCATCATCTCATGCCCCACCTCACCCCTGGTCTTGATTCACTCATCCTCTGTTTTGAAAAAGCATTAACTCAGTCACATGTGATTTTTTGAAAGTCTTAAGTAGCTCATTTGAAAGAAAAATTTAAGTGTTTTGTCTTTTATATTCTACCTTGGCAATGTGAAGTATGGACAAGAATGCAAGTTTGTTTTCTTCTGCTCTGCAGTGTTTTCCAGCATCTTCCCTGCAGGCTTTGCAAACTCAAGCACTCAAGTCTTTTCATGTCATACATACAAGATCAAAATGTAGAATTTCAGCTTCATTCTGTGAAAACACAAAGCAGAAGGACACACAGCTTGAACTGAAAAGAAATGGCATCTGTGGCTTAAGGGAAGAAGGACCTGCAGGAGACATAGGGCCAAACATGGTAAGGAGATGACAGAGCTATCCTGGTGTCAAGAAGGCCCACCTGCCTGCCATGGATGCAACCACTAGTGGATGCCTTCATCAGAGTAGACATAGCCAGAGCAACACCTTTTAATGCAGTAAAAAGAATCATGGGATATTACTTTGATGTGTTCAGAGATGCACAGGCATGCATGCAATCCCTTAGTGGATATAACGAGTATGGAGTATGCCCACTGTTTGCTAACTTGAGTTTAGACGCACATGGAATTGAACCACATTTTTGCAACAAAGATCTTCCTGTGTGATTGATAGGGGTCCTTTTGAAGGGTTCAGTGGACCTCAGATTGGAACTTTGTCACAAGTGAAAGTATGACAGATTCCTTAGAAGATGATTTTGCTGAGGGGAAAGGCCATCGGTATCCAAACATCAGTCAGTGTTTTTGTGGCACTGTTCTTCAGCTTTGATGGGTTTTTTCTGTGCTATGTAGACCATCACCTTTGCAGACAGCAGAAGTCAGGGAGGTCTATTACATGGACAACTAATCCTAGCCTTGTTTTGAAAGCAGATTTCCTTCCATGATGCTCTTATATTCAATAAGGAGTATATGCATTGTGGCTCAATTAACACTGCAAGATTAACCTTAATTGGCAACCTCCTACGTGCAGTGAAAAAAACCAAACAGTAACAGTTGTCAATCTACTGTTTGAAAAATTACCTACCCACTAGCCTGTATCAGACAACATGCCATAAGCGGCTTTGTACCCAGGGGCTCCCCGGCTGGTCCTGAGAACCTGATTCAGGGAGAACCCTAAGATACAAATCTAGGGAAAATACGATTAGTTGGCTGCGTATCATGACAGAGGGCAAACACTCTGCTGCCAGCGAAGATGAAGATGTTGATGCCACCACGCTAGCTTAAGAGTGTTGAGTAGTCTTGTGTATGTCTGCAGACGTGGGAAGGAATGGAAGATGCTCTCCACACACACCTGAACTGAAGATTGTGTAGGCAAAAGATGCACATGTTCAGTGCAGTGACTGTACCAGTTCTGAGAATTTCGTACAGTCTAGATTTTATCTGTGGACACGCTGGAGGACTGAAGTCAAAAAGTTTCTCAAGATTAGAGAAAAAGGGCTCACTGTACTTCTATCTGCTTTATCTAAAACTGGTCATGTGGCTTGGATGTCCCAGAAGGACAATCTCGTGAGATTTCTTTTGATTTTTACTTCCAGAAAAAAACAGAAACAATGTAAGAATATGAAGAATGACCTATTGATTTCTGCTTTGGGTTTCCTGTAGAAGGAGGAAGTACAAATCTCCCCCTACACTCATTTTTTCTGTGCTTTTCTCTCAAAGCAGTTTCTCCGTAACTGTGGAGAAGATACAAACCCTGGAATGGAACAGCAAAGATGGCGGAACTGTGGGGTGGAAGAATAATTCAATTGTTCTACCATCATGCAGAGGGAACATGAGATTGGTGGAAAATTCGAGACTTTTCTATACTCTCACCCTAATGCACTATATACTGCATAGTATGTATTTCTGGAGACATGAAAGAGAGATGAAAAATCTCTTCCTACATCTACCAAGGATCTTGTTCAGTAACAGTTTGTAGATCTATGCAATCATCTTGCTTAAGTAGACATTCTTCAAGAGATTTGGAACAAAATAGCACTTTCATTGGCAGGTTTGTACCTCCACTGTGCCTGACCCACCAGCATGGTCCCTGACAGAGCACACAGGAGGGGCCAGGCAACTTCATTCAGGACAAAGAAACATTTACAACTGCTTTCCTTAGTAGAGTTTGGTGGGGTTTTTTTCCTTTCTTTTCACTAGGAAAGCAGTTAAATCTGCATCAGTAACAGCATTACGGGAATGCGACTTTTTACTGTCAGAGGTATTGTAACGCAAGTACCTGGAAGTCTGCACTGCAAATAGGAATGGGAGATAAGGAGCTTCTTCACATCTGGGGTGGCCTGCATAGCTCCTTCACACTGGCAAAGTAAGCAAATGGCTCTTCTAAATGAGAGCTGTTGGATTCAACAAACCTCTGGCTCCATTCCTTTACGCATACTGTAAATATCCATATCAGAAAGCTCACCACTAACTCATACCGAAAGCCTGGGAGACAAAACAAAATCAAAGGAGAGATACTGAAGTCTGACATCTTCATCCAAAGCTGACTGAACTCAAACTCTTAAATGATTTGTCATTTATAGCTATCCCTAAATTACCCTTTCATTCCTGGGGACTTCAGCAGGGGCAGAAATCTCTACAAAGGAGGTTTGAGAAGAATTGGTATGACACTGTAAGTTGGTGCTGCCTTTCCCAGACTGTCCACATGATCCGTAAGAAAAGCTGTAACCTACACATCTATTGTCAGCCCCTAAAAATCCAGGCTTATGATAAGATAAATGAATAAAAGTAAAAGCCTCACCAGTTAAACTGCCCTTTCCAAATTCACACTGGTGACAGGAACCTTATTACCAATCTCGCACTAAGTGTGCTGATGTGAGCACTATAGATCATTTCTAACATGAGTTACTGCCCATTTTCAATGGCTTGTGCAATCAGTGGGTTTTCTAATTGCTTTGGGGATTAATAACACAATAGGAGGCCATTTCACATTGGTTGACAATTATTTTATCCAACTGTATAAAGAACAGGTGATAAATTAATAAATTATAATCAGTGAGTTATTAAAGCTTAATGGCAGATGGCTGTAACAAGAATAAAGAGAGCCTGAGCCTCACAAAATGGTATTTTGATAGTATTTTTCAATGCATTTTTAATGAGAGGCATATAAAATGCATAAAACTTATAAATCATTTATAGAAGAACAAACTACAGAGTTGAATGGTCCAGTTATAATGCTATCATTATATTATTAATATCACTAGATCACACAGCAGCCTGTGAATCTGACTGGCAGCTTACCATGTCAGGAGCTGTACGGAGAGTGCCGTGACACCGAGGAGCTGCATGGCCATGGCTGGGCGCTGGGGGTAGTGCATTTGGATGATGACCCACCACTGTCATGGGAAGATCCCAGGGCTAAAGCTCACTCATCGGCACAAAGCCTGCACTGAAGTCCTTAGTGGCTGCTGAACCCAGTCTAAGACTCTGGGATTTTAAGCCAGGAGTACATATATCTCCTACATGTTTGGTTGTGCAAAGAGCGCTGTGCTGTGAGACCAGAAAACATCCTGCATGCAGCTCACGGGTGTGCAATGCCTTCTTTGTTTGTAGACGTATAGTACATTTACAGCACAAATGCACATACACATTCCCTGACTGCCTTTTCTTGTACTATAATAGCCTGAAAACATGGTGAGTAAAATCAGTCTGGGAAGTATATTGCTTTCTTCCCTCCTTTTGCTTCCTCTGAGGCACTGAATAACCTATTGGAGGTATTTTGTAATTCCTGGATATTTGGATCAAATTCTCTGTATATTTGCCTAAATTCTTACCCTTTTTAGGTTACTAGTAAAACTCTTTCTGTCTATAGTTGAGACCAAATTTCAAAGTTTGTCTCTATTTTCCAGGTTATAGACCTAGAGTGTGCTATTTATTCCCTTGTACTCACAGCACCCACCCAAATAACACCTTGGACCCCTAGTCCGATGCAAATGCTCAGAACAGATAAGACTTTCTGAAGCCTTCTGCTGGTTAGTGTTTATCTCTGACTGACCTTGGTCAACTCTAAGTTAGGTTTTTCCCCATGGGCGGTTTAGTGCTGGGAGGACTTTGCTTAAGGGACATTGATACATGTCTTTAAGAACACGCAAAAATTCAGGCTCTTCCACCTCAAAACTCCCCTCACACACAAAATTTGCGCGAATTCCTCCCTGCTGGAGGTTAACCTGAGATTTAGGCAAAATTTAATTAATTAATTATTCCAGTTCCCCAAAGCCAGATGCATTCCTCACAAAACAGTCATTGTGCTAATATCCTCACTGGCTGCATTAAGCCAGAGATCAAGAACTGAACAACCTCTAGAAACTAAATTACACTTTGCATCCCAGACGTAAATGCTTTGGCACCGCAAGACTTTTAAAATGCGGTTGACAGCAGAGTAGTTGTCCCCAGAACGTGGTCTGTCATGGGAACCGCTCTGTCTCTTGGCTTCCCCGCCTGCTTCTCTCCCCCTCCACCCTCACTAATTTTGATGGCTGCACGCTCCTATCTTCATCCCACATCAGAAGATCTGTAGGAGGCAGCTCTCTCTGTTTTCTTTGCTTGTATGGCCTTCAGAGTTATGGAGAGAGGCTGGTCCTTGAAAAAGAGCCCTTCTCACAGCACAAATCAGAAAACAAGGACAAATACTCGGGAAATAACTTGGAAACATCTCCCTTTATGGCGTTTGCAGTGAATGGCCTGTGGCTGCACACAGGAACACCAGTCTGGCACCTTTTGCAGGCAATGACAGTCGTGCTGTCATTGATGAAGCAAAGGAAAAACAGAGTGGCTCTTCTACACCCATGCTAAGGATTGTTTTGGGACATAGTTGAGTAGAGATAGATAGGCTCTTGCTGGGCCTTGAGGGGCAGGCTAAGCCCCAGGGATGGCCTGAACAGTGGCTGGGAGTGGATCCTGTGGGAGGGAGGGGAAGCGGTGATGCTAGATGTGCATTTGGCCCAGACCTTGTCCATGCACAACCTCCCTCCAGCAGGACTATGCTGCTTCTCATGGCTGCTGTCTGCTGCTTCACAGGCCGGTTTTCACTGCAGTCCCCTCTCTGTGCCCCTCCACCCTCCACCTCTGAGTATACATCCTCTTTCATCTAAGTGAAGACTGATTGGTGTCCGGTCTCATGCTAAATTGCAAAAGGGCATAGTTAATGCAGACTTCTACTTGAGACTCTTTCAAAGCCCTTCAAATTTCACAGATATTAAAAGCAAGCAACACAAGGATTTCCCCATTTCCTTCCCCTCTAACACCTGCTTTCCTTCTTCTAATGAAGGTCTCTTTGCTCAGCAAAGAACAAACCCTTCCCTGAGTCACAGGACTGTTTCTCAACCCCCTCATATGAGCTCTCAGGGTCCAGTTGTCTCTTGCAATCATGAGTCATATCTGTCTCTTCCAAGCAATTGACAAGGAAGGACTGGTTATGTAGAAAAATCAAGGGGATTGATCTTTTGCAAGCTCTTAAGAGCACATTAAGTCAAAAACATGGTGTTTCCCCAGCTCTGAAGGAATCTCCAAGTGGTTGAGACCCTATGAGGACAACACACTTCCTCCCAGCAGATGGACATGCAAAAGGGTTCTCAGGGTTTGCAAGCAGACAGCACTGCACTCAGCTGGTCCCACAGCCCTTGGGATGGCCAGGCAGCCAGGTAAGCGGCAAAGCTGGACACATGCCATCCATCCCCAGGGTGAGAGCAGCTTGAATGACTTTTTTGCTTCCACATCCCCACCAACCCCAACCCCACACCCCAGCAATACCCTTCACCATGAGCTCGTGCTCTCAATCAACTGTAAGCCTCACTGCAGCTGCAATGAGCGGGTTCATTTGAAGCTCTACACTTCCCTGGTCAAAAAGTGCATGATTTTCCTTTCTGAGTCATTTGTGTCTCCCAAGGATAACTTGAAGCATTTTAGATTCTGTTTCCGAAAAGACTGGGGGAAAATGCATCTCCTGTGACTCCCACATTAGATCTGTCAATATACACAGAAATCTTCCACCTCTTTCCTTTCCTGATTCTAGGGTCGTTGACTTATTATCAAGATGCTACATTTATCTGACCTTTATTGAATATGCCATCTGCTATGTTAGAAACTTTAAAAACCATTTAACTCTCACTGTATCTAATCACAATTTTCCTTATTGCCCTCCAACTCTAGCACAGTGTCATCTGGAAATGCTGTGGCTTTTCATTCAGCTGAAGTCACAAATGACAATTATATTAATAATAATTATATTTTTTTAAAAAAAGAAGAAGAAAATATTAAAGGCAAGATTGCACTCAGGATTTCAAGAACTAAGAAACAGTTCCACTCCCTGCAGGTTTAACTACCAGTTAATCTTGTATTTTATTTTTACCCACTCCGTAATGTAGGTATCAACCCCAGGCTTTCCTAACTGTGTTTTATTCTCCTCCAGCCCACCGAGGTACACAATGCTCACAGTGAGTTGCCTTTCTTTTTTTTTGGTCTCCCTCAACAGCAATATTGTCAAAGAATTCCAGCCAGTTAATGAGGCATGCCCTTCCCTTCCTGAAACCATATTAGATACCCTTAATTAGGCCATGCTTTTCTAACTGTTCCTCCCTTAGTATCTCAAAGAGGAGCTGAAGACTTTCAACTGCACGGATCTGCAGCTTCCCGGTGCATCCCCAGGCCCTTTATAAAAATAGAAAAAGAGATCACATTACCTCCCCCTCAACCCTAAGATATCTCTCCCCCGAAGGAAGCAAACTTGTAAAAATAGCAACTACAGCTTCTCCAGTTTCCCAATCAGAGCAATAGCGGCCTAAAGAGATGTGTATTTTTCTTTCCTTAGCAGGGATGAGCCCCAGAAAGGATGGAAATGTGTTTCAGATGAGCATGAGAAAGCAAGGGAGCACATTCCCCTGCTCACCCTAGGCTCGTGTTTCTATTGTTTATTCTGTTCACCTGAAACTTTGCAGGATAATTTTATGGTTTTCTAAGAGAGAAGTTTCTTCTGTTTCTCTTGATTGGGTTTCTCAGCACTAACCAGAACTGAAACACACCTCCTAGCTCATGCAAAACTTTGGCCTTTGTACTGGAAATACCAGAAGCTTCTGGAATTTCTCCTTTTTTGTATTTCTAATGAGATATTTGAAATTCTCTTGATATGGAGAAGCTGAGTTTGGAATTGAGGTGTGCAAACCATAACCTAACTGATAAATTCTACCAAAACAAAATGATGGTCACAGTTTGCTCCCTCTCAGTCCTCTCCTGGAACCGCCAAAACACAATTCAGGTATTCTGGGATTTGGGTTTTGCAAAAATCAGTCCAAATCTGGCTCTTCCCTACCTGCAGTTACAGTACTGCTCACTCTTTCCCCATCAGTTTTGGAAAAAAAAAAATAAAAATTGATTTTCATGTTTAACCACCACAGAAAACAATTTCCTATAAAGGTCGCTTTCTTGGCTTGCCCCCTCACTACACATTCTCATAATGAGGGGGCATCTTTTTCAACACAAAAGATGAAGGTAACATTAATTCCACACAGGCCATACCAAAAGGGATAAAAGATGAAGCCCAACAGCAGACACCTGTGGCAGATGTGCATGGGACCCAAATGGAGCACAGGTCTTTCACAGTTGCCAGATATGGAGCAAGCGCAACCTCCCTTAAGGTGTTGGGAGTTATTTCATCTGACGGCAAAAATTTTACCAGCTCCATAGCAGTTGTGGAAATGAACATCTGGTGCCTGGAGAAGACCACACAGATCTGGGGAACTGGGGATTAGGAGGCGCGAAAGTCAGTGCTAGCGGCTTGAACGATGCTGCAGATGGGGACAGCTGAGTTCACACTGAGACTGTGATATTAGGAGGAGAGGTAGAAGCAGGACAGCTGCTTCAGGGGCATGCCAGGATTTTTGGACTAATCAGCTCCTGTTTACTGATGACTATCATTGTGGTTTATGCAAATTGCTCCAATAGGACTGAAATTTCTCTGACCAGTATCTGCACTATAAAATTATTGCCCCAGAGGACTCCAGATCTTGCCGTTGCTTAGTAGACAGGTGACATTATTGGATGGGGAAAAACTTGGCTCTGTGTGTCAGCTCAGGGACTGTTTGATCTCAAGGACAGAAGCTACCTCCAACACTCCAAAAAATTTAAGGATTTATTTACACTTTTAAAAGACCTTGCAAAAATCCTTGATTTCATTTAGCACTGGTGACTGTCCTGCTTTAAGTGGGAGGTGAGATGGGAAATATCCAGAGGTTTCAGCCTTTCAGCATTTTTATGGACCTCTGAAGTACACGTAGATATCTCAGATCCCATAGTACTACTGAGTAATCTTAACACATATGTATTTTAAAAGTTAGTTACTAATTGATTGTGTAATGATGTTCCACTGAAAAAGACATTGTTTGTGACCTTGGAGAAATAACCTGTGCATATGAACTGTATATTTACTGTAATTAAAGGCAGTTATAAACAGACATGTCTATTTCTATGCGGGAGACATTCATATTTACCCCTATTTCTTACAAGCACAGCCATGAGAAGTATCTTTCAATGATGTTTTCACATCAAGAATAATGCTTTCTTCACCCCCTTGTCATTTCTTCAAATCAGTGTGAGAGAAATTAAAATCTTCCTGCAAACCAAACATATTTCTCATCCCCAACACACTCACTTCTTTGCTGCTTCTTTTGTTGAGGACAATGCTTGGCTTATCTTCTTATCTCTGGCTAATAACAATTTCTGCTTTGCTTTAGGGAAACGCAGAAAAAGCATCGTGATGTAAAAACACAGCACAGTCAAAGCATTTCAGTTTCACCTCAAGGTAAATTCATAAGGGTCAACACCAAATGTGGGTACGAAGCTGACCCCAGGTAAGCCAATCTCATATTTAAGGTGAAGTGCCTTTTGCGTGTGTGCATCCCGCGTGCCTGAGCAGCGCAGGGAACCCGGGCCTGCAGGACTGTCCGCTCTCTGGCACGCTGTTCAATCCAACGAGATGCAGGCCTTTGCAGAGGGTTTTTCCCAGGATTTGCATGCAGAGAAAGCCCCTGCTACCAAAATCTGGAGGTTTTGAGTAGGCGCTCACAGCTGAGGCTGACACTTGCCCCCTCCCACCACTCCCCCAGCTGTACCCCCACATCCTTTGCTGGGGTTCTGCTGCTGTTTCTGCATGGCCGGGTGTGCACAGATAGCTGTCTCTGTGTCCCTTGGGTTTGGCGGTGGTTTGGGGGGGAGCTTTTGTGCTCATATTTCCCGCGTTACGCTTTAACTCCTGTCACTGTTCATTCTCCTTTCATTGCCCTCGAAGGACGTTTCTTTCACTTCAGTATTTGGGCACATCAGAAGCAGATAACACTGTGGGAGGCAGTGGGAGGCATGACTTATCCTCAGAGGTCATCCCGCTTTGCAGAGAGGGGGCATTATTGTCTCACCTTCCTCCTTGAATTCAGCATCCCTGCTGAAAGAGTAGTGCTGCCTGTCAGTCCTGCCTGCCCTCCCTCTCCCCTCTTTGCCACAGCTGCTTTGGCTCCTTCCTTTCCTCCTCCTGAGGAGGAACATCAGAGTTCAAAGGGACCTTCAAGACCAAATTCAGAGCAAGGCCTACTTTGGCACACCACCAGTGGGCTAGCTGGCCACCCAGTGCTTGCTGCAGGCATGAAGCCTGGTGGCCCTGTCCATGCACATATTAAGCCTAAATATCTGGAGCTCCCTCATCATCTCGGTACCTGTGGATTTACCACCACAAAACTTCAAAACATTAAGGAAAGGCTATCTACTCTTTTTCACAGTTGAAAACCAAGTGTCCTGGTTCAAACACCTTTACACTGCCGGGTCTACCACATCCCACCAAAATTATCTGTAGCACTGTCAAGTGGGAAACCTTCAAAACAGTCAGTGAATCAACGCCGTCTGAACATGGCCCTGATCTAGTTTGTCAAATTATAAATTGATTCACAGAAGAGCACAAACAGGAGTCAAGTTTACACAGCACTTCCCATCCTATTCTTCCTCTTCATCTCAACTGTTAGAAGTGTTGCAATAGCAGAAGTAATAAAAATTAACCAACCTAGAGGAGTCACTGTGGCACGTAACAGGCACTAATCAGTGGAGCCCCCCGTAAGCCATTCATTAAGTTGGAATGAAGCTATTCCAGTGATAAGCATTTATAAAATTCCACCTTCAGAATCAAGTAGGAAAAAGCATTGTGCCTACCTTCTTGCTATACTCTGGAAATACAAATGGTTCCTTCAATAAATCACAGGCATTACCTTGGAAAAAGTGTGTGAGTAAGGAATTCCCAGGAATGTTTCACTTCAGACCAAAAGTGTACAGGAATAAATTGGCAATTTACATCATGAAACACACTTGAATTTCAAGCTGATGTAGCTACCTGTATATTGGATCAAATCTGTCTCTGTTCCCTGAGTATACTGGTGATTCAGAAACTCAAATAAGTACTCTGAAAAAGTGGTTGTTTAAGAAAAAGATACTTTTTTTACGTGCAATGTTAATACTAATTAAAAGTTGATGCAAAATACTAGAAGCAAGATGCACCCTTCTAAGAAGTTACCCAACCAAAGTAATTCCATGGGAATTCAATTGCCAAGTGTTAGAATTGTGGTTTGAGGTGAAGTAAAGGTTTCTCTTTCTCATTGTTGTCAAGCTTTTTATGTTGCAAAGACATCAGTTTGAGATGTCTAAACATGTAAAGATAACATGAGAGTTTAGACTGTCATATCCAGCCATGGTATAGAACTACTGTAAGGAACTAAAGATATAGGGTGCTTGTGCAATAGCCTGACCCTAACTACAGGGGTGAGTCTATACAATTTTAAGTCATGCCAGGGACAACTGTGTCACTGCTCTTGCACAATCGGCCCTTATACCTGGAGAAGATGCCCTTCTAGGGGAGCAGACACACACAATGGAACAAAAGTTACATCAAGGCAGACAGCCTGCCCCCCATAAAAGCAATGTTTGTGCTTGCAAAGACAGTATCTGAAGCTGGAAGCAGGGCTGAGGACTGCTCATCCTCGCAGCACAGCCCTTCACTCCTGCTGGGGCTCAGCTCCACCTTGGGTCACTTTTCCTTTTGCAGCCTGGACCTCACTGCTTTCAAATACAGAAAACAAGAACCACCAGAACAACTAGCAGCCACCCCTGTTATGATTTGGCAGCACTGTGCTGGCTTTGCAGCCGCTGGCTTTGCAGCCCTTATAAAGCAATTTCTTCAATAGAAAGTCACAACGGTGTAAAATCGGAATCACAGAATGGTGAAAACAGATCCTGTGGCTTTATATTTTCTTATAAAATCATTTGGCCAACATAAGAAATGGGTCAAACATCCCTTCTGGTGGAGAAGGCTGACATTCCTGGGAATACACAGGCAGAAACCACTCGAGAAGATAATTCTGTAGATTAATTTAACACAAACCTTCTGAAACCTTCCTGTTTTCCCTTTCACTGCAGAACTTTCCATGTAGATGCTATCCAGCCACAGTATAGCTAATCTTATGATGTTATTTTAATTGTAAAAACAAAGCCATCAACAGTTACCCTTTGTCTCGCCTGGTATGAAATCTGAAGTGCAAAAGAAACAATCCATTGAAGTCACCCTCCTTCCTGTTTTGTGTTTGTAACGTACTCCAGTCACACACACCAGTGCCAAAGGAATTGCTTCTCATTTGTACTTCTTCCCTCTGCAAACCATAAACTGTCCTCTAATTGATTCAGAAGGTGGGTAGGGATTAGCAGAATCAAAGTCCGATAGGAGGGGTACACTCTTTTTAAGACTTCCAGCGGCAAATACAGACAAGGGGGCAATGCAAACACAATCAAACTCTCTTGATGCAAAGGAAGCAAACGTTCAGATTGTGACTTGCAACAGAATGAGTTAAGAAATTAGGACAATCAAGCTATGTCATGTTTTAGCTCACAGTGAGTGTAAAGTCTGGGGTAATAAACTCTTTCCTTTCAGACAGGCAAACAGTGAGAGCTCTGTTCTGTTTTCAAGGGATGGATGCTATCACTCAGACAAGATCCTAACTCCCAGTAGGTGATAAAAGCTTATCACTCCCATGAACAACACAGCCCAGAAACCGGTGGGTGCCTCTATCTCGCAGCTCCAGCTGCTGGCTTCCTCCGCCTTGAAGTAAGGGAAACATAAATAAAACAATCACCATATGGATACTGCATTATGTAAATGGCAGTGGCTGTAAGAAATGCAGTTTCGTACAGTATTGGCAAAGGACTGAATTCATCACTAGTGGTACAGGGCTGGGTGAGCTGAGAAAAACGTTTCTCCGGCACGTTACTCCAGCAGCAAGGGACAGCTGAGCATTATCTTCAGGACACAGTCTTCCTGGCTAGCTGACACATTTGTAGCTGGTGGCTGAAGACAGACAACTCAAATGAACTGCCTGAAATGAGCAAGACTTGGTACCAGCAGAAGGACATGCTGCATCTTGCTTCTAGCTTCACCTTGATGTGGCATCAGTTTCCAGAATGCTCATGTAGCAAAGGGTTGTTTGGAGCAAAGAGGAAACATCATCCTGGGCCTGATTCTCTCTCCTGTTTAAAGTCAGCAATAATAGCACTAACGGATAAGAGACAATGTGACACTGTGACTCCATGACTGCAGCAGGAGGGGCTTTGGTATTGTGCTTTAGCATGAAAAAAGGCCTTCCTGAGCCTGCTTTCATCTCAGGCAGGGTTGTGCTGGGGCTGGTTTGCAGCTTGTGTCCATTTCCAGACAAAGTCTGTTATTCAGTTAAACCAATGCAAATAAGGAGCAGCCCCAGATGAAGCTAATGAGGTTTCTCCTGACTTACACGGGTGTATGAGCCGGCAGAGTTCAGTCCTCTGTGGTCAGTGTTTATTACTGTAAGCAGAGAGTTTTCTCAGCTCCAGACAGAGAGCCAGGACCAGGCTGATTTACAAGTTAGTCACTAAAGTACGCCATGAACAACCTCTCTGAAAGACAACCAAAGACAGAAGTTAGACCTCAGAATTTTTAATGGTTTCAGAACTGACCTTGAATCATCGCTGACCGCCTAGTTCACGGTGTAGGAATCTAACATGGCGCTAGAGCTGAGCACCAGTGCCAAAATCCCAGAAAGAGAGAGCAGCATCCCTTCACCCTCCTTTCATTAGGTTTCTTAGAAAGGTCTGTGGGCACACACCCATTTGCTTTTTCATAGACATCCAGCCCTGTCCCAGGCTCCTCGTGAAGGGTCAGAGTTATCTCCAGCCTGGGGCTCTGGTCAAAGGACATGTTCAATGGGGACCCAACACATCTTGAGTGGGAAATAGATGAGCAATTTTAAATTTTATTCCAGGACATAACACCAGGGAACTGCAGAGCCCCGTGCCTGCTATTGGACCTGGCCCTTCTCTGTGCCAAGGTCTTGGCACAGGTGTGATTTTCAGCCTTAAACAATCCGAGAGACTTTATTTAAATAAGCTGCCAGTCTGAGTTTCCTTTAATCTCTGAGATACTGGTTTTTATTTGTATGTTCTGTGGTTTTAAGAATGAACCGATAGTTTGCAGTTAAATTGGCTGTTTCCTTTTCCAAAAATACTTTTTTTTTTTTAACTCATTGAGCTGGTTTTCTTAATGATTTGCAGTAAGGGGTTTTTTGTTGGTTTTGGTTTTAAACTTTCATTGTTAGTAATAACAGTTCTGGGCTCCCTGGTTCAAGAAGGACAGTGAGCTACTGGAGAGGGTACAAAGAAGGGCTACAAAGATGATTAGGGGCTAGAACATCTCTCTCACAAAGAGAGGCTGAGGGACTTGGGACATTTTAGATTAGAGACAAGACTGCGAGGGGGGTCTTATCGATACTTATAAATACTTACAAATACTTATAAATACTTGAGGGGTGGGTGTCAGGAGGATGGGGTCAGTCTTTTTTCAGTGGTGCCCAGTGACAGGACAAGAGGCAATGGACGCAAACCTGAATACAGGCAGTTCCACCGCAACATGAGGAGGAATTTTTTTACTGTGAGGGTGGCAGAGCATCAGGACAGGCTGCCCAGAGAGGTTGTGGAGTCTCCATCTCTGGAGATATTCAAAACCAGCCTGGATGCCATCCTGTGCAGCCTGTTCTAGCTGATCCTGCTCTGGCGCGGGGGGGTGGACTAGGTGATCTCCAGAGGGCCCTTCTAACCCCTAACATTCTGTGATTCTGTGATATAGTTTTACAGACTTGTGAAGGCTCTGCTGTGGACTCCATGCAAACAGATCACAGCCCCAAGGAGAGATTTGCGAGTCTTAAAATTTGTCTTGTAAACCTGCTTACACAAACCACACCATAGTCTAAGAAGCAACAATTGCTCATTATCCTTTTATTGCATTTAAGCAGAAGAACCTTTTACAAAGCAGTAGACTCATAAAAGCCCCCACCATTTAGGAGTCTTTGAGAAATCTGTCCCTATCCTTCAGCACAGGTAGTTAATTCCACAACCAAGAGAAATTATCTCCTGATAAAGTTAGGCAGTACACAGCAACAGCAGTGACTATTCAGGGGGTTTAGAAGCAAATAAATTACAGGGGTCTTCCGCACCTGCTACAAGCCAACGCTACTGAAAATATAATTTTGCCCATGGTGAGAGATTTATGAACATTCACTTTCCTTTCTTCTCCAGCAGAGTCATATGCTCACAAACTTGAAATGAGAGGCAGTAGCAGGACCTCAGCTCTGAATGGGATCCTGGTGCCTATTGTTCTGTAGTGGGTATGTCATCCTGAACACTGGGAACACAAGGTTCCTGTGATCCTCAGGTTATTTCTTGCAGCCGTGAAACTGTGATTCCTTTAATAAATCGATAGAAGATACGGAGTTTCACCCTTCCAGGTCCTTATGGGGTGCCTCAATACAGAGCATAGAGACATTAGTTTAAACTGTACCTCTCCAGGGATTCTCAGGATGGAACTTCTATAATTGAGAAGATGAACACAGATAAACATTTCATATTTTGTGATTCTCAGGATGGACTGTTCCAATGTTCATACTTTGTATTTTTAACATCTCTTTTCTGTTAATAGAAGACAGAAGCAACTTTTGGAGAGGAGAATGAATCTTTCTGGTAAAAGTCTGACTGGGTCTGCATGTCTGCAGCTGACTAGAGATACGGGGTCATCTGATTATACAAACAGATCGCTTTTCTCAACATCCTCCACTGTCCCATGGATCACCTCTGGTTTCAAATCAATCAGGCCAATATTTGCTTTGCTTCAAGACCTTACACAGGTCATTACTTTGGGACATCACCCTGCCCTTTAGGTGAAAAGTTGCAAGATGCATAGAGCTTGCACCATTTTCTGCAGTACCCATGGGTCCCTAGAGCTGATGCCTATCCAGGGACTTGACAATTTAGCCTTTGCCAGACATGCTCATGAGAAGAACAACCTTCTTCCTAACAGGCCTTTTTTTCTCTTACCAACACTTGCACTTTTTCTTCCATAAGTAAAAACCTGGTTCCTGGGCTACTCAGAAGGTATGTCTAAAGTGCAATTGTTACTCATTGCATAGATACAGAGCACGGAACTGATTTCAGGATTCAGACTGGCATGAGCAGAGTCAATACCCATGCAATCAGTCCGTGCAAAGATCCTTGCTGCAATACCTACATCAGTAAGCTAACTCAGAGACACCAACATGGCAGAGTAGAGAAACATGGAGTTTCCTGAAGCACACATACTAAATTCCATCTTCTTAGAGAGATCTATGGGGTTTGGGTGCTCTTGGGTGAGACACGGTAAGTGCAGCAGAATTTTAGCCCTGATCTTTGCAGGACATGGAAGAGCTCCATGGCCACACAAATCATGGAGTTCACCACCACAACTGGTGGAAGGATCTTGTAATTCCCTACCTTGTGGTTCAGCCTTATTTCAAGTTTTGAACACTATAGCAGTTGCAGTGTTTCACTGTGTGTTTCACCAGTAAGGAGAACTTCCAAAAGGCTTCATAAACTGCCTGTCTTCATGATTGCCACAAGCTGCTGAGTGTACAAAACCCTGCAGTTACCATTTCAAAGCCTGATAGGGATCGCTTATTTTCATACACTGGCAAAGGATGAATTAAAACAACCAGTGAATTTCTTCCCATATATAGGTCTCAAGGCTGACTAAATTGTTTTAGTTCTCTATATGATCAGGACAGTGTATGAAACCTTGACTGGCAAACAGCAGGTGATTAGGGAACAATTATTCATCCTTTTCCCCTAAAACCAGAACTAGAAGGCAAGTGATGAATTACCAGGTGGAGGATTTAAACTTAAAGTACGTACCTTTTTATGCAGTTTGTACCTAAACAAATGGAACCCACTATTGTAGGTGCTGTAGGCGTTGTAGGTGTCAGGAGTTCAGATGAGTTAAAAATTGCAATTAGACAAATCTATTTAATGAAAATCCATTAGAAACTATGAAAAATAAATATGCATCTCCTTTACCAGAAGTTACAGGAAGGAGATGTGGGGGGAAGTGAAACTGGAGGCTTGACTCCTTTTTTATAGCTCATCTTAAAGTTTCACAGCAAATTAATGTCAGAGACAGAAATCCTGGGATAGCTGGTTGTTAACTCCAGAGCTGCTCTCACATTTCCCTGTTGAAAAGGCATTTCCTCAATCACTGTCAATACGCAGTTCTTCTTGGGCCAGTTCTGCTAGCACCTGTCTTTAAAACAAGGATATTCCTTATGACGTATTTCTTAGGTAATGCTTTTCATTTCTTCTTACATGCTGTAACCTATTGCTGCAAGTGGTGCCATTTGTACTTAGACATTAACCAACCTTTTACAGAGATGTTGGGCACATTTGTCCTCTACCGTTTCCCATTTTTATATTTTCTCCTAACAGAAATTAAGAGTTTAGATGAAAGTGTATGGTCATGCTTTGTGCATCATGTCAATACCTGTGGAGTGCAGCTAACTACACTTAACATTCCTGAAGTGATTTGGCTTCATACATCCATTAACAAGACAAGATAGTCTCAGGGAAATTCAAGTCATTGGCTTCATCAAGCTTTCAAGGGAGAGAGAGAGAGAGCATGGGCTTCCTTTTTGGTGTGGCATACCTTATAAAAAGGATTTCTGATACACAGCATACCTCTGCCTGTGTCCTGCTGCTGTTAAAATGCCTTTTTTCCAGTACCTGAAGAATACCAGGGTACCCACTACTGCAGTTTCTCCTAATTGGTCTTACACAAACACAATAGCACTTTGACTGACAGGCAGTTCCTTCAAGGCAGCCTGGTGTGTTTTAAACATTTCTTTTTGCTTTGGGCCATCACCCAAGGAGTAAAAGCTGTCCATGACATGAAGCCTCTACACTTGAAATCTCGACTCAAAGCAGATTGCCTTTTTCTTTCGTTTTCCAAATCTGTTCCAGCAATACCTGAGAGGGATCTGAGGATGCACCTACGGAGAGAAATATGCAAACTATGTGGCCAAAACCTCCTACCTCCCAGCCCTTAGTAAATACAAAGTTGCATGTTCCTTTTGGTATGTCCCCAGAAACGCTGCTATTCATTTAGGGAACCCTCCTGAAAAAATCTCCCTTTCTTTAGTTCAGAAAGCAGTAATAGTTTGAGGTTTAACATCAAATTCACACTCTATAGTAAAAGCACAGACAGTTAAAGATTAGATCAAGAGAAGGGATTAACTGCATAGACAGAGAAAACAGCTGCTAATATTCTGTCAGTGAAGGTAAATTTTGTCTTAGACGTGAAAATATTAAGAGCAAAAGACCCACACACACTTTAGGCTGAGGGCTTCAGCCTGCAGCTACATTCCTTTCCCATTCAGCTCAGTCTTCCTGTGGGACATCCTCCCAAGAGCTGGGTACATGTCAGCAGTGCCCAAAGTCACTGGGAGTGGCCCAGAAATGCTGATTTAACTCCAGAACTAGCAGTTCTACACAGGTGCAAATTTTGCCCTTGGCAAATAAAAGCAACGTAAGTCACACAGAAGCACTCACTTCCGCGACCTCTCTCAGATGATTTGCATCTGAAAAAGGGACCTTTGTTGAAATAGAACGGTTTTGTCTCAACGTCTCCGAAATAAAATGGTTTGACTCCTTGATTCAAATTGACTTTTAATTCTGAAACTTCCTTCAATGCTCAGCTACTAAAGTCCTGGGCTGTTTTAAAGGTTAGATTCCAGAAGGATTTTTTTCCCTTTTGATTTTGACCCAACTCTGACTCAAGAGCAAATTGCCAGAAGGGAATCAATCAAACTGAGCTATTAACAGTTGTGTCAAAGTGAAACAAGGGTGAGTTTATCACAGAAGGTGTTGCCTACAGAATTTCCAGAGCTTTGCTCAAAACTTGGGGTCATTTTTGCACATTTTGGAGCTATTCTTTAAACGTGTGGACAGCAATACTGACATATAAAGAATTAGCAGCCGAGGCTACAAAGAGAGTTGTGTGGCTGCAGAAATCTGTCCCAGGGACCTCTACTGCGGTACTGGGCCTTTGATACCCATGGAAATGTGGATTCCCAGGAACTGTAAGTAACCCTGCGGGCAAATTTATCTTATAACACTTGGGAAAAATAAAAGGCATCCAGCATGAGGTCATCAGTTCCTACTGGGGGAACAATTGACAAGAAGTGGTTTAAAGAGGCAGAACTCACTTGAAATCCCTCTACATCTGGAGCTTGCTTCTCATGTTACAGGAGTCCCAAATGTTCACAACAGTGAGCCATTAGTGACTGTAGGAGCAGCAAAACATCTGTATAATGCATGAAATACCTGGAAGTGTCTGACTCTCTGGGAATCAGCTGAAGCTTTCAATTGATATTTTAATGGTGGTAATTGAAGTTTGCAACACTGGCACATCCTAGCTCAGCAATTAGATGGATTACAATCTTTCTAGTTTAGCAGCATTCTTTAAACAAGCTTCAGCTTTTCATACAGTCAACGCTCTAGCAAAGATAAATGCCACATCAGTTCAGAGTGAAAAGTAATTTAAGGAAAGACTCAAATTTATCTTCACCGAGTACCAAACAGGAGATATTTTAATGACAGGACAATGCCCCTTTCTATCTTAAAAGAATGGCTCATTTCTCACATATAAAGGCTAGCTTGTGAGGGGGAATCCATGGGTGCGCCTTCCTCAAAATCACTGAAGCTAAACCTGCTCATAATATTTCAGGATCCAGTCTACATTTTAATGAATGAATTTCTGGTAAATAGAACTGTCTGGAGAAGGGAGGAAAGTGAGGATTCCAAGGGAGAAAAATATATTGCCCATTATTTAGCAAGGTAGGATTTGTCACTGTGATTGGTAACAGTGTGTCTAATGGGGAACCCCTCCCCCAACCCCCCCCCCAAACAAACAAACCCCAACTATGAAAAAAAAGCTCTATGCTGGGATTTTTTAGGTGAAATTAAATAAAGGCAGTAGAAATCAGGAAACTCCATCTTCAGAGGAGTGGGAGACATGCTCTTCAGTCACTCACATCCAAACCCTGTTTCTATAAATTATTTTCACTTTTAGCCTTAAAATGGCAGCATCTAGCTTGTGCTTATTTTAAAGCCACTGACAAACATGCTGTTTACCTATCTTATTTTCTTGGTGTCCTTGCAATTTCAGAAGCCATGTTTTGAAAACAGTTCTTGTCTTGATTTTCTCCTGTGCAGATGTTGTAATTGAATGATATGAAAACTTCTAAACATCAGTGCATTGTTTTTTCTAAAGAGCTGAGCAGCCCAGGGATTTCACTGAACAGATCCTTATTGCTGTGTCCTCTAGAGCATCTCCCATCCCTTCACCTCCATCTTTTCTCATTTACCACAGGAAGTTTTTGCTATCCCACCAGCATTAAAATAGTTCATGTCTGCAGCAAATCAAGCTGGTATAATTACAATGAGGCCAAAAGAGTGTTGAGAGGGACTCTACATCCTCTCCTAGATCTTATCATGGCCTTCCAATCATGCGCGCTTCAACCAGACGAAATTTAGTAGGTATCACCATCATTATTCCTTTATTATAGGTTTTGCATCAAAGCTTGGTTCCCCCCTGACTGAACAGATTTTTGCAGTACACCACCTCCCTGCATTTTCACCATAGTGCCGTGAAACAAGAAGAGCCTGTGATGCTCCTGTGTGAGCTGGTGGGTTCCATTTCAGTGAAATTTATAAAGCACATAGATACTGAAGCCTGAAACACTGAAACCTTGACCTGGTATCCATTGCCACCAGTGAAGGACCCTACTGACAGTAACAGCCAGGTTCTCACTCAGCATTAAGCAAAGGTTCCTCAGAAAATTGACATACTTAATTTTCATTATAATTTGCAAGGCGCTCAAGTGAGTGATGAGAATAAATAGACCGAAAACATGAAAAAGCCAGACACATAGATAAGTAACAGAGATTCTTTCTCACTGTAGAAAACCACTCAGAAAGCCTGGGTTGTAGTTCCAACTTTGTTACAAGCTGTCATCTAATCTTAGAAAGTCCCTTAAAAGCCAATTCCATTCTGAAAATTGTCTATGTGAAAATGACGACACCTTACTCAGCATATCTACTTTCTTGAATAGTCGCAGTCATAGTGCCTTAATAAAAAAAAATTAAAATTAAAGAGAGCTGGTTTTTTTTTCCTTTTTCAAAGAGCTGAACTCAGCTTTAGGCCTTGTTCTGATTGCTCAACAGCAACAACAACAAAAAAATTAGTTGTATCCCTGCAATGTCAACATCACAGGCTGTTCAAGCAAGGTCCCTGTGGACTCATTGGCTTGCACAATGTCCAGTGCAAAATATGCTTGTATTCCAAGAACAAATGAGTGTAAAGGCATTTTAATGAAAGACCGCAGCACCTCTAAACATCAGGGCAGTGGTTTACCAGAAAAAACTTCAAGTATGAACATTTACACATAAAACACACTAACTACTTTTAAGATTGAGTTTAATCAGTTCATAAAAGGGATTATAGAATGTGATTGCCTGTACACAAGAGACCCCTTTCAGGCCTACACTCCTTAATGGCAGAATATATTTTAAGGCTAAGAGATCAATCGATGGTAAGGACCCTTCAGAGATTTGACTGCGTATGAGAGGTATAGCTTAAATGAAAGTGCTTTAGCTATGCACCCCTTCCTGTCCTACAACACATACAGCACATCATACAATAACATAGCGTTTAGGAGGGTTATGATAAATTGGTAGGGTAATGATAGGACTGGGATATGCCAGATGAATGAAACCCCAGGATAACGCTACTAGCAGGACTGGCTTGAGTCCCACAATCTTTACACATTTGAGGTCTCCAGTGCAACATGATGAAAAAGAACACCTTGAGTGGAGGTGTAACATGAAGCACTGGAGCAAAACCAGCTGGTCTCTGAAAATCAAGCACTGGGGATGATGGACACAGCCATCCATTATGGCCTTGCAGAATCACCTCCATGTTCATCAGGTGGGGCATAAAGACTCTCATTGACATGTAATAGTTTCCTTGTATCTCTACCACTCATGAACCTGTGCTGAAGAGGGACGTCGAGAGCTAATTGAAGCAATGGGGCTTATCAACTTGTACTCAGTGCCACATAAGTATAGCTACACTATTTGGGGACCAGCACTGCCTCTGAGAGCAACACAGACACTTGCACTTGGCCCTGTGCCCACAATAAATTATGACTTGGGTGGTTCAGGTCTGGATCTCTCATCACCTACTGCATGGTTTATGAACAAAATCCATCCATGGATAATCGTGACTTGACTGTACTGCTGAATAAATTCTGCTCCCACATGCACTGTATGTAACCAATGGCCACACATACATACAGAAACTGAAAATGAGGCAAGAAAGAACTGTAGCAGCTGCAGAAATCACCACTGTCTGATGCAGAAGAATTGCCAACAGCTGCCATTCACCCATCCATAGTCATCTGTTGCTAAGCTTTACAAAGAGGATCTCAATGCCCTCATTGACAGCTCAGCAATATAGTTCACAAGCACACTTACCCCTTGTCCAGGCTGGACCTTTGAGCAATATACTTTGTGAAAGACCATATCTAAGTTCCTTCTCAAAACACAGCATCTCATCATCCAGGAACATGATTGGGGATTATTTGAGGTGACAGTGAGTACCTGCAAAATATACCAGATGTGAAGAGTTGTAACAACTCCTGCTTCAAGTGTGGAGAATAGACTGGATGCTGAATGATCACCATTGCCTCTTGTTTCAGGTGATTTGGTGTAGGTGAGATACAGAGGCTGATAATCCTGATTTGCTGAAGAATTCCATGGAAGAATATTATAGACCATATTCTCCAAAGCACTTGGCTTCCTATGTCTCACCCATGTGGCATAAAATCTGTACAGACTGGTCATACCCTGGCGATCAGACCTGCAGCCTTTGGAGATCTCCAAATGTCATGGAACTGATATGGCAGGATTGCACCAAGAACAGATGATGCTCCCAGTGGGACCGTTGCCAATTGGCTCTTTTTATCTGCTGAAGGGTGGCCAGAGGTCAGACTGCTGGAACTCCAGTACAGCATTATACTTTCTTTATATTACACAGAAATGCACTGCAGCAGTTTGTCCTTTGGACCCTGACACTCATGTCATCACATAACAGGCTTGCATATACACGCAGATCCTTTTCCTAGATAATTTTGAATGGGGCTGTGGCATTTCTTTATGAATAAACTAATATTCATGTGCCTTATTCATGCACAGGTATAAATCTGATCAAGGTAGGATATGTAATATTATTCCAGTAAACATGGAATAATCATTTTAGGTTTAGCTCAAATAAGTAGAAGAAAACAATAATTTGTGAAGTGTTTTCAACCTGATGCAATTTTACTCATCACTATCTGTGGAATTCAAGCAGAGAAGGTCACTCACACAGCAGAGAAACTAATCGCTACAGGCAGCATTCATTTTATCTGGGATTAGCCATCTAAAATGCAAACATCTAATCTAAGGCAGTTTTCTCAGCTCTGTACTGAATGGAGAGAGAAGGCAACCCCAGTATGGGCAGGCTCAGTGACCCTCTGAAGACAACTCTTTCTGCTGACTACAGAGGGAAATCAGACTACTAGTTTACTTAATGTTTGGATTTTATGCTGGGATTTTATGCAGTTGGGGTTATAAGAGGCAAGGATTTGGTGCTTGGATTTTATGTAATTGGGGTTATAAGAAGCAAAACTTCCTCCAAAGATTCAGTGCATGCAATATTCAGGAGTTATGTGTGCCATGCCATTTTGTTCAGGTTACTCTCCCATTTCAGATAATGTTTCTTGCCAAGGTTAGAAGACACCAGATCATAAAGCAATAAAGAGAGCATCACCTTTGTGGTTCTCTGAATAACACAGATAGGTTGGGTGCCTATTCCCTTCATTGGTAAGAAAATTATGGGTCTTTAGTGCATTCAAGAGGGGGAACCACTCCTGAATTTTGACAGGACATTCATCAATACCTGGCACTGGAATGGGTGAGAAGCGCCTATTGTTCAGTGTAAACCCTGCTTAGCAGAGTAGGGATAAGAACCATAAAGCAAGCAGACAGTCTTGGGGTTTTTTTGTATCCTCAGAAGTGTGTTTGAAAAGCAGTGACTGGTTCACTGCAATATTGTTCAAAGATTAAGGCAAACAGAACAAAGAAGCGGCAAGGTCATCCAGTCCATCAGAGAAGACACACTTTCCACAGTGTGTTTCTGAGTGTTTTGTCTGATCTCATTTTAAAAGTCTCATGCTGTGGGGGCTATACCAGCTCTTCTGGGAGTTTGTACTAGTCTAATAATAGGTCTTCCTCTCAGGAAAAGTTCCTTGGTATTTACTCTGTTATTCTTTGCATGGTATATATACTTACACACAAGCGTCACTTCATCATGTTATAGCAAATATTTCAAATCCTTGCTGCTTAGAAGGCTGCAAAGGCAAAGAATCTTGATGCAAAGCTCAAGATGTGAATTCAAGCTCACACAAATATGGTGGATACATAGATTTCTGTTCTGGATAAGCATCAAAGGCTTCTTCCCATCTACAAAGCTGCACGTGAACATTAGCTGGACAACTAAAAGGCAATTTCTCAGGTGCCTCCATCTAGAGAAACTTCATACCAGATCATACTAATGTCCCTGCACTCAGGATGTTTTTTTTTTAACTTGGCCTCACACTTTCTGTTTGCCAATACTGTTCTGGCATAACAACTGTCCAGCACTGAATATTTTGTCATAGATATGGTTATAGAAAGCAGAAGCCTCTGTTCCCATCATTAATGTCTCTGTAGTACCAAGAGGCTCTGATGCCATTGTGCAATGTGTTGTAAATTAAAAACATGGTCCCTGTCTCAAAATTAAATGATTCATTTGTACAAGGGAGACCAAGACTGTGTATCATGCTCATTCTTATTAACCCTTTGATGAATCCCTTGAAGTGGCTGCGTTTTCTCATCAGGGATTGGTTAACTCAATATTTGCAATTGAAAAACACACAAGATTTGATTCATTTTTTAATACTAACTTAAAGGAACAGGGAGTCAGAACACTTGCTACCTCAAACCAAAATATTCTGTGAGTGCTGAAAGTTTTTGTTAAAACTACACCTACAGTTAAAATCAGAAGCAATATTTCAGGTGGGGAAAAGAGCAGTTTTTCATTAATTAAATCAACTTAGCTTTAAGTGGAAACTAAGGAAGGCGTACTGAGAGGGCTTCTAAGTATCAAAATACAATGAAAAAGAAATAGAAATTTAACTGGAGAAATAAAAACACAAGATTTTTCATTTGTGGTTTGAGGCTTTAGTACAGTTGCCACCACTGAAGTTCTGACTTACAAAAAGGTTGCCACCAGAACGGAAAATAATAATAGGAGGAAGTATATGGTAGGTTTAGAAATTCACACACCCACATGTTCTTCCTCTGTCCCTCCACCCCATTTGTGTCTGTCATTTTTCTCATAGAACTTAATTTATTTTGCTTTCTTGACCTGTATCTGGTCCTGATCTTGTCTGGGGTAAATTTCATGTTTTGGCTTCATGGCCCCTATCTTGAGAGCGGATGTGTCCCAGTCAAAAGCTCACTAGGATGAAGTTGGTCAATGCTTAATTCATTGACTTTTCTGATGTGTACATTTTTTATTCTGCAAACCACCTTATCTTGCTTTCCATTTCCACCACAGGACTATTTTCTGCTCTTCCTTATTCTCACATCCCTGAACAGGTTTTCAAGCAGGCAGAGCGGCTACATCTTCTTTATATACTGCTTTTATTGACAACTGAGGCTGGTGCCACTCTTCCTGTGATAAGAGAGGAGATAATGCTCTTGATGCCAATCAGTTACTCTACATACATGCGACATTCCTCTGACAAATATTTGGACTAACCTTTCTCCCAGTCATATACGTCCCAATGAACCACCATAAAATCCTGTGGCCTACCAGATACACGTGAGATGTCAGGGAGAGGATTTACCAGAAATTTTAAGGCAGGGGGTGGGGAGAAAGAAAAGAACGCCAAATTACAAGGTAAAATTTCAGCTGGTATGAGTTAATGAAGCTTCATTTCAATCAAGAGCTATCATTTTACTTTGGTTAAGAATTTGGTCAGAGAAGTTTATATTCCCAGAACCTCTCCTGGTATAAATTCTTGTATTGAGAATTGTTTCAATCAGGCAATGATTTGGCATCAGGTTCAGCCACTTAACCTATTTGATATAGAAAAAGTTGTATGTAAAAGACCAGATGCAGTCAATGCACACCGATGTTTCCAGTGGATTTAGGGAAACTCTTTTATTTTTGGGGAAGACCTGAGTTTTGAATAGACCAGCTCTTTACTGACTCTATGAATATCTTAATCTCATCTTGATTGGCAATCTTTTGTAAAGGGATCACTCTTGGAGGCTAAAA
The DNA here is from genome assembly GCA_013400835.1 of Zapornia atra. Taxonomy (NCBI): domain Eukaryota; kingdom Metazoa; phylum Chordata; class Aves; order Gruiformes; family Rallidae; genus Zapornia; species Zapornia atra. The sequence goes on along the minus strand of VZTU01007454.1, from coordinate 51,266 downwards.
GCAAAAAAAAAAAAAATTTCTTCAGAAACCCAAAGAAGTGGGCAGGAAGCCAGTTGGTGGGAAAACCTGAAAAAATAAATTAAATGGATGTTGCTTCAATGGGGACCACTGAGCAGCCCATAGAGACCAGTGTCAACAGTGTGGTACCAACTGAGGATAGTGTTACTCAGCATAAACTCAATTAAAACTCTGTCCAGGATGAAGATCTTTGGTATATTCCCAGAATATTAATGTTATGGTGGGAAACAAGTCTTGAGATTTAGGCAATGAAGCACCCAGGTCTGCAACATGTGCATAGAGATTGCTACCAGGGACTGCCCAGAAAGTACCAAACACATATGGATGTGCCTCCAAAACCACCTGTCCTCAACATGCTATGGCTGTGACATGTGTCCATGACGTGGCAACAATGCAGATCCCAAGTGGAAGGCACTAGCCAGAATTTCAGAGGAGGAACTGACTAATGGGGAGATGACAATGGCCTGTGTACAAAGGGGAACTGCTGGGCTGTAGAGAGTATTTTAGGAGTTCCTCAAGGATCAGTCTCAGGACTAATGTGACCATAATTTCATTAATGGCATTACCACACCANAAAAGAGGAAAAAAAGAAAAGAAGGCTGCTGTAAATGTAATTTGCTGATGAGAATTTTAAAATATCTGGCACCATCAGGGCAGAGAAGGATGTGGAAATCATACAGGAAGCACCAGAAAATGTCAGTGATGAGAGTAAGAGAATAATTTTAAACAGGAAGAACAAGTTTAGCGCTTCCCTTACAAGTCAATGAAAAAAGGACATGTGGATCGATGGTGCAAGCATATTAATGCAAATCTGCAATACTATGGGTCCTGCTTAGATTCTTGCATGCCAGTCCAAAGGAATAGATGACCTCATCAGATAAGCTGGCCTCAGCACCGGCAGCTCCGTTAAGGGAAGACCTGACTTGCAAAATCACTGGTATGAAGAACTGGGAGGAAATGATGCTGTATGCATATCCCAGTGTCTCTTAACCAACTTTCAGATGTTGTCAGGAACACTTTTTTATGAAGAAATGCTCTCAGTGACATAAAGCATAAATCATTACCATGTAGAGATTGCAATGTAACAAAGCAAGGACTGGGGCTCATCCTTTGTGTTGATGACTTTTTGTCCATAACCATTAATTAATAAAATTAATGATAAAATTAAGGTTTTCTTCCTTTTTCAGTATTTCTTCAAGAAAAGCAGGCAATAGGCACAGGGCATGATCCTCCTGGGAGTTTCCTGGCTGCTAGACACTTTAGAGGGACCCAGGGGACGCTACAGGTGGCCTCCACTCCTCAGACAGTCTTTTACAGGCTGGTGGGTACAGGGGAAGGAACAAGTCACCTGGCACAGACAGACAAACGTCCCTGACCTACGCTGTCTGATGGCCTCAGCAAGGTAATACAGCACTGCTGGTGAGTCAGAAAGGAGAAAGTGATGCTCCACAGGCAGGGATGTGAATCAGACTTTCTGCCTGTAAGGATAGTTACAAAAGCCATTGCTAGGGCTGCCAAGAGGCTCAATCCCAGAAACACCACCCAGGTGTCATCTGCAAATCCCCGCTGTCTGAGCTGTCATACCTATTGGCAGTCTCACAGGAGTAGAAAATAAAAAATCCGGCTCAGAAGTAGGAAAATCCCAGGGCAGCCACTTGACCCACTTACCCTGCGAGCCCAACACACGTGCTGCAGGGACGGGCATCTTGGAGGTGCTTGTTGATACCACCCAACATGTTCATTGGGAATGCAAGAGACACATGCTCAGATGAAGGCACGATCTGGGGGAAATGCAGCTCTGCCAGGTGTACAGGAGCCTCCATCCTGGGACAGGGACACAAAGCCACACCTGCAGCCTCCCATCGGGAAGAACAAATTGTAGTTTTGGATCATAGCCCTTGGGCATTAATACAAGCTAGCAGATCCAACCCTGGAGTGTTTCCCTTAAGGTTATAAAACACAGAGGGGTTGTTTTTTATTCTACAGACTGGTTTTTGGCACCCACATACGTGCCTTTTTTAAGCACATAATTTAAAATGTGATTTTTTAAGGGGGGGTGATTCTCACCAGGCTTCTCAGAAACTTTGTGCCAATAACTCTTAAGTAAGAAATTGTAGGCACTAAGATCTACAGGCTGAATTTTGCAGAAGCAAAGGGAAAAAACCAACAACCTAGACTATCATTTAAGCTCCAGGGAAATTAACCCAAGGTCCACAGATTTCCCACTCTCCACTGCTTCTTGCCAACAAGACAAATATACCTGAGCAGTTAACATCTCACTACTTGAATAAGTGAAATTGCCCCTTATAAGCCTAAAGCTTCGACAACAGGAGAATTACAGTTAAAAAAGGAGAAGATTTAAACTACTGCTGGACACAAATGCTAAGACTTACTTGGCTCAGGATTTTCAGTCAATCCATTAAATCAACGGTGAAACACTTGCAAGTTCTTATTTAGCCATAGACCCCCGATCTAAAGATACTCAAACATAAAAGTTTGGTTCAGGCCATTCCCAGTCAAGATGTCATCAGACCTAAAAAATTCTTACACTGCTGGTAAATTTACTATTCAGAGAGTCTAGCTGTCTGGTTTCTTGTCAGCCTACAGAGGTTTTATGTTGGGTTTTTTTGACAGCATAGTAACATTTTCTTTCTTCAGTGCTTCATTAGCTCATCTTACTCAAGCAATTTTCCCCATTTTATTTCATGTAAATCAAATTACTCATCAGTTCTGTAATACCATCAGTGTACAAAGAACCTTCTATTAAAAAAAAAAAAAAAGTAAAAAACCCCAAAACTAATGCTTATGCAAGTAGCATCATTTGTTGGAGAACTATTCATAAAGTTAAATGCACTTATGAGGACAGAGGCACTTGGGGGGAATTTTAACAGGATTGGATTCTCGAGTATGTAGCTGAGGTATGGTGACCAGGATATATTTTTCCAAACCAGGGGATTTTTGCCTTACTGTATCTTTCTTTCTCTTTCTCTCTTTCTTTCTTTGTTTCTTTCTTTTGGCAAGTGTGGCTAATGGTACTCACGCTTCAGTGCCTTAGTTCATCTGCTAAGAATTCCCCTCTTGAAAGGTTGTGCCATAAGCAGAATATTCTGTTTATTCACCAGAATAGGTAGGTGAACTGTGAGCAGTTTGCAACTTTCCATGCCAGTATTTTCTCCTCCCCTGGAAGACCAGAAATGACAGCAAGAAGCCAGCAGCGGGCTGCCAGTGCAGACTTCGATTTGACTTTGTGAGAGAGGTTTTGGTGAGAGTTTTGCACTCACTCACAGCCAAGGACAATGAACATGCACGTGTCAGGTGAAAAGGAAGGCAAGAGCACAGAAGCAGGGTGTGAGGACAGGTTTGGGGTCACCAAGCTGAAGCTCATGCGCTGTCAGAGATCTTCCTCTCATGGGCAGAGCATCTCCCCACTTCTCGCTGAGGACAAGCTCCTTGCACACATGGGGAGTAAAGCAGAGGCAGAGGGTTGTGAGGATCAGTGCATCAAACACCCTTGCAAATCACAGTTGCAGGGTCTGAAAAAAGCAACTCAGCTACAAAACCCCCACTTTTTCAGTTGTTAATCCTGTTTTACGTCAGGTGACTGATATTCAGATGCATATGAACACAATTCATGAATTCTAAATGTTTATGAATTCTAAAGTTTGACCTCTGCTTTTTATCCTAACATTAAGGTAGAGTTAAATGCTAAACACAAAACACTGCAACAGACAACATGAAAGCGGTAAGAAAGCAAATGGCTGAACGCTGAGCGAGCAGACAAGAGACAGCAATGTAAATCGCACCCAGCAAACCCTCAGGGGTCTTTCCTCAGCGTGATCAATAACCAATTCGTCTTGTGAGCAGAAGGAATTTCTTCTAGGACAGACAGGCAGCATCAGCTGAGATTTGTCACTCACAGACAGGATACATAAGGAAACATTTCCAAGTGTCCCTAGGTAAAGCTGGCGATTTGTAAGGTTTTCTTGTACGTAGCGGGAGTGATGAGAGAGGGATATTGCAGTGTGCAGGCTAACCCAGGGAGAAGGCATTGAGGCAATGTCAGGAGGAACATCTATGAGAAATTAAAATAAAATAAAAAATAAAATAATTATAAAAAAACTCCCAGCTGATCAAAATCTCAGGGAAAAACTTGGTCCCAGTTTCATTAAAAGGAAGCTTTCACTTGCAACTAATGCCCTTGCTTGCAGAAGCCTTTTGGTTTTAAAAGAAAAAGCAAGCTGGACTTTCAAAAGATCACCGCTCACGTCAAGGAGAGCACTAATTAGCCAGCGGGGACCCTGGGGAGAAGATCCGTGTTATAGCTGTGAAGCTCAACATTTCTTGCTAAATTTTCTGTCAATCTGAAGTGAGGCAGGATTCGTACTTGGGAGAAGCCTTTTCTCACAGCATCTCTGTTTTCAGCCCTGCCTGAAACTGGCTCAGCGGTTTGTGAGACTTAAAAAAATTTCTTCCAGTTTTTCACCATAGACTTTGGTTTTTCCTCTCATTTGGGACTGTGTTTCCAATGATTTAGCCAGTAATAAAACCAGCTGTGGGTAGCATTACTAGCTGGGTCTAGTGAGCCTTCAGCATGGTTCATTCTCTGCTCCCAAGGACTTTACTGAGCCAACTCAAGGCAAAAAAAAAAAACCAAAACAGTGAGATTTCAGTATCTCCTACCCCAGTTCTTGCTTGTTCTTTGTCCTTGACATACACATACTAGCATAACAGTAATCCAGAGCCAAGCACCTGACACATCGCTAATTAGCATCGTTCTTGCAGTTTTACTTTGGATTTTTCCCCTGTGAAATCATTCTTTTCGAGTCAGAACACCCATTGCATCTTAAAGCCGTTTCTGATGCGCTTGTCCAAGATTATCTGTTTCTAGCTGATCACATCTAAAAACCTTTGTAATGGATGGTAGTATCCATTCTTTCAGTCCAAAGGAGATCGTCGGATAACCGGGAATTTACTGCAAAATGTTGCCCTTCATTCCTCTTACTCATTCTTTTACATGATTGCAGCTGACTGGGGTGAAAATTTGCAGACGGTAAATGCTGAGCAAAGCTGTCTCCTTGCACTAACCTCATTTCATGAGAGAAATATTTCTGAACTTACAGCAGACCTACTTTATTATTTCACCTTGTTCCTTCCTACCCAAAGAGGTCAGAATCTCCTCTGTAAGAACCTGATCCTGTATCAATATTAGCTCCTGGGAGGTCCCATTTTTTGTGGAAACGGAACAAAATGTGCTTGATGAAATACAAGCACACGATGTGGGCTACCCCTGAGAACAAGTTTTTGGAGCTCTGGCAGCTCCAGGATCTTCATGCACAGGGAGTCCTGTAGAAAGCACTACAGGACAATTAAGTTCAGGCAGTCTTGCTAGTTCAGCGTCGGCATCACCACAGGTTTGGGAAGAAAGTGGGGACACAGGAAGGGATGAAGACATGGCCAATTTGCTCAAGAGAGGCTTGGCTGTAAAAGGTTAGGAGCTGCCCATGCTGGTACACTGCTGCCACGCCCTGCTCCACTTTCCACAGAGGAAAAAAGTTCACCTATACCTCTCCACTCCCAATTAAATAAGGGTGGGGTTTTTTTCTCCAGATAACCTGTTGACAGGCAGGGGGATAGAGAGCGCAAGCAGGCTTGTTGAGCAATGGAGTTCCTAGGGCTGACAGCACCTCGTTTGGGTCTTACATGTGAGTGATGCTTTAGAGGTCTGGCAGTGGAAGCTTGCAGAGCAGGCTGCCTTCCTGCATCACATGTGTGGCAGCTGGTCTGCAGTCCTGGGAAAGCTGGGGTCCTATAGGTACTCCAGGGTTCTATGCAGTCAGTAGCCAAAACTGAAGGAAAACAAGCCCATTTCTTCTAGGATTTATCTTCCTACATGGGGATCCTCAGCCCTTGACAAAACAAGGGGAATCATCCTGTGGAAGTGGACTGAAACTTGCAGAGACAAATTGTAGCATGAGATGCAGCGCAGGGAATTTTCCGAGCTTCCCATGCATGCTCCACTGAAGGGGCATAATGTCTTCACATTATCTTAGAGAGTTTCAATTAGAGTGTCTTGCCAACTCCCCTTGACATCACCTCCAGCTGCGTCTGCTGCACTTCCCTTGCCATGGTGCTTTGCACCAGATGCACAGGTAACAGCCAGACAAAGGCAGACAGCGGCCCAAAGGCAGCATTTCTTCCAGAATACAGGTTACATGGCTAAAGTCACAGCTTAGAGTTTGTACAGGCAATCCTTCTGTGTCAGGAAAAGCAGGCACCTGCACTGGCCTCCGGAAGCTCAAGAGGTTCTCTGACTCTTGTCCTAAGTGTTAATTTGTGCAAGAGTGGCTAATGACGCTCTTGGAAAATAGGGAGTACAAGGTTATTGTACAAGGGTCCACAGCCCCTTCTTGTTGGAGGAGAGCAGTCTATTTCTTTCAGCCTCTCCATATTCTTCATAGCTATGAAGAGGGATAAGGCCTGAGAACATCATAGGTCATCGTGCTTTTTCAACTGCCATGCAACAACCTTTGTTGAGATTCCCTAGAAGCCAGGCAACATCCATTATTGCACCATCCCAAATAATCCCTACTTCTGGGGCATTGAGAATGTGCCCTGAACAAGCCTATACCCTGCTGCTGCCACAGCTCTGCCAGGGCCATGGAACTGAGGTTGCTCTGATTTGTTTCAATGGATCAAGTGTAAAGTCTTGCACCTGGGAAGGAACAACCATTTGTATCAGTACAGGCTGGGGGATGACCTGCTGGAGAAGAACTCAGTGGAGAAGGACCTAGGGGTCCTGGTAGATGACAGGTTGGCCATGAGCCAGCAGTGTGCCATGGTGGCTAGGAGAGCCAATGGGATCCTGGGGTGCATCCGGAGGAGTGTAGCCAGCAGGTCAAAGGAGGTGATCCTCCCCCTCTACTCTGCCCTGGTCAGGCCCCACCTGGAGTATTGTGTCCAGTTCTGGGCTCCTTGGTTTAAAAAGGACAGGGATCGCCAGGAGAGAGTCCAGAGAAGGGCTATGAAGATGATTAGGGGCCTGGAGCATCTCCCCTATGAGGATAGGCTGAGTAAGTTGGGACTCTTCAGCCTTGAGAAGAGAAGACTAAGGGGGGACCTAATTAAAGTCTATAATTATCTTAAGCAGGGGATGCAGGGGGAATCAGCCAGCCCCTTTTCAGTGGTCTGTGGGGACAGGACAAGGGGCAACGGCTGCAAGTTGGAGCACAGGAAGTTCCGCACCAACATGCGGAAGAACTTTTTCACAGTGAGGGTGACAGAGCAGTGGAATAGGCTGCCCAGGGAGGTGGTGGAGTCTCCTTCTCTGGAGATATTCAAGACCTGTCTGGACACCTATCTGAGTGATATGTCCTAGGGAGCCTGCTTTGGCAGGGGGGTTGGACCCGATGATCTCTTGAGGTCCCTTCCAACCCCTACAATTCTATGATTCTATGATTCTATGATCAAATCATCCATGTAGTGCAGGCATCCAGAAAGCACAGATGTGTGAGCTTCACTGCTACTCAGTCTGTGCAAATATTGGCCAAAGTGAGGTGTCTGAATCCTGAAGTCTGGCAGAATAAAGAATATTTCTAACTCCCTTTGAACTCACTAACAGAGTAAGTGTTGAAAAAAGAAGATTATGATATTTGCTCCCCTTTTTGTTGGAGGTCTGTGAATTGTGACTGTGGAGGGCAGGGAAGTTCCCCTCTCCTTCAAAGACCTGTGAAACCTGAGGTGCTCTTCCTCACAGCCTCTCTTAACAACCTGGGCTGCCATTAAATGTCTCAGTGTCGCACCTTCAGCAGATATGCCTTCAGGTTTTCTCTCACTGGCAACTGTTCCATACTTACTCTCCCAAGAGGGTTTCTCCAGCAAAGATCAGGCTCCCTGTAATAACACAATGAGACATAATAATTAGCTTCAGGAGAGAGGACACACTCCTTTCTCTGCACATCTCTGGTGGCCTCTGGAGAAGCATAGGCAGAAAGTGGTCCTGCAAGGCAAAGGAGACACAATTCCCCCAGTCCACAGAAAGGAACAGTATTGGAGTCCTATAATACCCAAAATAGTCAGCAGATATAAACCATTTCCTGCCTCCTGTATCTTCTCATATAAAGTCTGAAGTAATAACAGAACAGTAATTTTGTTCTTCCACAAGATCATGTAGTCTCCACATCCCTGGCAAGAGGTGTAAGCATTGCTCCATGCGAGTGTGATGCAGCTTTAAACAAATGCATCTGGAACTGAAAACACCACAGGCAACTGCAGGACTGTGTGTCTGGCTGTCTGCAGTGCAATCGGAAAGGCTGTAGCATGTGATTGAGATGCTTTGTCATATAATATGACACCAAAGCTGAGCTTTGACATAGTGGTTACAGGGCATTGTCCCATGACAGGCTCCTGTGTCCATGGTGTGAATCTACAGTTATTCTAGAGCCTGTGATCTTTGGGCTTCAGGAAGACTTGATGACTAAATTGTCATCTGTGGCACAGAAATTAAAAATAGGTATTAGATCAGCCTGTAATTCCCTTCTTACAGGAGGGGCCTTCCTTACAATGCATCGTACAGTGGCCTTCTCAGCTGATTTTTTAAAGGATAAATAAAATATGAATCTATCAATTTGCACATTGCTCTAGCATCTTCACTGCGTTTGTCACCTTTGTCCCACATGCAATCTTCCCTCATTTACCCCCACTTAAAATGTGGGCAAGATAGCCCCATTTAACACCTCCACCTTTAGCACAGGCCCCTTTAATCAATAACTTAAAAGGCTGATGAAGTGATTATAGACAGAAATAACTTCAGCATCCACATATTCCCCAACACTCAACTCCAGTAAGAATTTTAATTATTCACATAATTCAGTTTCCTCAACTCAGATAGCACATTTTTGGCACAGGAGTCTCAGAACAGCATGATGCTTGCTAGGCTCAGGCTCACCTTTGCCAGGCAGAGATGACCCACAAAGTCTATAACCTCCGCCGAAGTGGTCGCCGAGTCACAAGGTCATGAGTAAGAGTTTGCCAGCACGCCACACAGTGAGTCATATTTAATAGCCCATCTGCTGTCACACTTCATAAAATATTTTCCTATTATTTCTCCTTCCTGCGCTATTCCTAAGGAGCAAAGCAATCCTCAGCGGATCTGTAACTGCCAGAACCCATTTTTGCAAATAAAAGAGCAGAAATGTAGTTGTTGCCTTTCCCACTACCCCCAAATGTCTGATACCTCTTATCATTCTTGCTAACATTTTAACAATGCTGGCTGCTGTTAGGGATCAGCATTAGGATTCCTAGTCACTAGCTGGGGCCTTATTTTACTAGGCACTGTAAAGACATAGCACAAAAGCTGCACCCCAAATGGCAGCAGACTAAATACATTCACAGGGCAATTCCCTTCTCACTCAGCCTGGAATCCCCTTTGGGACCAGCCTCCCGATTCTCATCGCTGACTTTAACTAGTCTTTATGGGGACCTGCTCTTCCTGAATACCTAATTCTTCATTCTTTTCCTTTATTTGCACACTCAGAACTAAGTTAAAGTAGTAACATTCCAGTAGCTGGCTTATTTTATTGATGTCTTTGTCTCATTCTTCTCTTTTTTTTTTTAATTCTTTTTTTAGGTGAAATAAACTGCCCTGAATTTCTAAAGTGATCTAAGCAGCAATATTGTTTACAGAAATACAATCTTCATCCTGCCATTTTATCCTATGTAATTCCCATTAGTCATCTTGAAATTTAGTTGCTCCATTTTGTTGTCTGTTGGGATTTATTTTTTTTTCCTAGAGGATCTGAAGGGGGCAGGCAGAAGAGGTTATTATGAATTAACTGATAATTTTCTGAACTCATTAAATATGCCAGCAATTATTAATAATTAATGGAGACAAGGGTACATCCCCCTTCTCCCCAAGAAGCCAAGAATGCTCTTTAATAGCTGTACAGCAACCCTTTGAAAACAGACAATGAATCTGCTCCTTGGGGGTAACTGTAAACGATCTGAATTGATGCTTTCCATTCCTCTTCCACTACAGTTTGCATTTAACAAGAGGTTTAAAGAGAAAGGATTTGCTTTCTAGTCAGTTAATATTCTGCTTGCTTCGTCTCTGCAAATGCCTCGAAGTCTAAGCGGCAGATGCCACACAGAACATCCTCTATGGAAACCTTTTTGCTCTCCACAGCTCTGTGATGAAGCTGCATTGCAAATGCCAACAGCTTTCCACTGAAGAAGTCTTTGAAGCTCCTGAAACCTCGCAGCAAACAAGACACCCTTCTCCTGACAAGGAGGAGAAAGGTGAAGCAGAAAGAGATCAGTTGCAGGAGCCTCAGAACCAGAAGATGAAAAAAACCAGGGAGCAACCAGATTCCTGACATGGGTGGCTTGAACATCCTCCCAATGGTCAGCCAACACTGATCCTGGTGGCAGTGGTCATATACTCCACACCTCCTCCTCTTTCCACTCCAGATCAAATCAGTCTCTCATGGCACACTGATCGGAGAAACACACACACACACACACACAAAGAACGTTAGGAGTTGGAAGGGACTTCGAAAGATCATCTAGTCCAACCCCCCTGCCACAGCAGCATCACCTAGACTAAATCACACAGGAATGCATCCAGGCAGATTTTGAATGTCTCCGGTGAAGGAGACTCCACAACCTCTCTGGGCAGCCTGTCCCAGTGCTCCATCACCCTCACAGTGAAAGCTCCTCGTTACATTCACATGGAACTTCCTGTGCTCCAGCTTGCACCTGCTGCCCCTTTTCCTATCACTGGCCATCCCTGAGAAGAGCCTGGCTGTGTCTTCCTGACTGTCACCCTTTACATATTTATAAACATTAATAAGGTCACCCCTCAGTCTCCTCTTCTCCAAGCTACAGAGGCCCAGCTCCCTCAGCCTGCCCTCATAAGGAAGGTGTTCCACTCATCTTAGTAGCCCTGCCATGGCACGCTGCACAGATTCTGTCCATCACCGCTTCAGTCCTGTTTTAGGATGCTCTTGGAAGAAAGCAACTCTTAATAATTTCTGTAACTTCTATAAAAACACATGATTTCATCATCAGTGGGTGATACAGACACAGCAAAGGAGAGATCTGACGTGCAGGATGAAGCAATCTCACTTTGAATGCCTAAGATGCAGAAGGCCTGCTTGTGCATTTATTGCAATGGATGCTTCTTGTTTCGATCTTATACAATCTCACTGTTTACCCACAGGCAAGGGATGAAATTGTCCAGTTATGAAAATAAAACAACTGAGAAAAGAAAACAAAAGATAAATTTAGCTAATGATCAGTGTATTTTTACAGATAGTCAGACTTTTGTGTGAGGATTAGTTTGACTTTCTGACAGCTGGATGGTTCCAATTGTGGGCCAATAACATGAGTAAAATTTAACAGATTTTTATTTTAGTACATATAGAGGCTGTTCACACTTCCAGGTCCAGTAACAGAGGATGCATCTATGCACAAATTTAAGGATATGGACCAGAACAAAGTAGCTTATGACTGGAGCAATCAGATCTTGCTAATTCTACTGTGCTTTGCATCTCGTTCTGCACTTTACACCTCTTAAAAATAAACATGTAAATTAATTTGTCTTTCCTTAGTCCTATACAAAACTAATGAAAAAACGTAGCATTACAGCCGTACAGAGGAGGGAGGAAAAAAACACCCAAACAGCCAACCAAACTATTTAAAGACAAAATAGTATTCGGTGGATTTGTTTAGCGGGACAAGTTATGGTTTCACCTGTAAATAAAGAGGAAGAACAGACTGATTCACTTTAACTCAAAATAGGAAGACTCTTTTTTCAATATTTCCAACTAGAATACAGATTTATTTCTGGCAACTGATGAAAAATGGGGCACTTTTTTTTCCCCTGTTTATTTTATCTTTAGGAGATAGACTACTTCAATTGCACTTGTGTCCATCAAAAAATGTACTGTCAACTCTAACAGCAATTTTACCCTATTGCATAAACTGAGGGTAGGAAGAGGAAGGAAATGTTCATCTAGAGAAGTAATAGCAATAAAAGATGAAGAGTCTGCCTTGGGTTCACAACATGGAGAAATAAATAAAACTTGAGCTAAATATATGGGGTGAAGGCAGTTGTGACCCTCCAAGGTGAGGCAAATTACTCTTTGAAGTTGGGCTGATGCTAAATTTTGCCAGTGTAGAAGAGACCCATGCTGTTCTAAGGGACAAACAAGAGGGAGAAGTGCTCAGGTTACTGTTTTGTAAGTGGTTCTGAAGTCCAGGAGAAAGTTGTAAATGAGCAGCAGACCTGCCCAATCCCCTCACTGTGACCCTTTCTATAAAGCAGAGGGTATGAGCCCCATGGCAGTGGTGGCTTTCCGAAACCACTTCCACTTTCACATCAGGACAAACCTGTAATCTCTAGAAGATTTTCACAGACTTCTGAGACCCATCCATTTCGGAAGGGTCAACAATCTGGGCCTCCATGCTGGACAAAGATGACCAAAGTTCAAGCCGCTTGCTGATCTTGATCAGGAGCTGGATCTCAAGTTTTCCATGTGCCAAGCAAGTCCCATAAAAAACAATCTGTCTTGTCTTGGGCAAGGCAGGATTAGTTACTTAAAGAATACAACCTCAAATTTAGACTTTCTGTGAAAAGCACAGAAGGTTGAAACCTCAGGGAGTTAATAGGGAAATGAGTGCAGCTAGGAGAGATTTTAGCCAGGGGAAGACTTTCTTTTACGGACTGGTGAAACAAATTGCATTTGTAGAGCCACATGAGGTTCATGGGAAAGAAACAGTTATGTGTGAACAAAAAAGGATTCAAATTGACTGGGAGAGAAGAAAGGCAACTATTTATGTAGTATACAGCCCCAGAAAAATTGAAAGAAAGGAAAATAATATGAGGTATACACTGGAAAGCTCTGGGGTATAAAGGGAAATAGTGGAGGAAAGGAAAGGAAAGGAAAGGAAAGGAAAGGAAAGGAAAGGAAAGGAAAGGAAAGGAAAGGAAAGGAAAGGAAAGGAAAGGAAAGGAAAGGAAAGGA
>VZTU01007454.1:0-37741 GCA_013400835.1 Zapornia atra | reverse complement strand
AGAAAGAAAGAAAGAAAGAAAGAAAGAAAGAAAGAAAGAAAGAAAGGAAGGAAGGAAGAAAGAAAGGAAGAAAGGAAGAAAGAAAGAAAATATGAAACTTTAAAATTAATGGAAAAAGTAAACTATGAAAGAGGTCTTCACATGCAAATGGGCAGAGGTAGTGACTTAGGGGAAGTTGAGAGAGTTTTATCTGTAAACAAATTTAAAAGATTTCAGAAAGCAAATAAGGAACTAATAGTAGCAGCAGAAGATAGAGCAAGAGGAGTGTTTCAACATCACAGGCATAACCAAATCAAAATGAGGAAGTGAAAGTCCAAGAGGATGGCTGATCAGGGAAGGGAGTGATTTAGCAACTAATGACATAAAAGCTTTGACATATTAGCCTGGAAAAACGGAGATACAGACCTTCACTGTAGTAAGCATCACCTTCTTTGTTACTAAAAACCTGCCCCCAGGCTCCAGTGACTGTGTGCACATGCCCTGCCTGGGAAAATTACTGTAAACCCAGAGGAACAAGTTACCACTGAAAGCAGAGGTGGCAGCAGTCTTAGGAGGTCTCCCAGTTCATTGTCCTGCTCAAGACAAAGCTATCTGCACCTTGTTTGCTCCTGACACATCTGCCTGGTCCATGAAAATTTCTATATTTGCATCCAAATTAAATCATTGCTGTGGTGAGGCTGCATCAGTGCTTAATAAATAAACCTGTTCAAAACCTACATCTAGTTCTTCCCAGAAAGTTGTCATCTCTACAGGCTGAGTGAGGAGCCAAGTGTCCCACTGGGTTGCAGGAGGCTGACCCTATTTCTCTGTGGATGGAATGAAGCTGTACGTAGTGAACAGGTTTGTTCCTTGCAGCATGTATTTAAATCACTCACACAGATAAACGCAGCATCTAAAGAACAATCTGTTCTGTAATTTAAAAAAAAAAAAAAGAAAAGGTTTTATTAAAGAAAAAAGTAAATATTGACTAAAAAGTGCTCCAATTTAACCTGAACGTGTGTCGATGGTGTCACTGCTCAGTGCCAGCAGCTCCAGACTACAGCCTTGTGCAGAGGGAACAGCCATGGCATCGTCCATCTTCTCCTCCAGCCTCCACCAGATGCACTGTTCACACACCTGGTCTATTCTTGTGCTTACAAGCCTCCCCAAACCCTCTGCTACCCACTTGCGGGGACTGTGAGAATGATTTCCATAGGATGTGGCAGCTGAAAAGGGTCCAGTACAGAGTCAGGGAAGGCTCCAGGGCATGAGTCAGCCTAGCTGGTGTGGCTACCCCGACTCACCGCACTTTCACCAAGCCTGTCCCACAGCAGCAGTTATTCAACTGACCCAACACTAGGTCTTGTGTAACCAGCCACAGCACAAAAAGTTCACGCTGAGCAACACCACACTGCTAGTTGCCAAATGTTTATTGTACAAGCCTGGGCTAACCATAACGGGAACCCAGTTTGGCCAAAGCAAAAAGGAAAAGACGCTTAACTTGGGATGGAAGCCAAGTCAATTATTTTGTAAACAAGCTTAGTGTTCTTCCTAAAATGGAGGTCAGAGCCTCATTGGGTGTAAGTGTGTACAACTTAAACTGGTCTCAAAGAGCAGGTCAGGAGAAGAATCCAAGCACTAAAAGTTCCTTGATAATGGCTGTCCCGTTTAGTGCTGTTCAGAAGGCCAAGCACCACCTCCTCTGTCTCTTCACCTGTACCAACTGTAGGACCAGTCCCGTACTTGGACACCTGCCTTTCCATTCCTGACGTTGACTACAAAAATATGTTATCAATAGAAATACATTAGCAGCTGAATAGCAAGAAGCCTCAAAAAGACTCCAGACTTCTGCTACAGGAGGAACGTCCTAAAAGATGAATGATACCTCTCTGTGCAGTTTATTGCTTTACCTATAAGAGTAGAAAATCAACATAAGAAGGTCATCTACATTAGATGAGATGCCCCCCTGCAAGCTGCTCCTGAAGGCCACCAAGGAGGTGGCAGAATCTGGAAAGAACCTTGGATGCCTGGTGGGGGGGACAGACAGGGGAAGGATACAGTGGAAGAAGAGCCAAGCTGTTGTTCTTATGTGACTCATGCATTTTCCACTTGAGTTTCTGACTGTTCTTACAGAAGAAAAAAAAAAAAGAAAAAAAAAGAGCAAGACGCTTTTCGGGGCTTATTTTAAATTTTTCTGACAGAAACAGAGCTTTTCTTTGTCTTTTCGTATCTTCACCTGGTATTTCATTTCTTATCACAGGATAGCAGATATTTCTTTCCTGTTTTTACACCATCTGATAGCTCCAGATGATGTAGTGACATTTGTTCACATTTATGCAAAACATAATGACCCAAAACACAATGATTTTTATCCCTATTATGCCACAAATTTGGAATTTGGGCTAAACCACACTCTGGATGGAAGACATTATCTCCAAGACTTGCCTTTCTAACTCATATTTAGGGGATCTGAGTACATTTTCTAGCATCCAACTAGTTTGTTTCAAGCCCTGCATGCTTTTTTTTCTTCCCCTTTGCTTTAAAAATATCGATGCCATAGGAAGCTACACTTTAAGTTAAGAAAAATAAACAAACACTCTAGCAATCTGCTCTAACAGTGGTCCTTTACACTTCCTTAGACTTTTATTCAGTTATCAGGAGAAATGTTTTACTGGATGCCATTTTCTACTTTCCTTGTACAATCCCATAATTTATGTACCTTTATTGGGCCCATTCATCTACATCTCCTTTTTAAGCTGAGCAGCACGGCTTTTGCTCTCTTCCATCCTACAGATCTTTCCCAACTTTCTGACTTCCCCTTAGCCCTCTGTGGAGCCATTCTATTTCTGTAGTATTTGAGAGAGTCTCCAGAAAATACCAGTTACTTTTATTAAATTCTCAGCCGTTCCTGACTGAAGATTTAGATGGCGTTTACCCCATCCATACAATACAGCCCTTTATACATATTGGGTTGTGGGGGTTTTTCCTCACATGCATGGAGAAAGCCTGTGTTTATTTCTGTAAATGGGGATCTGAACCTCTATCAAAAGGGAAAACAGCTCTGAATTACCCCCCTACACACACACACATACAAAACCGATGGCTTAATTTCAGCAAGAGCAGAGGGAAAACCTGGCAGATGGAGTTTTCCTCCCTCTGAGGCATTTTGGCTAATTTACATCCTTGTTTCAGAGCTAAAGGCTCCCACTGAAAGGCAGCCATGTGTTCCTTTTAAACAGGTAGATTTGATTAAAGGCTGGACTTCTGGGGCATGATTCCTGCCGCCTCTCTACAATCAGCCCTACCAAGGATAATGAGATTACTCGCAGGAGTAAAGCACTGCAGAACTGAACCCTGGAGTCTCACGAATTAATAGGAGAATTTTCTCCTCTTTTCCCCTCTGCCCCTTTCTTTATTGCCCTTAAAATGCCAGGGGAGCTTCAGAGTTATAGCAATTATTGTTATGGAGAACAGGGCATAAAATGAACTGTTATTGCCTTTAAAAGAGCTGGAATCTCTTTACCTTTCAAGAGTAGGGCATAAAAATCTGTATGCAAATGTATAAATATAAATGCAAATATAATCTACACCAGGAAAAGCTGTTTTTCCCTGAGCTAAGGGAGCATAACGATAATCAGGCTCCCAACTGCAAACGGTGCTCGGTGTTTTGTAAGGGCTGTGGAAAAATGAAACAAGGGCTTAATCCACTCTCTCCTCCAGTTGGAGGAAACAGGTGTGGCTCCATTTGTAGGTAGCTTATTATTTTTTGTGAATACATTACAGGCACTCTTTGCATATTTGAAATGGTAGCACATTTTTCTATTCCTGCGCAAAAATATTCACCGGCTATGGAGCAAGCTGGACTAAGAGGTTTAACCATGCTGCTTTGCTCAACTTTAATGGTTTATGTGGATCTGAAGAGGCAATAAAATATCCTTTGGCAAACAAAAGCTTCCAAGTGGATGGAAGGTGAGTGCACCCTTTGTTTGGTAATGGACAAACAAGAGGGGAATTAAAAGGCAGAATTTCCAGTCAACAGATACCTGATATGGGAAACCTACAGGAGATGTCTGTCCTCAGCCCACATGGAGCAACTGGGGTTCATATGGCTAAGACCTTGTTAGCAGTGGAGTTCCCTAAAGAAATATTTGCATTAATTCACAATTTGGCACAGATACAAATGATAAATGAACAATGAGAGTGTCAAGAACTTATTTGGGCTGAGGCACTGGAGAAATACACAGTGACCGAAGTGAGCGCTGGACCAACAAGATCCATATTAGTCCAATGCAACTGCAGAGAAGGTGTTGGTGTGAGCCCTACATTTTTGCATGCTCTTAGTTCCCATGACGCAGAGAAATCATGCTGAAACGAAAACACTGAATACCACTAATTACTGTGACTTCAACAACTGGGAGAAAAAGAAATGAGGTACAGTGTTCTCTGGTCTAGTTCAGAAGGCAAGCACATGGAACAGTCTGGGGGAAACTTGATGATCTCAAGGAAAAAGAGAGAAAGGGGAAGGAAGCATTAAGTGACACCCAAGTGTGACTTGTGCCCAAAGTTCAGCCTGATACCTGCGGCAAATAGATGGCAGTGAAGTCAGCTTCATGAACAAGAAAGTGAAGAAAGCAAGAGATGTTGAAAAATAAAAGACAGTAGGTCATGAGGAAGGAAAGGAATCAAAATGACTCAGAGGACACCAAACTTAAAATGCTAAATGGAAAGACGAGTAACATTCAGTTGCAGACAACAGTCTGGGAGAAACTAAGAGTTCAGCAAAGGAGACAGGCTTAAATCATCCCAGTATGTGACACAATTTATCATCAGAACAGAGAAGACATTAAAAAGTCCCTGGTGAAACTAAAATTAAAGGGGATTATTTTGCTGCAACGTTCACAAAAGGACAACAGTATATTTCCCATGAGAAGCAAAGGTCAGGTAAGAGACATAAACAGATGAACATGAAATTGCTAGAGATTTGATTGTAGAGATGCAATTGTCGCCAGCATTGAGAAGAACGGCCAATGTCTAAGGAAAATTTGGCAATAAACTAATGAGTCAGAAGAGAGCAATGAAAATAGGACATGGTGATGACCTTGACTTCAGTATTAGGGAGGAAGAAATGCAAGGCACAGGTATTTTCATCTAGTATAGAACAATGTACTATTGGTCAATACTTAATATGGGAGAAAACAAAACACTAAACAAAAGTAAAAGTCAACAAGAAAACCCAGAAAGTTTCTTCAAATTTAAAGGAAACATTAGCTGATCTATATTATCAGAATCACAGACTGGTTTGGGTTGGAAGGGACCTCAAAGATCATCTAGCTCCAACCCCATGGGCAAGGACACCCTCTACTAGAGCAGGTTGCCCAAAGCCCCATCCAGCCTGGCCTTGAACAATGCCAGGGATGGGGTATCCACAACTTACACTGTTTCAGTGCCTCACCAGCCTCATTGTAAAAAAAAAAAGTACTTATGTCCAATCTAAATCTACCCTCTTTCAGTTTATAATGATTGCCCCCATCCTGTCACTACAGGCCTTGGTAAAAACTCTTTATCTTCTTGTAAGAAAGATGGTAATGGGAGATGGATGCTGAATGAAGACAAACACTCCTGATGCCAACTGGCTCTACCACATCCCAGCTGGAATGGGTGGCAAGGAACCAGCAGGGTGACAGCCAGGAAAAATCATGATACCAGGGATAAGGGTGTCCAGTAGAACCATGGATGGTTGGGAGATATACCAGTGACCTGAGGAGAGCATCTGTAAAGAAAGCTTGGAGAGAAATGTCCTGGGAATCTGAATGTTTCAGTATGGCTTTCTGCACACATGAGAAGAATCATGTGTTCAAAGCAGGTGGAGAACAGTACATGGACACAGCAAGGGAACCAACTAGGACACAACAGGCAGGGTACATTGGCAAGGGGAGCCATTGTGAGGCACACAGGAAGCCATTAAAAAGACACACAAAGCAGGTGAACATCTCTTGTATGAAATTGGGTATAAATAGCCTGGAAGAAAAAGTCAAGAAATCAGGGTGAGTGAGACCAAGAAGATTGTTATTGAAAGCGACACAGCAAAACAGGTCCTAACACTGTGAGCCACTCTGCCTGGGCAGAGGTCTAAGCACACTCAAAAAATGTTACTGATTTCAATCTCTGCTGGCATCAGTCTGAAATAAGGAGGATGAGCTGGATGGTGCTTATACACTTCAGTACCTCACTCTTCCCTGTGGTAGAACAAGATCCAAACAAAAAAGAACAGCATCTCCATAGACCCTCATTTTATAGCTTGGCCAGGGTAGAGATGAATGGTTGAGGATGGGGGAAATCATAGTGAAAGCCCCAACATAATAAGCAGTATTTTCATAGGTGGAGAAATTACTCACTGGTGATTCACACATTCTATGCTCAGAAGGGTCTAGTGATCACCCCTTTTGATTTCCTGCAAAACAGGCAACTAAAACCTCACTTTGCATCAGGCTCTTCATCACTGGCTGGTCTGGAGTATGTCATTTAGGCTGATTTCAAAGCTTCCAGAAACAGAAATAATCTACCTGGATGTAGGTGTCTGTAAGCCTGGTGGTCCTTTTACAGTCAGTGGGGATATGGTCAAGACAGACCATGGAGCTTTAAAGCTTCATTCACTTCTCATCCTAAATTAAGTGCCTGCCTTTGGTTAGGTGATTCATATCCTAAACATTAACTCTGCTGACTAGATTCTCACTTAACAGAAACAAGACACAGAGTTCGAAGAAGTAGATGTAAATGCATTGTAGGCACTCAAAGCTGGGTGGGACAAATCCCACACCATGGATCCAAGGCACCCTTAAACTTGTTATGATTGTTCATCTCATTTATTCTGAGTGTAGATAAATGACACTAGAAATGAGGTATAATTTTTCTGTCTTCAGCTTCCAGCCACTGACTTTGTAATGTCATTGCCTACTTAACTGAAGAGCTGGTAACAATTAAATTCCATTGCTGTTTTACTCTCCTTTTCTCTGGATCAACAGAGCTCATTATGGTCTAGATCTGTTATCACTGAAGACTAGATGATGATGCTGGATCAGATCAAATAGTTCCATTAACCAGGAAAGAATCCAAAAGAATCCATGAACCAAAGGGGTTTGGTTTGCCGCTTCTCTACCTTTTTGTCCCTCTCAAAAGAAAGAAAAAAAATAACAAAACCACCCCTCTACTGCCCCAAAGTTCTTCTTCCAAAGCAGTTATAAGAATGGATTAATGTGGATATTGACAGATAAAGCAGCAGTTCCAGAAATGTGCAAGGAGCAAAGAGCATGGTAAAGAAATTTCCCCAACTTGTTTGCCGCAGTGGACTTCCTCTTGGATTGCAAAACAGGTGTCGTGGTCATAGTGTGGTGGAGGCTTTTCCTCCAAAAAATACAGCAGCCAAATGGAACAGCCATGGGGTGCTATTATTCTCTTAACCTCAGAACACAGTTTCTCCCTAAAGGTCAAAGTAAAGCTTTAAATGAGCCGAGTCCATTGCATCTGGATCACAGAAGAAATCATGAAACCTACCTGTGAGAGCTGACTTCCCGTTACCAGGCAAACCTACTGCATGTGCAAGAAGAAAACTGCAACTGTGAGTGTTGTACTCATGCATAACTTATCTGGAAAGGTGAAGCTTGCTTTTTTTAATTCATGCATAACCTTCCTTTTTCACTAAAACTATTTTTATTCCAAAACCATTTTTTTCTCTTTTTTGGCTTTTTGTTTCACAAGCAGAACCCCAAGTCAGAGGAGGGAGGGGAAACCCATATTCTGGTAGAAAAGTGATGCATCATGATTCATGATGGTGAAGGATAAAGTGAGCAGCTCATAAAACACAAAGATAACACTGGTGTGTCTGCACAGTTTGCTTAATAAAACCTGATGTCTGCTTTGCAGTTTCTCTTCCCCTATCCCAGCTGGCTGGAGCACAGACGGCATTTCTCAGAGCAGGTTGCTATTGTTAATGAGAACTGCTGGCAAAGACTTCAAGAGACCATCCAGTTCGGTCCCTGGAGGGTCAGGAATACCTAAACCATCTCTGATGAGTTCCGATAGCAGGTGCCTCAAAGGTGCTTTGATGCTGTCCTGAAGGCTGTGGTAGAGCTGTGCCATGACAGCCCTACTGAGACAGCAGGAGATGGTGTTGCACACGCGTTTCAAAGAGGCATTTCATGCCAACCCTCATATTATCCTTCACAGCCTGAGGGCTTCCCTTACCTCCACCAGCTGATGCGATACAGGAGTTCAAAGGGAAAGGGAAGCTGACCACATCTCCCCGGGGGGGGGGGGGGTTCCCAGAATGTACAAAGCTTTCCACCGGTAGAGAGGAAACTCAAGCAGCTCCACTGACCCTTGCAGCCCCAGAGCTGGAAGGTAGTATGGACAGAGGGAAGGGCATATGCCTGAGGGACCACTGGCTGATAGATTTGAGTTCTTTTAAGCCGTTTCCACAGCATTTACTTCAGCTCCTTCACTGCTTCAGTCTTGCGGAGGGTGAGAAACTTCATCATTATAAAATCAAAGCAAGGATCCAGCTCCAGAGGCCTGAAATGTCCCTGACGCCTCCTTTCCCTTCTCACTGTCAAACCCCTTCTACATAAAACACTTATTTTCCAGGCATGCCCAGGATGTCCATGAGACATTCCCAGGCAAGAGCAGGCTAACACTATCCCCATTCCCTTATCACAACTGGGATCTGTATCCATGTCATATAATGCATTAAATAATCCTTTCAGACCCGAGCTACATTGGTAGCCAACCTGGGCTTTAATACTCCATGCGGAAAAGCATCTGGTGTGCTGTGGAAAAGAGCGAATGAATAAAAAACATAACACAGAGGTAAAGACTGGAAATCAAAAGTCTTCAGGAAAAAACTCCTACAAAAATCAGAAACAAAAATCATTCAGTTAATAATAACATTCTAAGATGGCTTAATTCTATGAGATTTTATTAAAAAATGCTCTCATAAGCAAAACAAACAAACAAACAAAACCAACAATGACAACAACAACAACAAAACCCCACTTATTGATGTTTTGGCACTTCAGGTCTAAATTTCACCAGCCACATTTAAAAAAAATAAACCAAACACACCCAACATGTCTGCCCCTCCCAACCCTAGTAAACTAACAAAACCAGATGCAATGTCTAAAATAAGGAGAATTCTAATCAGTGACCATTGATATGGATTTATATGTAAAATCACAGCAAACTATATCTTCCGGTCATTTTTTTCCTTCTTTTTTTCCAAATTAATCATCAATTCAGAGATATGAGCCGCCTTCTTTGCACGTTACTTCTATGTCCCTTTCTCTTGGAAGAGCAATCTATTTGACTGCCTCCATAAGCTGCTCTCACCTACTCTTCTTCCCAGTTCTTTCTCAGAATCAAACTGGTTTCTTGAACAGCAAGATTAAGACATGGTTTCTGCAGGAGGCTTCCCAAGAAATAACTTTTAGATACCATCTACAAGTGATTCCTGCCCTATTTTCATTTCAGTGATTCAAGCACCTCTACTCAAGGTCAGGCGTTCTGTGAGTTACACTTCTGTCTCTGAAAAAATACTCTTACCCACTTACAATTCCTCCTTGTCCTGATATATCGCTTTAATTGTTGCTGTCATTTCCCTTTAGTCCACTATAAAGCTTACCAGGAGAAGTGATGTTGAAGTTATGCAAGTAAGGTTTGGAAAGCAGACAGGCATCCAGTACACACGTGAACAGGTAGAATTACCTTTCTGCTTAGTGATATCTCAAACTTCCTAAGCATTACAGGGCCTTCCTCTGATTGTAAGCCAACAGTATTTTAATTCAGTTATTTGTATTCAGCTATAGCCTTTGTTCTGGGAACACAGCCAAGTGAAGCACTGAATACTTAGTGAGTATAATTAGAGAGGTAAGCAGCTCCAGAAGGAAGGAAACCAACACACACACACGAAGGGTCATTATACAGGATGCATGAGGAGAAAGTTGAGGAGTGGGGGGCAAAGACTTGGACACACACAATAAAACCCCCACACCCTAAGTGATCTGTCTCTACAAAACTGACATTTCTGTCAAATGAATTCCATTCCCCTGATAATTTGGAGAAATGTTTGTTTGTGGAGTGGGTGGGTTGGACTCATGACCTGTTTGCTGAAGCAACAAAAGCTCTTGAAAAAGAGCCTTCCTAAGATCTGACAGGCTTTGGCCTTCAGCAAACAACGTGTTCAAAATAAGCAAATAATGAGCAACCTTCATCGATGAACTGCCAGCACAGAATGCCTTCAGATCTCAGAGAGCAGTTCTTGCTTGGCTTCCTTCAGGCCTTTTCTCATGGACCCAAATAATCTTGTGGCTTTTTTGCTCTCCAGCTTTCTTTTCAGCATGAATCATTGCTATGTTTAACATTCGGTACAGTTTCATAAAAAACCCAGCTTAGCTCTGGTCAGATTGTTCCAGATATTTACATGCCACCTGAATCATGAGAAAATCAATAGGAATCAAGTACCTAAATATATTTGAGGATACGGACCGTTGTTCCTCTTCAAATTCCCATCCATCTCCTGTTTCTCCAGTAGAATAAAAGCACTACTTTTCTACTAACAATATGACACAGCCTTCCTGTTCACCCACAAAAGTTTTGCACTTAACTGGAACAGGCAGCAGCGACTAAAACTGGGAAAACATGGTCAAAGTTAAAAGTGGTTGCAACCACCCGATTGCTCCTGCGTGGTTTACGTAAATGGGTTTACTCAGATTAGGCTTTTGGAACAGCTGTTAAGCTCGGCCTAGGCACATCAGTCTTGTTCCTAAAACATGAGACCGTCATCCACAGAGCTATGTATCAGTTAACAAGAAATTCAGTTCAGAACCCATTGGAGGCTCCGCAAAGATTTCCACCAACTTAACTTCTCATCAGCTCCTAGCTAATCTCTTTGTTGCCCATTTTAGTGGGAAGGTCAAGCAGGACCAAGCAGGATGCATAAAAAAAAACCCCAACACCTCTTCCTCCAAAAGTCAGGGTTGAAACCTTGTTGGTAAGGATAACAATGAGAAGGTATTTGCATTACTATTTCCTACCG
Organism: Zapornia atra; assembly: GCA_013400835.1. Taxonomy (NCBI): domain Eukaryota; kingdom Metazoa; phylum Chordata; class Aves; order Gruiformes; family Rallidae; genus Zapornia; species Zapornia atra. The sequence continues at coordinate 26,676 of VZTU01007454.1, read as the reverse complement.
TTTAGCACAAAAGTGACCGTAGAGCATAGTCTCCAGTCCTTATCAGTGCCGCAACACATACAAATTAACTTCTGCAACCTGCTCAAGCCTGTCTTTGTTTCCAGAGCTGGGAGAAGCCATGTCATGGGGCACACAGGAAACTCTCCTCACAGCAGTAAAACATGTGCATTTCTGTAAAGGATGTTCTGGAACCAGCCCTTGTTCTCATTTATAATCTCACACATGACTTTACAACCAAGAGGCTTCAGCATCCCCGAAAGTAAAGAGGATGAAGGGGCATGAACTGAGGTCAGGCTGAAGTCACTAATTTCTGTCAGCCCAGTTTTGCCAGATTTGGACAGATGTAGTTGTGATAACTCCAGCAGAATGACAGATGCTTGATTAAACCAGTGTTCTCATTAGCAGAATTTATTTTGCTAATGATCAGAGGATGGAAAGGAGAAGGCTAAATCACCAGTCAAAGCAAAGCTTCACCAGGACAAAGGTGTTCCCAAGACACTCCCCAACAATCATGAACTTTCAATGTTCACATCAGCCTTCCTCTCAAATCCAGTGTGTTAAAAAGGGGACACATTTCACCTCCTTAAGTGGCTTGGTGGGAACTTGATGGCAAGTCAAGGTCAACCCACCACAGGGTATGAGACATGCAAGCAACACATGCAGGATAAAGATCCCCATGCAAGTATGTAATACTCTTTCTTATAGCATTTTAGGTCCCATAAAGACCATTTTCACCTTCAGACTTTTTTTTTTTTTTTCAAATCTGTACCAGGGCCTGGTCTCAAAGTGAGTACGCAACTTTGTGTCATTCCATTGCACTAAAACATACAAAATAAAATCAAACAATTATCCAACTCTAAGAGGAAGATTTGACTAACTGTTAACTTGGATCAATTATATTCAATTGCAAAGAGTGTTTACATCTTTAATACAAGACACCAGAAAAGGCAGGTTTTTTTGTTAGTCTTCTGACTAATATTTGAATCACTTAACTGTCCCTCTGCCCTTCAGCTGGAAGGGGAAGTCTTCATTTCCTGGCCTGTTATTTCCGCAAATTTCTACTTTCAACTTCATTTTTATTCCAGAGAGGGATGGTTTTCAGCCGTGGACAGAATGACCTTTCAATAGCTGTCTACAAAGAGATATGAGATCCTTCTCAAAGAGGGCTTTTAAAGTGTCTAGGGGCAGGGACCCTCAATCCACCCTACTCCAACCAGTTTGATGCCAGTGCCAGCAAGTGATGCCCAGATCCTGGGGAAGGATCACAGGTCAGCAGGAGAGCACCTGAAGTGCAGCACAAAGGAATTCCAGTCTTCATCATGGACCCAACTTAAATGCCTCAATGCAATCACACATAGTGTGGGGATGAACAGGAGGAGTTGGAGATGTGTACACCTGCAGGGCTATGATCTTATCATGGAGACATGGTGGGATGGGTCCTATGAGTGGAGTGGAGTGTTGGGATGAGAGGAAGAACAGAATGGGGAGACAAGGAGGGGGTGTCAGCCTCTATGTCAGCACTATTTAACTTTATTGCTAAGATTAAAAAAGAAGAGGGGGGAAAAAGCACGACAACATGTTTGCTGCATCCAGGAGAAGTTACACAAAACAAAGGAGGAGTCATTTCTTTATGACAGGGCTCTTCCTGGAGGTTAGGCAAGAAAAGCAAGTCCATAAATAGGAAAAGACAGTATAGACAGTCCAAAAAAAAGGAAAGACTGAAAAGTGGAAAAGTCCCCAAGCAGAAAAACACAGATTTGAACTTGTTACGAGTACTCAGCACCAAAGGAAGTTTGTGAGGTAGAGAGGAACCAGATGACTTGGTTGGTTAGCAGAAGACAATCTGTGAGACCAGGCAGGAAAGAAAATTCTGCTTGGTAAGGAGAGGCTTTGTGATTTGGATCAGACTTCATATGTAGGAAAAGAGGATATGTGCATTAGAGGTCTCTACTTCCTAAACTTCAAGGACAAAATAGAAATAAATATGTGCAGAGCACTGGAAAAGGGAAGAGTTCATGCTGATTTCTGTGTGGTCTATAGAAGATAAAACTCACCGCTTGATGCAAAAATGTTGCATTACCTGAAGACCCTTTAAAAGACCAACTTCATTATCTGTTGCCATCTTAGAGTGCTCCTTCAAATGCTGAATATTGGCTGGAGGACAGCAGGACAGAAGAACAGAGGTATGCATGTAGAAGAAACATGAAATGGCACAGGAAAGAAACAAACCCAGTAATAAATAAAACCAAACCCAGTAATTTAAAAGAGAAAAAAAAAAAAACCCTGGCTTTAGCTTCTTTGAAACACTTTTCCAACTTCAATCTCCAGCTTCCTCTAAACAAGCTATTCTGTGGGTTTTCTGAATGTGCCTGTTTGTCTTAGAAAGAGCCCTTGGAACCTGAGCAACGGCTTGCCATGTCAAATGCATAACGCTCACTAGCTTATAAATATGCAAAACTAATATAACACAGGCATGGTGCTCTGTTGCTGTCTGAAAACCTAGCCATACTCAAGGGTGATTCAATCTGCATTCATTGCTTCTGCAGGAACAATCCATTTGTCGGATGTTTTCCATGTCCACGATAACCTCTAAGAAACTGAAAATGAATTGCCATCGAGCGGAGATGACTTCTCAGGAAGGGTTGCAGGTTTAGCTGCAATCATATAAGCAAAGCATAATCATTGACCCTCCAAGAATCAATACAGCTATATTAGTGCAAAATTACTTACAACAGCTCTCTTCAGGCTGTGTCTACAATACAGATTTTGGAAAGCATCAGTCATGGGTGTGCTGGGCTGCAGTGTGTGACAGACATAACAGAGCAGGCAAGAGTACCCAGCATAAACTGATTTGCAAATAGCTGTGCTTTAAGCCACAGAATACTCCACTAAGCTACACCCCAGCAAAGCTGCTGATATTCTATTGGCACATCTGCATTTGCACAAATTAGGATCCACCAGGATAGAATAAAAAGCCTCATTTCTGTGTCCAGTTTAACCCAGCTGAGTTTAGAATAAATATTTTTGCCTGAGGGGCCAGTAAATACTAGCAGGAAGCCACAACAAATACCTCAGATAAGTAACCTCCTCCAGAGACATAACTGATCTGGAAGGATATCTCCCCAGTCCTCAATGGGATTTCTTCTATTTTTTCATGTCAGACCAAAATTGTTATCATTGCTGGTGTTTTAATCATTGAATCATAGAACCATGGAATCATAGAATGAGGTAGGTTGGAAAGGACCTTTAAAGGTCATCTAGTCCAAACCCCCTGCATTAAGCAGGGCCATCTTCACGAGATCAGATTTCTCAGAGCCCCATCAAGCCTGACCTTCTTTTAGCCTTCTTTCCCAAGAACACGAGGCCAATGTTATCACACTGTCTAAGATTGGGCCTATCTGTATGCTGGCCTTCCCTTTGCAACAAAAACTTTAAAAAGCATTATGAGTTAAAAAAATAATAAATACACTGATAGAGAGGTGGAAGACTGAAAGACACAAAAGTTGTACAAATAGGACAATGAGGAAGAAGAACAAAAACTACATTAAAAAAAAATCCTGGTTTAGGACCACCACCCTGTTGTCACAGGTAGACAACTGGAAGGCGTCCAAGTGAAGAGCGCTAAAATGGTGAGGGTACTGAATCTCATAACATACAAAGAGAGCCTGGCACATCTGACTTTGTTCACTCTGGAGAGGAGAAAGCTAAGAACAGGACAAAGTTGCTGTTTTCTACTGCCCAATGGAAGGGAAATAAGGAAAAGGAAGCCAGCCCCTTCTGAGAGATGCACAATGAAAGAACATGATGAAGCAATTGCAACTTGCAACGGGAGCTATTCCAGCTGGACAAAAGAAAATAGCTTCAACTTCAGAGAGGTTCAGTGCTGGAACAAGAGCCCTGAGAGGGTACAAACTGCCCAGCCTTGGAGATTTCCAAACTCCACTGAATAAGACACTGAGGAACCTGACAGTTAGCCCTGCTCTGGCCATGATGTTGGACTAGGTGCCTCTTAGAGACTCTTCCCGCCTAAATCATCCTATGATTCATGTATCACTAGACACCAGAGAAACCACACAAAAATTCAACCTCAAGATACAAATCTATAGGAAATGAAACTTCATTGGCTTTGCTGATCATGGAACTATCTGCACTTTTCCGTAGCGGTTTTCTCTTGGTTTGCCTTTATTAAGAGGAAGTTGTATTAAAGAAGTAGTATGGAAAACGAAGAATGGAAATACATGTTCAGCTTTCCCTTCAATGGGCAGAAAAAGAAAATGCATCTTTTATCATAGTGAAAATCAGCTGCTTAAATGATTAAAAAACTGAGCTGCATGGCTTCGAATTCCAGAGACAATAAATTAGCCTACGGAAAGGTAGGCGTGTTCCCTCACTTCCAGTGCAGGAAAAGAAACACTGTAACAGCAAAGTACCAGATATTGCTAGTGATCTGTGCCCAGAAAGTTTTCTCTCTGTGTCTCATGGTATGGGCCCATTGCCTCAGTTTCCCCTCTGAAATCCTTGCCCTCAGTTTTGGATGATGTGAAATGTGATGCCATATCTGGCTCTAGACAATCTGTATGATGATGATTTTTCCCCAGGAAAAAAGAGCTGTTGAACAGAAACCAAAGCAAACCCTTTGACTTTGCTTTTCCCCAGCTAGACAGACCTTTGCGTACAATAGGAAGTCTGTCCCTCATCCATAAAGGCAGAGAACAGAAGTGAGGCAGTGCTGTAGTCCTATCTTGACACTTCCAGAAGAAAACAGTTGCACTCAGTACCACATGGGCTCTCACAGATTATCCAAAATCTCACCAGAATAGAAAGAACAGGGTTTCCACTGTAGAAGGCTTTCAAAAGCTAATGGATAAAGTCCCCAGCAGCCCAAACTGACTTCTGAGCTCCCTCTGCTTTGAGGAAGATGATCAGAAATCATCTGATCAAAGACGTCTTGAGATCCTTTCCAACTTGATTTATATTGTGATGGCACAGTTATTTACTCAAGAGATTTAAAACTCAACTGACACCAATCTAGTTGTCTTGCATATATCCATTCCCTTGCATTCACCAGTATCAGAAGAAAAGATAAATAAAAATTTTAGCCAAATGTATTTTTGTTTGGTTTTCGTTTTAACCAACCAAAAACCCCATAAATTGAGGTTGGCAACTCCTTTCTTACAATTTTCGATCTAACCCACTGAATTGCTTTACACACACACACAGCCACTATGGAACCATTTCATTTAGGGTTTTGCATTCAGAAAACACATCATCTTTAGACAGGATTTTTAATAGTCTTTAATTATTTTTAATTGAGAATTATTCAGAATTGCTGTATTTCATTTGTTTGGTCCAAACGAGATGTTTAGCCCTTTACCAAAACTTGGTTATACTGAGATGAGGACGGCAGTTTTGACATCTTAAGGTGTGCATTGGGGTTGCTTTTTAGCTCACTAAAAATATAGAGTAACATCATTTTTGTCATTTTGAAACAAATGTTGGTTGCAGACTTCAAAAGAGCAGTCAAACCAAGAAATGGTTCCTCCTATGCCTTCAGCAGCTTTTGCTTTCCTTATGTCTCCTGAACATATCTAGTTTATCATGGGTTCTTCTCTCCACCTTGTCCATTTCACCAGAGCAAGGCTCCTAGAGTTGTATGTCTTCCCAGCTTATCAACAGAGATCACTTAGCTAATTTATATGGAGCAACCAAGAAGTGCCTGCTATACCTCCAACTTTGCTCTCCCAGAAAGCCTCCTCACCAGCCTCTTGGTGGAGAAAAGAAGTCTGCTACTGTTATACATCATACCTCAGCTCCTGCCTGGAGCTCATAGCAGGACCAGACCATGCTGAGCCTATTATTTCTCTGGAAGGGACCAAAACCTGAAATCCTGACATAATGACAGAGGGATGGCTAAGTAGGGATGGTTATGCAATATGCTGCAAAAATGCCAGCAGACCTCTAGGACACTGTTTGCACTAAAAGCACTACCATTACTTCCCCAGAGTTAGAACCTTTCTTCAGTCTGAAGGAGAGAGAGGCCAAGTGTCCCTGAGACAAGCAGACCAAAAGAAGTCTATAGTTAAGACTCTAATTTGCTCAAAGAAAGCCCCTCATGTCAGTTTTCATGCACTAAGATGTTTGAAGTAGGTGACAGACTGACCATAGCTATGCAGCTTGTAAAGGGACAACAACTCCTAGGCAAGACATCTGGCTCCTTAAAATTTTGCTGAAAAAGCCACTAAACCCAGTCAGCTGGTGTACCTTCCCACCTAGAAAATAAACGTGAGCAATCTTATATAATTATAATAATTAGCATTTGTAGTATGATGATGCTTTGATGCAACCCATTTTATGTGGCTTTTTATCATTGTTCTTTAATTAAAAAGATCTTCAGCCATTGAGATCAGCAGGAGTGCGTCACACCCAAAGGAGTGAGAAAGCAACTTTACCCCAGATCCTAAAAAAAAGTTTATTCAGAATTTGGATACCCCTGAAGCTAGCAGTGCTTGTAGCTGGAGTTTTGGTTCACAGTCATGTCTCTAGGTACTGACCTATGCTTGGCAGATAGGGAAGGAGAACCAGAAAGTTTCCTAAAGCCGCAGCTGGAGCTGGATCGGCCATACTGAGCCTTGGTGCCCTACCAGATCCAACCAATGATGTACCTTTCCTACTGTAAAAGTTGCAGATGTGAAAAACAGGCTATGAAACAAACCAGATTATTCCCCCCCCCACGCTCTCTTTACCTGTTTTAAAAAGATAATTCATTAAAGGAATTGCTATGTGATGTATTCTGAAACGTATAGATTTTACAGCAGCTGGTGAAGTACAGTCATGGGACTGAAGCACGAAACAAGTGTTTGAAGGTGCTTAACATTCATTCCATCTTTGTTCTGATTTAATTAGTAAACATCTTCAAAGGGAACTGACTGACTGTTCAGGCAAAGGGCAAAAGCAGTCCGGCACCGCAACAAGCAAATAAATGTTTAAAGGAAATATTTGGAACATACAAGAGCCTGGGGTTTGTCCATGCAGAAATGAGAACCAAAACCTTTCTCTGACTCACAGACCTCGTCAAAGACAAGGCAACTCTGTGCCTTACTCTGAAAGAAGCCTGCCCTGGAAATGCAGCGTACATTTACAAGGAACTGTGTCTACATGCAGATTTATGCTGAAACGCACTTGGGGTTTGCAACTGCAGTAGCTACATCAATCCTGTTTTCCATGTAAACAGGGTTTTTGTCAGTGGTTATCTAAGAAATATTGACTTATTGGAAAATAGTGCCCCCAGGCTCATGGTAAGCAACGAGCTGCTTCCAGGCTTCTGCAGAATTTTTCTGTGCCCATCTTGGCATTAGGCTGGCTGGCTGCAGAAAGGGCTGGAGAAAGCCATGATTCTGTAGACCAGAGGCCTCCTGAAACCAAAGACTTATTAAATGGACAGAGATACCTGCTTACAGGAAGACTTACAGTGTCAGGCTTTGAACTTTAAAATTAAATAGTAGTTTGTTCTCCTCAGTCATCAGAAGTCTGGTTTGCAGGCTTGGTGACCAGATCCCAGCTGCTTATGGAGGTGGATGGAAGTCATAGAAACATAGACTGGTTTGCCTTGGAAGGCACAATGACATCCCAGTGGATGCTGTAGTTGGCCTTTCCTGACAGAGCTGTGTGGTGCATCTCCTGCTCTGAGCTGGCATGGGGCACTGGTGCAGAAGCTGCTGTGGGGCTGGGATGGAGAAGGGAATCTGGGCTGTGAAATGGAGGGATGGAAAGGCTGACATCTACTCCCCTGCACCACTCTTCCTGAGCCGGAGAGGGACTGAGCAACTGTTTGTCAAACCATCTTAGAGATCTTCAGCCTTTTCATCATCATACCAGAAGGGATCGAAGGGTACTGCTCAAAGAATCATTCCCAAAATGAGGTAAAACCCCTTCCCCCAAATGCTACAGTTTGACAAAACATATGAAGAAAAAACACTGTAGTGGAAAGAAAAAAGAGAGCTGTTATTACATCGTCTGACTGTCATGGTAAATTCAGTTCTGGATGACCACAAACTTTCCCTGGGCTTTTAAAACCTTTCAGTGCAATCTGGATTCACTCTGCAACTCATATTCTATAATCCTTAGTCTTTGCCACCTGTCAATCACCTCCGGTTTGAATGCAAGCTCTTTTCGGTAAAGACACTTTTACTACACAGAAAAGTGCAGACCTGCCACAACAGTTACTGCCCCAGCTGGAACGCCTATACAGCCTTGAAATGCAGTTTTAAAAATCAGTGGGGTTGTAAATCCCGTAAAAAGAGCATTTAAGCAACCACAAGACATTTTAGGATTCTTAGATGCTGATGACTCAAGAATTAATCATTGCTGATTAAGAGTATTTTAGAAGACAAAATAATAGGGCAATAAAAATCCAAACATTCTTTACTTCAAAATTATTATCATGTAGCCTTATTTTATAATCATATTAACATAGAGCAAGTAACCTGCATGCAATTTGAAAGTAGGGCTTATGCCTGTAAAGTAACATGAGCAAAAGCTAGTCAGAAATTTTTGTGGCTTAAAATGAAAAGGCACAAGTAGTTGTAGGGGATTTTTTTCAATACCTGCTCCCCTGAGATAGACCTGGAGCAAAATAAAATTTTTCAAATACTAAAAGTCTGAAAAAAGTGGGGATTTTTCTTTTTTTTGGTAGGCTTTGTTCTTTTAATGGAACTTTCCCATGATTAAAGGAAAAACAGAACTGTTGTAAATGTTTCCATAGGAAGTGCTTATCATTTCCCAAATGGCTCTCATCTTTTTTGTTCTTCATACTTTAGGCTGAAGCCAACTAAACTCTTGAGTCCTAAAATCATACGTAAGCACCATTAAAAAAAAAAAAAGGGGGTGAGTGGGATAATAAAATAGTGCTCAGTGTACTATGTATAATGCTATGTGACTTACTGGCTAATACCTGTCCTGTTTTTATTTCTCTGCTGTGGTTAAGTAGATGACCTCAGGACAGCAGGCAATTCACTAAAATAATCCTTTCCTCTCCAAGAGTTAAAAAACCACTTCTTGAACATACAAACCAGAAGTGATTTCAACCTTTGCAGCCTTCTCTTTGCCATAAAAGGACTCCTCTCTCGGCAGCCACCAGAGCCCATTAGCTGGGAAAGCAGGCAGGTGTAAAAGCAGTTCATGTTTAACCTCACGGTTTGAAAGCCAGTGCTGAAGTTTATCAGCTCACAAGCCCGTGAAGGGAGGAGGAAAGGCAGAGAATGGGATTTAGTCAAAGACTTACTCAGAGTTAACACAGGCCACTGGCGCTAATAAACAAACATTGCCAGACATCAAAAGGAAGTAAGTAAATCTGGGAAGGTTTAGTCCAAACAATGGAAGGGCAAGCTAAGCCTGTTGCAGGGTGGGCAGCGGGGTGGGTGACTTTGAGATGTTAACCCTTGCCTGGGCCACGGTGGCATCATAAAAGGAGGACTGGAACCCAGGCTAGTATGCCCTAGGGAAGCAAGAAATTGTTTTCCCTGAAACCTGGGGAAAAACCTACAGTCTGAACCTCAATATTTTTTTTGATTCTCCATCTTAAAGTCATCATCTCACACAAGTTCAGGGGTCACCCAGTGCAGCCAAGAAGTTACTCAACCTGTGGTTTACCAAATGGTTTGCAAAGATGGATAAAGTTAAAACCTGGCAAGTTTCACATAGTGGCTGGACAAGTGGTGTGTGATGGCTGCATAGCAGAAGCCGTGGCTTCTCAGCACACCAGAGAAGTGCACCAGACATTTTCTGTATTTGGGAGATACATCTCTACTGCCACCAGGCTGGGCGGCTGCAGCACAGGGAGCTTGAGGATGGAGAAACTGTGAAGATGTTGCAAGCATGTCCCCAAGGTTTCCAGCAGCTTTTTGAGGAGCACACAGACTAGCACAGGTCTCCTCCCTTGTTTAAAGGGCATCTCTTTACCCTAGATGGTAGTGTCTCTATCCTAGGTGGGGTTGATTCAGCACAACCAAAGTGCATGTGTACACATACAATTGAGCAGAAGGACAAAGTGTCATTTGATCATCTATGGCTCCCTGATGTGTGTAACTCCCTCCATCTTTTCTCTTCTTTCAGTTTCTATTAAACTATCAGTTTTGCTCACAGCTCCAGAGACAGCTCCATGGAGGACATACGCACAACCATCCACAAAAAAAGACTTTCTGAAGAGCAGGGCTTTGAGGAAGCATCCACGAGCTGGAAGAAAGGAAATCTCTTCTCTTCAGGCAGTAGCTCTCAAAGAGTTGGGAATCTCAGAACTGTGGGTCGCCTCCAACCTATTCATGCTCAGTAGGGTGTCCTCAATCACCAGAGCTCAGGATGGGCTCCACCAGGATTGGCCAAGGATCCCCTTCCAGGCCCACGGAGCAGAAGCTGCTGCCTTCCATGAGACACCTTGAGACTGCCCATCCTTCTGCAGAGTCAAACCTTTTCCTGAGCACTGGGCAAATCTAGGAGATACAGCTACTCACTGAGGCACATCATCTCATGCTGCAGGGGAACAGGAGGCACTGGGGTGAGCAGAGTATTGCTTGTGTAGGTCAGAGTAGCCCACCTATCTGGGCTCTGGGAGCAGGAGCCTCATCAGAGACAGATCTCTGATGGGGTCCTGCTGTGCATCACCCCAAAGGCTTTTTTGCATTACCCTGATCCTGAAGGAAACAGCCACATGGTGACAACTCCACTGTGAGAAAACCTTCCTCTCAACTCTGCACTTCAGGTGTGCAGATAGAGCTAACTGGAGGCATTATATAGCTTGACTCCCTTTGCCCAGGAAAGATCTCCTTTTTGGCAGCTGGATGCCTTTGATAGACATTCTTCCTCCTGAATCTCCCTTCCTCTTCCTCTGTTTGGAAGCACCGGTATTGCCTCCTGCATGGCTGCCTGTAACTTGCCCCTCAGGAAAGAGCAAGTGTGCAAAAGGGAGAATAGAGGAAAGAGCTCGAAGGATCCAGAGAGCACGGAGGCCTCAAGCAGGCCAAACAGCTAGATGTAATCAGATAGGTTTTGCTGATCACCATCACGTTGAATCTGCAGGGCTTAAGGGTCCTCTGCCCTCTTGTCTGAGCAGCAAGGACAGCCAAGCCAGCAGTGTCTTGATCCCAAAGGCAGGTGACATATTTAAAACAAAACAAAACTATAAACAAAACAACCAAAAAAAAGCCCCATAGAAACCATGATCAACATAGAGGTTTAAATAACATCATGCATTATACATTGTAAACTCCCACCTCTGCGCGAGGGAGAGATGGCTGAAAAGGGGTGTAAACTGAGCCAAAAACAAAGCCAGACTTTTTCAAAAAGGCAAGGGCTGGCAAAACTGCAAGGGCTGGCAATCTGCTGTAGTGCAGGTTGTTTGAAGGCCGCGATGAAGAATAGCTATGCAAAAAAGGCCATGCCGCCTGAGCATTATTAACCTCTTTTCCTTTCTTTTTGTTACTCCTGCTTAGTCAAGACTCAGTTTGACACCTCACAAACTCCCATCTGCCATTAGGAGTGCAGTAACAGACCACCCAACACAAAGCAACCAGAAAGTGCTGAGCCAGAGCTCCAGGTAGTTCCAGCTCCGCTCCCTTCCTGCACTCCCCACCTCCTGACGCCCTTTCCATCACCAGGATGCCTTGCTGGGAGCTGCGTCACCTTGGAAATCTTCAGATCATAGGCTGCCTTTGTCAGGCAAGGTAATGCCATGATAGGATGGTGCACAACAGGCCCATGTTTCTTTTATTAGGATCGTGTACCTGCTGTCACTTTGGATAAGGACTATCTATTTCAAGTGGTTTCCTGCGAAGTCAACAGGGTTGAATTTCCCCAAGAGGTCATGAGAATTATCTGGAACCTCCAAGCATGCCTACTCAGACCTGTATCCTCTATCATAGCGCAGCCAGCTTCATTATTTCAAGATCACATCAGGTATGTAAGCATCTAAAGCAGCCACAAAAAGCCTGGAGTACATAAGCACATATTTAACTCGGAGCCAAAGGATTCCCCTAGACTTCAGTTTTCTTAGTCCTGTGCTTACAGCTAGGCACACGTCTTTGTGGATCCTAACTGCATCAATAATTTACGTTGTGGAAGCAGCTAGAGGCCCCATTTTTAAGTTGAGATTGTTGTAAAAACAAAATAATTGACGGTCTCTGCCCTAAAAATCTTTCAGACTGGAAAGTGAATCTGCAATTCCCTTTGTAGCTTGCTCTTCCCCGACTTAGTTTTCCCTCATATTTAATCCAACTTAAACACTTCCGTGAAGCAGCATCAGCATGTTATTTTTAAATTCAGCTCCTACTGACTAATGAGAAGAGTTGACCCTCGGCTTTATTGTTAGAAAGGGGCAGAGGCAGCTGGACTCAGATGCTGAAAGATTTACTGTAGAGCAACCAGTTCTGCTGAGGCACTAACTGAGATACGAGCCATGAATTAAGATGCTTCTGAAATACTTTTGCGAGCTTTCAGCACTAGCACAGGCTTCTTGTCAGATCAGCTGTTTGCCAGTCAAGACAATAAAAATGCACCCTCCAAATTAACTCTTTCCCATGCAGTATGGGCTTAAACCACCCAGGATGCTTTTCTGGCTGTATTTGGCTATGTAGGAATAGGTATCAGTCCTCTTGAAATTTGGATCAGCTGCAAAAGCAAGATAGCAAACAGAATCAAGCCTCTGGCTCTCCATTTTCGGACCAATATGGTCTTGTGTGTTCAATCCATATATTTTTGCAATTTTCATCCCATATGGAGCAGGGTCCTGGAGCCAGAGCATCTCTGACGATCAGGTGCTTTGCTGCAGAGTCTGAGTATTTCTGTGTGTAACTGTCATGAGCTGTCCTTGCTCACTTCTCTTCCTGTTGGGCCAGTGCCCCATCTCTGCAAAAGCACTGATTCTCATTTTCCACAACTGCTGTGGCCTCCTCTCCAAACTAACACTTGTCCCCTTCTATAACGTGAGGCTCCACACTGAACCCTGTGGTCCAGCCACTGCTGAAGAAAGCAGAAAACTGAGCATCTGGGTACTTTTATTTGGGTTTGGTTTTTTTAAAATACAACTCACACTGCCTGTAGCCCGGTGGAGGAGCTTCTTTTGGCACCATGTTGCCCCAACTGACTCATAGTCAATTTGTCATCTTCTAAAAGCCCCTAATTCTATTCCATGACAGGAAAATACTGGTTAGAAAACAGCAAGTTTCCCCTTTTTTAAGGAGACTGGCAGACCTATTTAAAGGTTTTTTACAGTAGCCACTGTTTTTACAACATCCTTAGTGTGCACAAAGTTGACCACATCCCGGATTCTTCTTAATTAACACCCCTGTAGCTGCAGTATGGTAAGAGGTAAGAGAGTGAGCCAAGCTAAAACAATAAATAAATATTTTTATTAGATTTCAGGTTTTCTATGCAAAAAGACATCCACAGCTTTGTTACAGATTCCTCATCACTTGCCTGTGTTAGATCCAGCAGTCTTCAGGCAGACACAGATGTCATCCCCAAAAGCTAACATCCCAATCAGCACAAGGACATGGAAAGAAATCCTTTTTTTATTATATTCAAGCATTTCAGTAGTATTTGGAGTGTCTGGTCAGGGCCTTCAAAAGCTAGACACAGCTCACATGTAACCCCTTTATCAAGCCTTGAAGGGGTCAGGTTTAGTCTCCAAAGGCCCCTGCTGAAGAGCAATAAAATCAGCACCAGTTCCAGCCTAAACACCAAGGAGGACAGCTGAGATTCCCTCTGGCACAAGCAATATTCATTCTAGCAAGTACTGAATTGAAGACATGAACACCTTTGTTAGTGAAAGGAGGGAAACAACCCAGCCACGCTATCATTCCACCCGCTATCCCTCAAACTTGTCATACAGTCGCCCTTGCTGAAACTTTTTTAGCCCTAGCAGAAACTGAGTTTATATCTTTCCCTCTCTCAGCAGAGTGCCCAGGGCTCTCAGAGAAACCTCATCTGATCCTCAGATCAGAATGATGCTTCATGCATGACCCATCTGGCACCAAGACGTACTGCTTGGATAAAGAACAGCTGAAGTTTCAGCTACCCTATTTCCAGCTGAGGTGGTCCCTCAGCAGCTGAATCCATCCACTTGGAGTGACTGGTGGTAGCTGTCACTTTATCCAGCCACCCTTGGCCAGGAGCTCTCACAAGCTGTCCTCTTCAGTAGTTGTCCCAGTTATGGTTTGCTCCAAAGCTGGGGTACAATGGCATATGCGACCTATTCCTAAACCCTGACACCGAAGATTCACCATGGAGTTCACTCCTTGGTCTGTTCAGACTCCCTCTATGCTGCCCTGTTGCCACACAATGCCATCAAGGACCTTCTGCCTTTGTGCTCTTCCATCACTTTGGGATTTCTGAAGATCAGCTGCTCTTTTAATTTTGACCACTAGTCTGGAAATAAGGAAAACTTTAAAAAACTTTCCATAAAAGGCAAGTCCTTAGAGATAGGGATAGTAATTATTAAAAAAAAGGGGGGGGGGAAAAAAAGAAGAAAAAAAAACCCAAACAGAAAAAGAAAAAAAATATTCCTTGCTGGCTCTGAGGTAAGATTTGAAGCCCATTTCCTTAGTTCCCCCAGATATTTGCCAGTACTGGTGCAGACTCTTGGCCCACCTCACCACATTGGTATATATTAAATAGTGAAAACTGACTAGTTTTTTAAGTCTTCCATTATGACAAGGATGGTTAAAGTAGGGGTGTAAGAAGTTGGTCTAGTAGAATTTGTCAAATGGAACAGAGGAAGCAAACTACATGAAAAGGTTTGCTTTGTCTGCTGTGTTTTTCTATTTAATTCCATTTAATACAAAATATGAGAAATCATACTATAGCCTGGAGAAAATCCCTCCTCTGATATCTCTTTCTTTGGGATGAGCAACCCTCTGACAGACGTGTTTCAAGAAGAGCGTTCAGGAGTTACACCGAAGTTATTTGATTTCTGCCTTCCCAAGATCAGCTTTCCAAGAATAAGTTAAACCCGTGCCTTCTGATTTCCAGAAAGGGTGCAAGTGAGGGAAAGGATCCAAAGCCAGGTGACAGCCTTAGAAAGACTCCCCTCAAAATGAACATGTTTTGGATCTGACCCGAAGCCACCCAGTCTGAGGAAAAAGCAGACGAGCAGAATTTGAGTGTTCCCCAAGCATCAGAGACAGAAGTAAAGTTCACGTGATGGAAATAAGGAAAGGCTGGCTGATAAAGAAGGGCAGCAGTTTCCTTACAAGCTTTTCTTGGTTCCTATGGTTTAGGACAATCCAATTTCTGACAGATTAGTCAGGTATCTGTTTTCCTTCCAGAAGAATCTCTGGTGAGCATAGGTAAAGGCTGAATATACCACAAAGCAGAACGACTCTGCTGTTGGAGGTAACAGCCTTCAGCAAGGAGACCTGATGGCTGCTCCAAACAAGAGGTACACAGGGAGCACGCTGCCAGACACGCAGCTGTATTTGCAGTACACAGTTACCTGCAGTACCAAACAAGAGGTACAATGAAATTTCTCTTACCCAAATGCTGATCAAAGGGCACTGAGATACTCCAGGGCAAGGTAATGATAATCCAGCAACATATTCCCACTATGCATATGGAAGCAATAACCCCAACACAATCCAAAGGTGACATTACTGCTGGTACTCTACAGACTAAACTGCTAACTGACCCTTCAAAAATCCCATAGTTCTTTTACAAATGTGATCACAAAGTTCTGAAAAACTTAATTACGTGCTGTCTAGCTACAATATCCCCACTGCTATCCCCTGTAAAAAAAGGGACAGACCTTATCCTTGGAGGTGGTTGCATTTGTGCAAAAGCATGACACAACTATGGTTTATAAAATGCATTTGAGTTTTTAAAGACTAAAAGTTCCTCTATAAACTTACCATACCACCATAAGCTTTCTGATGGGCTCCAATGACTGATGAACATTCAGGCCAGAAATGCCGTTTTGAACAACTAAGTCAACCCTAGGCACATGAGAGGCCAGAGGATTTCCTGCAGCAGGTCTCCTAATCGGCTTAAAGCATGTTGTTATAGCTTAGAATCATAAAATAGTTTAGACTGGAAAAGACCTTTAAGATCATCAAGTACAAGTGTTAATCTAACACCACCAAGTCCACCACTAAACCATGTCCCTAAGCACCATAGCTACTTCTATTTTAAACACGTTCAGGAATGGTGACTCAACCACCTCCTTGGGCAGCCTATTCCAATGACTGACAGCCCTTTCGGTGAAGAAATTTTTCTAATATCCAATCTAAACCTCCCCTGGCACAACTTGACACCATTTCTTCTTGTCCTATTGCTTGTTACTTGTCAGAAGAGACCAACACCCAACTGGCTACAACCCTCCTTTACCGTAGAGAAGGATAAGGTCCCACCCTCAGCCTCCTCTTCTCCAGGCTAAACAACCCTAGTTCCTTCAGTTGCTCCTCATAAGACTTCGGCTCTAGACCCTTTGTCAGCTTCTTGGCCCTCCAGCACCTCAGTGTCCTTGTAATGAGTGGCCCAAAACTGAATACAGCACTTGAGGTGCGGCCTCACCAGTGCTGAGCACAGTGGGATGATCACTTCTCTGGTCCTGCTGGCCACACTATTCCTGATAAAAGCCAGGATGCCATTGGCCCTCTTGACCACCTTGGCACACTGCTGGCGTATGTTCAGCTGGCTGTTGACCAACACCCTCAGGTCACTTTCCACCAGGCAGCTTTCCAGAAACTCTTCCTCAAGCCTGTAGCATTGCATGGGGTTGTTGTGACCCAAGTGCAGGACCTGTCACTGAGCCTTGTTGAACCTTAAACAGTTGGTTTCAACACATCAATCCAGATGCCTCTGCAGAGCCTTCCCATCCTCACAGAGATCAACACTCCCACCCAACTGGTGTTGTCTGCAAACTGAGGGTGCACTCAGTCACCTCATCAAGATCATTGATAAAGATATTAAAGAGAACTGGCCCCAGTACAGAGCCCTGGGGAACATGGCTTGTGACTGGACATCAAATGGATATAACTTAACTTGCTTGTGGCAATAAAGGTAACAAGCATGAGTGTTTCTGTTTTTCTCAGAGAAAGGTGTTGCGTGGAAGAGTTTTAGCATCAATTTCTCAGTGATTTTAATCCTGAAAAGTGTTTCAAGAGTTTTACACTAAGTTTTCACTTAGGGATCATAGTTGTAATTGCATGTTTTAACTGTTTCTGTTTAGGGTAGAAGGCTTTTATCCTTTTTCTTCCTCCCTAGACCAAGAACCACAAAATGTGTTTTCCTGGAATGGCTCGACTGCGTTTAACTATAAATTAAAGATGAGCTATCCCTATACTGAAGCCCTGTTCAAGACCCACATCAAAATATGTCTGTGTCCCACATTTACAAAATGCATATTTGCTTCATGCTAAGAAAAACTGACATTTGTGAGCGGCTGTGTGCTTTGTATTTCACTGGAAAAACAAGTTTTAGCTGTGGTTTATGAAAGGTGGGCTTCTCTCACCAGACACACATACTTTCCCAGGAAAGGGTGGACTGGTCTCATTAAGATCCAGTTGAGAACGAATTGCTCTGCTAAGAGGAATGTTTTGTGAGTTCAGTATCTAAATAACGAAGGAAAACACAACACTCAAAATAATCAGACCTGTCATTCATGCACAAGTTTAACCTGGAAAGCTGAAGAAAGGCAGTTAGGAAAAAAATTAAAAGCATTTCAAAGTGCCAGGTAAAACTTCAAATTTGCCTTCCCACAGTGACATCTACCCACTCCTCACCAAAATGGTAAGGGTGTCTCTAGTGCATCAATCTTTTCCACAAGTCCCCCATGCCTACAGACCAAATGTAACAGGAAAATGTAGGGAGGAAAGAGGAATGCAAATAAACATACAGGGGATGTGATTCAGCTCCCTTGAAATCAATGTTGCTGGTTTCAGCAGAACCAGATTTCACATGTAGCTAACAAACCAAGTCATGGTTGTCCACATCAGACCACATCCAGATTCCATGCATGAAAGTTCCTATTGGCAAAAGGAGCCTTCACCTACCTTTCTAAAGCCCTTATTCAATCTGATACTTAAAGCCCTTGTGAGAGAGATTATTCACAGCTTTACACTAAGTAAGTGCTTATCTTGTCCAACTTTGGCCTAAGATTGTATCTTCAGGGAAAATACATAAGTGAAAAGGAAGGGACATGTCCTCACTAGGAGGATGAAAAATCATTCTCCCTAACCCTTGCTCTCAAATGTACATTTCTCTCTGGTATCTGAGAGACTGAAGAACACATTTTTCATTTTCCCAAATGGCATATTTGGATCCGAAGGATTCTTTTATCCCAAGCACAACTACAGGCAGGGCAGAAAGCAGACCTGAGGAGAAGGACTTGGGGATTTTGGTGGAAGAGAAGCTCAACATGACCCACCAATGTGTGCTTGCAGCCCAGAAAGCCAACAGTATCGCGGGCTGCATCAAAAACACTGATCAGCAGGTCGAGGGAGGTGATTCTGTCCCTCTACTCGCTCTGGTGAGACATCACCTGCAGTATCCAGCTCTGGGGCCCCCAACATAACAAAGACACGGAGCTGTTGGAGTGAGTCCAGAGGAGGCCATAAAGATGATCAGAGGGCTAAGGCACTTCTCTTATGAAGACAGGCTGAGAGAGTTGGGCTTGTTCAGCCTGGAGAAGAGAAAGCAACAGAGAGATGCAGCCTTCTAGTACCGGAAGGGGCCTACAGGGTGTCCCTGCCCATGGCAGGGTGTTAGACCTTGATGAGCTTTGAGGTCCCTTCCAACCCAAACCAGTCTGTGATTCTGTGATGCTATATAACAGGAGGAATCAAGGAGGAAATGTCTTCAGGCTTTCTGCTGAGTGTCACATTTGTATTAGTTGTAGCATCCTCAAAGCATGGCAGCAGCAGGCCTCAAGCTTTGGGAGTCCCAAAGACCTGCAAAATCCTCTGATACCAGAGGATAGGTACATATAACCAGAAGCCAGGGTGAGGTTCAGAGTAGTCTTCCACTCTGGCGAAGTCTTCCCACTCTGAAGTAGCCATCATCTACTCACTCTCTGAGGACACCTGACCTCAACCTCCACCAGAATCTTGAAACCTGTCCTCTCTATTATTCCCTTACTCCAGAAGGAAAAAAAAAAACCAACCAAACCAGACCATAAAAACAAACTTTTGGTTTAAAACACCAACTGCATAAGACAGCACATATTCCACCTTTTGAGCTGAGGTGGTACATAAAAGGTCAACCAATATCCAACAAACGAGCAAGCTGTTCTTTTCAGTGTTTCCAGTTTTAGAAAGCCCCAGTCAGTTCTCTGGATAGAGCACATTTTTAAAGAAATGGGACAGAAAGTCCTCTACAGATGAGTCACACTGCCTGAATATCAGAACGGAACAACAGAACTGTTGTCCTATCAGGGCTGAGCCAAAAATAGTTGTTTTCATAAGCCTTTTACCTGATTCTCATTCTTATCTGCACTGAAGTCCAGTGGGGATGGAACAACTAGTTTTACTTCAACTCCAAGCTCTTTCAAATGCATAAGAGAAGTGTATTACCGAGGAGGATGTTGCAAATACGACTGCTGGCAAATGACTAAAATGATGGCAGAAGAGGCGTCCTTAGAAGGTGGTAAGGTAAGCAGGACATGGCATCATTCTGGGTTTCTGCCTACCAAACTTTTTGGTGTGCACCAAAAGTTTACTCTTTTCACATAAATACCACAACACTTGTTTATGAGCACACGTGAAAAGTAGGCCCTCTCTGGGTATTACTCCTGACCCCAGCAGTCATGCTGTTCCTGAACTAAAAATGCATAATGACTGGAGAATTGCCTTCAGCTGCCTTTTTATTTTCAGCATTTTGTGCTTACACAGGCCTTTCAGAATAAGCAAAACCCTCTGTCTTGGAGGAACATACGAGCATGCTGTAAGTACTGTATGCAGGACAAAACTCTCGTATATCCTTGCAGCCAAGATACATAACATCCTATCATTTTATCACTCTCACCTCCATGCTCATCTGTGCCATGTTAGGTTATGTGCCCAACGAAGAGAAAACTCTGTCATGTCAAGGCAGGGGTGTCTGGACTAAATTAAAAACAGGCCATGGTTTTAGATGCCTGAATGAAGGGTAAATTTTCAGAAGTAGTTTCTAAGTCTGTTCTTAAAGAGAAAAAGAGGAAAAAAAAGAAATTCTTCAATTTGAACACCCCCCAAAAAAATCACTAAAGCCTACATGAAGTCTCTGATATGAAAAGCCCTTCAGTAAGCCACACAACACTCAAAGATGTCAGATAAACACTACAGCACTACAGATGAACTGGCTGGCATAGAGAAATCAAATGATCTGTTCAAAACTGCTGTGGAGATGAGGGCAGAGACCAGAAGTTAGATATTTCAAATGGTTACAGCGTATCCCTCCCCTGGAAGCTGGCAGCTAATCCCATATGCATTTTTTAAAAACCATTATGGAAGTTGTCGTGTTCTGTGACATGTTGATCCAGGTTCCCCACCAAGCAAGGGGCTTTACTTAACCTCAGACCTGCTTTTGAGTTGTGCACACATCCAAGCACAAACATACAAGCACAAGTCAACAGACCCACAGTGTCATGGAGCCAAATTATATTATTTCAAAGCATCAGGGTGGGAGAGGGGGCCAGAAGCCTTTGGCAGCCCTCAGACCTCCCAGCCTGAGAAGAGAGGCTCTCGGGTTGCTCTGTGGCTGTGCACATTTTGTCAACTGATTTCAGACCTGGGGAACATGATAAGAGCTTTATAACTTCCTCCATCTATTGATCCCCTTCACCCACCTTGGTGAGCACAGTCAAAGGATGGGATCTAAGAGGATGCAAGGAGAGGGGGCATTTCCCCCCCCCCGTCCCTTTAAATGATTCCAAAGATTTTATTTTCAGGACTTTAGAGCTACCAATTTATTCACATGGTTCTTCACTTTAGCATTAACATGTAAACCCTTGTGCAGCCCCACTAGCTACAGCAGTTCAGCTACAGCAAGGTGGCTAAGTCAAGTCTCACATCCCTTCCTTCAGGGCTAGTTTTGTTAAAAAGCAGAAGATACAAAGGACTGGATGGATACAGAACGAAGTACAGAGACCTTTCAGGACTGAGACAGGAACAGCCTGACACGCTAAGCCTTCTATCAGACAAATCTGTGCTGCCTTCAGACCCTGTCAAATGCTTGCTCTTGACCGTGTGGCCTATGCTCATGGGACTCCATTTGAACAGGGTTCAGGCTCACCATCGACTTTTCAAGTCAGACCCATTTCTATCCTTGATTCCTCAGCCAAACACATGATAACTACTCTGAAGGTAACGTATTATGGATCCTGTAGATAAGCAAATTGCTGCTGACCTGTTGGCTGACCAACCAGTCTACTTCCTATGATGAGACAATGGTGTCAGTTGAAAGATGTCATCATTTTCATTTATCTGATGCTCGTGAGATTGCACCTGGAGCAGTTTGGGGTTCCCTAGAACAAGCAACACATTGACATAATGGGCCAAAATACATTTCATTTATAATTGAGCTGTGCTGGATTCCAGGACTAACAGTTTATATGGAATAAGCCTTGCAGCATTGATTCAGATCACAACACAGGTTCTTCCCCAGGAGTATAATTCCTTAGAGGTCAGACTACTTATTTATTTGTATTAATCTCAGCTGAGACCTTATGGGCAGAAAAAGAGTAATTTTTTTCAACAGGAACTACAAGTATGACCAGTTTGACTACAGCAGATGCCTTTTACTATGAATTTATGCCTAATAAAAAGTAGACAATGGTACAGATGTCTACAGACAAAGCCTAGACATTATTACGTGACAAGTATGATCCTACATATCGTATTGCCTACTACTTCTGCTTGGCATTTGCATGGTTTTGAGCTGTCTTTACTTCTCTTTCTTCTTCCTCTTCTCAGAAATAGGGAGATACAGCACACTTTTCAATTTTATCAGCAGCAATCTACAAATTTCCTATAGCTTCTCTTTAGACCAGAACAAAACTCCTCCCCAGTCATTTCACCTCTCTTTCACATTATTTTAAGTCTGTTATCTGAAGATAAAGGGTATCCTCCCTTCTTTGCCATATGGGACCAACAAAAGATATTCACCAAGTGCTGAGTTTTCAAGAGAGACGGTATCTGAAAGCAGTACCTGAAAATTCAACTGAAATACCCAATTCAAAATCACATCCAGAACTGCGAAATTCACAGATGCTGTACCTCACCACCTGGGCTCCTGTATCCCAAAGCCTTTATCTTGTCCATATGTGTAAATATGACAAATAAGGGACCAGTACTTGGCACTGGAGCCAATTGCCCAGCAACACATATCCAGACAGCTAAGCCCTTTCAGCTCTGAAAAACAAGGGGCCGCAGACAAATTACTACTGGGGGTGGCCCCTGGCCAGTTAAGAGTCCCCAGATGGTGCCCAAGGACTGGCTGGAGAAGCACTAGCTGATGTGGGCTGGAACTGTGCTAACAGCTTACACTATGGACAGGTACATACCAGTGCTCAGGGCTATGCCTTGTCCCTGGTTCACCTGGACACAACCTCCTCCTGGTCATGGAAGCAGAATGGCCTCTCTTAACCCAGAGTTCAAGAATCTTCATCACTGTGAGGGAGATAAGGCTCTGGCACGGGTTGCCCAGAGAAGCTGTGGTTGCCCCCTCCCTGGCAGTGTTCAAGGCCAGGTTGGATGGGGCTTTGGGCAGCCTGGGCTAGGGGAGGGTGTCCCTGCCCATGGCAGAGGGGTTGGGACTAGCTGATCTTTGTGGTCCCTTCCTACCCAAACCAGTCTGTGATTCTGTGATTCTACTATAATCATGTCAGCAAGGGCTGGAAAGTAGCAGGACAGTACATAAATTCTTAAGAATTCATAGTTATTTATAAGAATGGACTGCTTAAGGTGCCTTTTAAAGGCTACTATTGCTTTTCAGGAAGCACACTGGCAGTCCCAGAGGGAAGAATTAGGGGTAAAACCCCAACTATATGTCACATGGCAGCCTTACAATACCTGAAGGGAGCATACAAGCAGGAGGGAAATCAACTTTTTAAAAGGGTAGACAAGGCAAGACAAGGGGGAATGGATTAAAGCTAAAGGAAGGAAGGTTTAGATTGGATATTAGGGGGAAGTTCTTTACAGAGAGAGTGGTGAGGTGCTGGAACAGGCTGCCCAGAGAGGTGGTGGATGCCCTGTCCCTGGTGGTGTTCAAGGCCAGGTTGGATGGGGCCCTGGGCAACCTTGTGTAGACCCGGGTCTGGAGGCTGGTGGCCCGGCCTGTGGCAGGGGAGTTGGAACTCTGTGATCGTCGGGGTCCCTTCCAACCCAGACCATTCTATGATTCTGTGATTCTGGAGATACAATACTCAAAAAGACAGATCAAATACAGCCTGTTACAGCCTGGTCTCCAAAGCTCCAAAAGACCAGCTCTTATTTTAAGGTCATGTTTCCACACCCTACAACAGTACCTTTGCACAACTTGATGAAGACAGATCCCTGAGGGGCCACCTTGTATGCACTGGCCCTGCCTGCTATTTATCATGGTGCTGGAAGTGCTCATGAATTACTCTCCACGAATACTGGTTTATTTAGAGATAATTCGAGTTGCCGCATGTGTGAACAGGGCCTTTCATTGAAAACCTGTAAGCAGCCAGACGAAGGGGGGGCTTGTGGGGAGCCGTGATAAAGTGTCTCAAAGCAAACAACACCCCAAACAGTTCCACATCTGCAATGCCAGCAGGCAGCCCTCAGCACAAGGGGAACACCAGGACAAACAGCTGTCACCTTTTGCTTGGCCAAAGCCAGGAGTTCTGCATCTTTAAACTCAGCTGACTGTTAAATTAGACGCGTGTGATACTGACCACGGGTGCAGCAATGACGTGTTTCAGTGGTATTTTGATTGATATTGACTGCCAGACCAGAAAGGGGTAATTCTAGTGGGGGAAGAAGAAAAAAAAAAAGGTTAGAAATAGGGGGAAATAAGCCCACATTTTCCTTCTTACTGTCTTGAAATAACTTGGGGGTTTGTATTAACAGAGTCTGGGTGGAAGCCAGGTTTCCACTCTCCTAGAGGGGAGGCTTGAGGACACGCTTCATTAGTAAAGATTTAAGAAGTGTAATACAGTACATAGCTACCTGCTCTGTGAGTATTAATAACAGTGTTAAGCAATGCCATGTCAATCGCCTAACAATTACAAGTGTAATTACAATTACACCTTAAAACTTGAATGTGGAAGAAGGACACCCATGTGAGGCTGTGCCTTGGCAAATCACTGCCTAGGAGGGATCAGAGGCCTTGCATGAACTTCCCTGGTCTTTCTATAATTTCCCGTTTAGCCCTTGCTATTCTCCTCTTGCTCTTCTGAGAAGCCAGACTGTGAGCCACCAAGAGGTGATATATTGAAGCACGTGGTCACTTGTTGAGATGAGGCAGAAAAAAACATCCACTGGCAGTGAAGAGCACACATTTCCTAGTCTTAGTCAACTCTTGATATTTCAAGGCTGGAAACTCTGGGCCAAAGACATGTACCTTGTTTACAACGTGAAAGAAACAAACAGGTCTGAGAGCGTGTGTTGCTGTACAGCCCATGTAATCGTGCTGAGTAACTGCACTAACTAAACACATATTGTTTATCTATAATTATTGGTATCATCATCAGTCCAAAAGTAGTCTATTCACTACACTGGTCTGTGCAAACTTTACACAGACCTTTCAGTAATAATTGTCGCCTAAAAGAACTCTAGCTACCTCTCAGGAAGTGACACCTCCATGTAATGACCCCCCATCATGGCACCAGACACCAGTATTCAATAACATAGTAGTCCCATGAAACAAAGCTTACTCCCTCTTAGAGAGACCTGGCTTCCAGGCACTGTCAGAGAGGCCAAAAATCTTGACTGCTGCACGCATGCTAGACCAGAGATTGCTCCCTGCTAAATAAAACTTGCAAGAATAATAGTAATGACAGTTCATTCTACTCACTTCACCTAGATCTGCAGACAGGATTAATCCACCATTAACAAGAGCATCTCTAGAGTTTAGCTCATGACTAGATGTCACCATGAACCATTGCAATCTCCAGCCCAGAATTTACCCTGTTTAACTAAATTTTACTGGTAGCAATACATACAAGGACCGTCTGATCTTTGCATGTTGTCATCCGTAGTATTTAAAGGAATTTGTCTGGTGTCAACCACATTATTTCCCCATGCAGGGGAAGTGAAAAACAAAGAGTAAACAGTTTTCTGTAGAGAGAGGTCTTCCACTCTGAAGACTGGTGAGGAACAAATACTATGTCCACCTACTAAAAGAGCAAAAAAGGAAGATCTAGAAAATGCAGACCAGTCAGCCTTCCTCAGTCCCTGAGAAAACTATGGAGCAGGTCCTTGCAAAAGCACACAGATGACAAAACTGACTGTGAAAAGCTAACAGCGATAGATGGAAGGGTCAATCATGACTGACCATTGTGAGGGGAAAGCTGTGGACTTCATCTACCTTGACATTAGCAAGGTGTTTGACACAGCCTCCCTCAAAATCCTTTTTGACAAGCCATTAAGATATGGACAGATGAAACACAAAATGGTTGAAAAACTGACAAAACTGTTGAGCTCAGAAGGTGGTGGTTAAAGTCTCAAAGTCATGCTGGCAGCTCGTAATAAATGAAGTTCCTTTGGAGTCAGTGCAATACAGCTTCATAAATGATCTGGAATGCAGGACTGAATGCACCCTCACCAAATTTGAGAATGTGCCTAAGCTGAGAGAGGATATAGATGTGCTGGGAAGAAAAGTCACCATATTGAGAGATCTCAACAGATTGTTGAGATTTGGCCAACAAGAATGAGGTTTAACATGAGGTTCAGCAGAGATAAACGTCAAATCCACAACCTGGGATAGAACAGTCCCAAGCAGTGGCACCAGCTGGTTATTGGCTGGCTGGACACATAACTCTGTTGAAAAGGCGCAGGGTGTCTTGGCAGAGAGCAAACAACATGAGTCAGCCATGTATCCTGGCAGCAATCAAGGCCAACAGCATCCTGGGCTGAATTAGTAAGACTATCACTGGTAGATGAAGGGATATGATTTTCCTGCTCTGCTAAGCACCTGTTAGGCCACACCTGGAACACACTCCACAGTTTTTCCTCATGGTTCAGGAGAGACATTGAAAACCTGGACATGGTCCAGAGGGGACCAAAAAGATTAGGGGTCTGGAGAACATCACAACTAAATTAATGGATCTTGCTCAGCCTTGAAAAGGAAAAGGTTCAGGGTAAGGGAATCAAATCAGTGCCTTCCAACACCTAAAAGGTAGCTGTGGAGAAGATGCATCTCTTCATGACAATACATTATGACAGGAGAAGAAACAATGGGCACAAGTGACTTCAAGGCAAGTGACACCTGGATATGAAAAAAAAGTCTCTTTGCTGTGAGAGCAACCAAAGAATGGCATCAGTTGTCTCAAGAGAGCAGAACCTTCCACACTATAAATGTTAAAGACTTGGCCTGACGGGGCCTTGAATAACCTACTCTAAGGCCCTGCTTTCAATGGAAATTAGACCAGGCGGTCTTGGGAGGTCCCTTCCAACCCAGACTTGTCTGTGTTTCTGTAATTCCTTTCTATTTCTTCTTAAAAATTTAGTGTACTGGTTTTGGCTAGGATAG